>BMAC01000009.1:1845367-1863415 GCA_014905375.1 Phtheirospermum japonicum | reverse complement strand
GTGGCATGCGAGGTGCGTGTAATTGGGGGCCGACAAAGTGCGGCCCTTGGAATTATGGTCTCGGAACTTGAAAGTGCGGTTGAAACGGGTACGGGCCATCTACCATCGGGCCTTGGAATTGTGTTCCATGTGTCGACGGGTCCGAGTGTGGCGAAACTTAATGTTGGGGCTCGGGTGTTGGCACACGAGCATCAGGTGGGGGAAACGGACCTTGAAATCAGGCATTGGAGCTTTGAGGATCTTGATTTGGAAACCCGTTTCCTCCTTGATCAAGTGGCAACCCGTAAGGTGGTTGTGGTCCTTGATGAGGTGGGCCATGAAGTGATGAAGTTGGCCCGGTCGCTATTTGAGGCCGAGGCACCCCTTGGTTGTCTTGAGCAAGCGCGGGCGGCATCGGGTTCTCGAATGAATTGGTCATCGTTTGCTCCTCTATCACCGTAGGTAAAGATGGGTCGAATGTGTCTTGATTCCTTGAAGTTCGTCTCACCCTCTCGGGATTGGTCAAATATGGAGTCAATTCTCGCCCGAGCGATCGCCTACCTTGCATACACAACACTCAACAAAGGGATTACGGTATCGAGTGTGAAATACTAATCTAGTCTAATCTACTAATTAAGACAACAAGAAGAGTAATTAAGAATACCATTAGCCTTAATCTATCCCCAGAAACGACGCCAAAATTTGATTGAAGAATTCTTAGCACTCTAAGAAATCTTCTCCGCAATAGTACGAAGTCGATTGTGGAGCGGTAAGCTTTCCCGAGTCGTGTCTCTCGAGGATAGATGTAATCGCGTTAAGTGTGTTTAGTTAATCCCTTGTTAATCTTAATTAAATTAATCTAATCTAGGAAGTCATTAGTCATTGGTTTGGTTTGAGTTTTAATCTCTAAACTTGAATTGAAAAGAGAGATTGAAATACATCACTTAAGGTAAGGAAAATAAAATTGAAAATTAACTTGAACTTAATTAAACTTAATGACTCAAACTAAACCTAGTTACCAACCTTAATTAAATTAATACTACTAACTAAGAAGGCTTGTAAAGTTTAAAGACTAAAAAGGAGGGAAAGTCAAACTTGATTTCAAAAGAGGTCAAAGCATTTAATAGGTAAAAGTCAAAAGTCTTAAAAATGGAAAGTCATTAACAACTTTCAACCCTCCAATATTGGTTTGAACAAAATAAGTAAAGAGCTTCAACATGAAGCTTCAATGGAGATTTTACTACAAGAAGGAAAACAAACTAGAAATTGGAAGAGAACTTTGAAAATGGCAAGAGAACCACAATAACATCTAAAAATAAACCACTACAAACACATACCAACAACAAACAACACAAGAACAACACCAAATAAGGGAAAGATTACTACCAATATTGCATTCCAACCAAAAGCTTCAAATGTAGAGTACAATCTTCAAAACACCAAGTTCAACTTCATAAAGTACAACCACAAACGAGAGAGATGTCACCTTCTCCAACACTTATGAACAACTACTAACTAATAATTAACTAAGCTAAATTGAAGGAGCTAATTAAGAATTTTATCTAGGGTTTGCAATGGAATAGTGAAAAATGAGCTTGGAGGAGATTGAATGGGGTTCAAAATCAACCAAGGAAGGATAAGGTAGGTGAAGGAAAGTGATAGCCTATTTATACAAAAATGCAGGGGCAAATGTGTCAAAATGGGTCAAAAATCTGCATGTCAGTCGATCGATAGCTACCAGTCGATCGACTGCCAGTCGATCGACAGGAATGCCCAAAAATCACAAAACACACTGCCCGCCAGTCGATTTCATCACTCCAGTCGATCCTTCAGTCGATCGACTGTCACTCAGTCGATCGACTGGAGTGCAGCCGATCGACTGAAAGGCAGTTCCGGCTCGTTTTCTCTTCTCCACTCTAATCGTCCGCGAATTGTCGCTCCTCGTTCACGCTGTGTTATCTTGCTTTGTCCGTTCCGATCCGAGTCGAGTGGGATGCTCCGAGCGTGCGCGGATCCCGCTTGGTCATCCTACGGCCAAAAAAAATGAAAAAGAGTAAAATTGTACGAAAAACTACTAAAAATCGCACAAAAGTTATAAAAACCCAAAACTAATAAGATCGGCCAAAACGAATCCTAATACACATAAAAGCAAGCAAAACACATGCAAGCGCGACACAAAACGGTAACAAAAATACGCACAGAAACATGCAAATCAGGGTGTATTTAGAAACTTATTAAGTGCAAATAGTTAGGCCTATTTCATTAAAACTAAAATAGGGGCAATCGACATGTAGTCTAAAAGTGAACTCTATTTTGTTAATTAATCGTAGTTTTCCAACTTGACAATAGTCCAAATGTACTTATGCAAGGGCAATTCAATTCTTAGTCATGTTCTTATGTTTTAATTATTGGTTTATTGGAAAAATATTAGGTTTTGCTTGTTTTGTTGGCGTTTTATGTCAGAAGTGATATGTTTTGATATTATTTGGAGCAAGAGCATTACCAAATCTGAGATGTATGGTCACATGATGTACGTAGACAAAACACATATGGAGAAAGGAATAAGACGCAACATGTAAGTTGAAGACAAAGAGGCAAAAAAATGACCATTTCTGCTTGTAAGGTGAGTTTGTAGCACATTTTGTATTTTGATCACAATTCTCTCATACGATGTTCTAATGATGTGAATCAAGAAACTACGAAAAGATTAGAGATAGAGATACAACGTTTATGAAGACACAAATAGATAAATCTTACATTTTAAGATAAAAAAGTGGAAGTAACGCACAACTATTTTCACAGGTCTAGGTCGTGCCGCACAGAAATCTGGGGGAAGAAGTTGATGCATGACACTAAGGTCACGTGTGTTAGAGAACTGGAATCTAGACATGCCTGGTCATGTGGGGATGGGGGTGGGGGGGTGGGGGGTGGGGGGGGTGGGGTATGAAATTCTTAAGTAAGTACCAATCAAATCCGTTAAATTAGTATGAAATTCTAAAAGGTTCACAGTGGTATGAAATTCTCAAATCCGTTAAATTAGTATAAAATTCTAAAGGAATGTATGAAATACGACCCATAGGCTTGTCCGAATTAGTATTAAATTCTCAAATGCTGTTACATTAGTACGAAATTTTATTAGTATGAAATTCTAAAGTAAACTAAGGACCAATCAAATCCGTTAAATTAGTATGAAATTCTAACAAAGGCTTTCCACATTATGAAATTCTCAGTATGAATTAGTATGAAATTCTAACAAAGGCTTTTCCACATTATGAAATTCTCAGTATGAAATTCTAAAGGAAATCTTATTAGTATGAAATTCTATACAAAAGTATGGAACAATAAAATCCATTAAAATTAGTATGAAATTCTAAAAAACTTTTGCACATTAATATGAAACACTACTTACACAAAATTATAGTTTTAACTACATCCAAGTCAAATCTTGAATTAATCTAATACCAAATTAAGCATTAGACAGTCAAAATTTAATACTAATATTACACATGCTACTATTTATTCAATAATTTGTTCTTAATTTCAAAAATATATATCGCCTAATAAGTGCGAATAAAGGTATATCGAGGGGGGTAGTTGCACAACGACCAACTTGAAATTAGGAAATTGTTTTTTCCAAGTCCAAAACTGAAACGAAGCCTTATAAATACCTCATAAGCATCCCAGGAGTTGAAGATTCAGATTTTGGAGTCCTAAACGCCAATAAGGAGAAAAATTAACAACGAGAACTCAAGATGAGTCGAGATATTCAAGGCGATTTTAAATTTTCTTTTTCCTCTTCCTTTCATACTTTTATTAGTTTTATTATGGGTTTCACGAACATGTCCATGTGTTTGAATACCATGTTCGGCTAAATTATTCAATTTCGGGACATGAGAGTAGATTGATGATGATTATTTCATACTATTTCTTATAACTGATATTTATTATTTCAAACAACATTGAAATATCTTGTTTTGATTGCATATTTTAAATATTTACAACTATTTATACATATTTATAACTATCTTCTTTTATCGGTAAAGGATAGCTCATATTAGGCTTAGAAATACGTGACATGAATGGATGCATAAATTGAGAAGTCTATGGGTATTTGTTAAAACTTATGATATTTATTCTTCTAGGAGTTTTGTTTAGATTCATTGAGTTAGAGAAACCAATTTATACTAGTTTAATCTAGAATTCTAATTATCTCGAGAGAGAAATAAGTTAAATTGTGTGATCATTTTATAGGGTAGTAAAATATAAACTTGATTAGATGTTAATTGAAACAAGAGTTGTAAATTGAAACCATTGTCATAGAATACCTTCACCTCATTGCTTTATTCTTATTGTAGTTCTAGTTGTCTTGAATTTGGGTTTTAACTTAATTATCTTATATTAATTTAGTTTAATTAATCACCCTCTTATTTGATTGTCTAAATAATGTAGATACTTCTATAATTGTGGTACATAGTAGGATATGTTTCACCCAAAAATATGACAACGCCTGAACCTTGCGCTTTTCCCCAACTGCACACACAAACAAGTCAGAAAAGGACCACCGGGGGTTTTCCGGTGGAAACCTCTCCAATGCTTAAGTCAGAAAGCGTATAGAGTGTTTTTGGTGAATAAAGAAAGGAATGCACAAAGAACGACATACCTTTCTCAGCCTTGGGGCTGAGGTATTTATAGTTTTCCTCAGTGGGGACCCCTTCCGGGATCTCGGAAACAAAGGCCGCGAATCAGGGGCCGTTTAAGCAACAAATCCTGACAGGTGGTCCCCCTTGTCCCCTCAACGGAGGTCAGGATGCCAGGTCTGCCCTGATCCTACTCTCTCTCTTTCTATTCCAGGTTAGAACATCAAGCCTGCCTTGGTGCAATTCTCTAAGGGTCATTTCATAGGAAAAATCCTACCAGGTCAGGATAATTCCTGAGCCGCTGTAATCCTATCTACAACATCTGCTCTGTCTTTAAGGGATCCATGTCATACCTTGCCTAGGACTGAGCTGTCCTGATTTCCTTTCTCTTCCCCAGGTTATCTCAAATCAGATCTACCCCAATCCGGGTCTGATCTATTTATGCCCCATCAACTCCTCCCTCTGAAATAGTTGGGGTAGAGCTGTAGAACTCTAAAACCCTTTAAGATAAATGTGGTCCCACACCTTTCTTATTTCTCATACTCGTACGAATCCCTAGAAATCCGCTTGGGGACCAGGCCTAATCATTGGCATTAGTGGTGTCGGCCCACATTCCCAAACGGTTACCATACCCACACGTCTTTCCAAGTACTGACAAGTCAGCGGCGCGTGACCTACCCTAGGACGGTTGGCGTTCTAGCTCACCACCTAGGGTACTATTCACTTGCCAGCATTAAATGCGGGTATCCCATCAAATCCCGCTTTTCCTCGATTTTCATTTTTTGAATTTATCCCCTTGCCTTTTATTCCCGATGGACTCTCCCTCTCCCTCTCTCTCTCTCTCACTTTCACATTTTCGCTTTTGCAAAAACTCTCGAGTTTCTTATTTTCTCTCTAATACTCCGTCGAACTTTCCGATTCAGTTTTTTCCAGTTCAGTTTCTCCGGCCACCCTCGTAGACCAGGTACCTTCCTTAGTCTTTTACTCTTTTAATTTCTGATAATGTCGTCATCCGCTCCTCTCGCCGATGTTCCTCCGGCTACTTCTCCCTATCCAGTAGTGAGAGCTGACTCTTCCTCTCCGCCTGCCGCTCCAGAGGCGGCAGTAATTTCTTCGTCCTCGCCGTCTATCGCTTTAGAGGCAGCGGTGATTTCTTCATCTTCGCCGTCTGCCGTTCTAGAGGCGGCGGCAATTTCTTCATCCTCGCCGTCTGCCGCTCCAGAGGCGGCGGCGGTTTCTTCATCCTCGTCGTCTGCCGCTCCAGAGGCGGCGACGGTTTCTTCATCTTCACCGTCTGCCGCTCCGGAGGCGGCGGCGACCACTTCATCCTCATCTGGACTAGAATACCCTCCGCCTATTCTAGATCATCCAAAGGTCACCTCCATACTTAGTGACAGATCCATTGAGAAATTCAGCCATATGTATAAGTTCACTGAACAGTTTGATCCTCTCAGCGCTCCGACGAGCATCCTGGCATTTCAAGCGCTGGATGGTTGGTTAACTTTCTACGTCGACCAGTTTCAGGCGGGCTTGCGCCTCCCGGTAAACCCTCTAATGCTAGAAATCGCTACTATGTACAAAATCCCCATCTTCCAATTCACCCCCAATTCATTCAGGATCATGGTATGTTATAATCTGGCCATGCGTTAGGCTGGTCTGAATCCTACAGCTCATACCTTTTTTCAGCTTTTCCAAGCAAAGAGCTCTCACCCGAGCTGCTTCTATCTATCTGCCAGGCCTGGCGTCCATTTCTTACATAAACTTCCTTCTTCCAACAAGGCCTGGAGGAAGAAATTTTTCTTTGTTTATTGTAATGGGACTGGGGTTTTGACCCTAAGCCCATTGAGAAGCTACCCCCTACCAACACTTATCCGCCGCAGACAGGTCTCCTCATTTGCAAGAAACCATTTCCATCCTTAATGGGAATCCCCTCCATGTCACTGAACTCCTCCTTCCCTTTGTCTTGGAATTTTTCAATGAACGACTAGAAACGGATCCTCTAACCCAAGAAATTGGTATATTTTCTTTTATCCTGGTCTGTCTCTCTGCATTTTATTCTTCACAGGTCTTAACTTTTCCTCCTTTCCTCTTATCAGAAAGGATGATGCGCCAGATGATTGCTGCCACCATAGAGGAGGCCCCGAAAACAACCGCCCAAGAAGTGGGTCTTTCGCCATCCGTCCCAACCCAAAGTCCTGCTCCTTCCCAGGCACGGGGCCCCTCAAGCTCCAGGCTCCAGCTCTTCGCAACTGCCACCTTGCGCCACAGCTGCTAGGAGCCCTTTTTCTGAATCAGAAGAGGATGTCCTTCCTCTGGCCAAGAGGCCACGGGTAGCCCAGGGCAGTCGAGCTCTAATGGCTTCTTCTCCAATCACTCGCAATGCTCCAATTACTCACAGCGCTCCTCCTCCCATTAACTCAGTCATAAACTGCTCAGGAGAAGTGGCCATCCAATACATGCGCGGGCAAATGCTACCCGCAGACCAGCCAGACCTGGAGAAGATGTCTGATCGAGAGCTCCTGGAGTATTGGTGTCAAAATGAAGCGCGAGTAAGTTTTCCTTCCTTTTACCTCCATCTACATTACTTATATAAGTATTAACCCTTTTCCTCGTAATCAGGCCCTCTCCAAGAAGGCCCTCCTGGCTACTCGAGCTACCAGATCTATGGTCCAGTTCGATGTGATCAATGAGAACAAGGAGCTGGTCGTGAAAGCGGATCGCTTCAAGGCTCTAGCCAGAGAGCGAGGGGTTGATCTGAAGAAACAAGGGGAAGAGCTGCAGGGGCTGAAGGATAAGCTCAAGAAGACAAAAGAGGAGCTTGCCGAGGTGAGGAAGGCTCCAGCGAAGATGATGGAGACTGCACGCTCTGAGGTAAGGGATGAGGCCCTGGCAGAAGCTAGGAGCCTTGCTGACGAGGTTCTGGTGAAAGCCAGATAATGGTTTGAGACCGAGTACTTAAACTCCGAGAAAGGCTTAAGGCTGGTCCAACTTGCTCAGGAGGAGACTCGCACAGCCTTCCTGGGGCCCAAAGAGCTCTACTCGCTGCTCGTCCTAGAGGCTATACGCTTCTATCACTTTGCTCTGGATGAGCAAGTGAAGTGGGCCTCTAGCAACCCAGGGGTTCCTTTTAATCGAGCTCTTTCCTTGAAAACTTCTCCGGAGCTCACCTCGTTCGCCTATGCTCCGGAGCAAGATCATCTGCACACTGTCAGAGCAGCTGAGTTCGCTGAGCATGTTCTTTCCAAACTCCGTTCCCCTACACCTGAGCAGTCTCAGCCAGACCGGGCTCTTGCTCTGGCTACTCCTGACTCTTCTCCCTCCCCAACCTTCGCAGGTCTGGGTGAGCTGCCTGGCGGGGCTTCTCCAGGTGCCTTAGCTGAAGATGCGGTGGAGTAGCTGGCGACCGAGCTGGACGCTGAGACTTAGGGTTTTAGGGGCCCTTATGCTCTTTTTTGATCAGACCTGATGTTTTGCCTGTGTGGCCGGTCTATTTTTTTTGTCTTTTTCCTGAATTTGTACTATGACTTTTTAATTGATAATAACGCACTTTTTTGTCCTGTAATGACTCTTAGAATTCTAGGGTTTCCTGGTTTTCCGAAAACCCTAGTACTTTTAATTCCTTGGCACGTGCTTCTGTTTTCTTTATATACGTGGATGTATGATTCATTTTCTTTCAATTCTCTAAAATGGCTTCTTCTTCTTCCCTTCTTGAAGAACTCGATTCTGTGAAACGAAAGAACATCTCTCTGTTCGTTGGAAATTTCAAGCTTTCTGATAAGCTGACTGTGCTCCGAGAGAAGATCAGTTACTTGTACCGCCTCCTGGAGAGGAAAAGGCAGAAAAAATGCCACTATAAGCGAGAGTGGGCTGAGCTGCGGCAACCGAATCGTCAGTTGCAGGAAGAGAAGGCCGACTTGATGGAGTCGGTGAACCGGCTGACTATCGCCGCCGGCAAAGCTCACGCCATATTTGAGTGGGCTGATAAGTACCGCCATCGCTACCACAAAACCGAGCGCGAGCTGTGGCGTGTTCGCCGTGCTCTGGCCGCTGATCGGAGGGCCCCCTCTTCTCATAATTAGGTTTCTGGGGTGGCTTGTTGATTTTTCCTTCTCTTTTGTTTATTTCCTACATTGTAATCAATCTTGCTAGTCTTTGTAGAAGACATGTGCAATTCCATTTGTATTACCAAAATTTTGTGATGAATATAAGAGTATCTTCGCCGAAAAGTTTCAATTTCTTGTGTTTTTTCTACCAAATCTAGCGAAGTAAGTTTTTTCGAGTTTTTAGCCAATCCAGTCTTTTAAACTTAACTTCAGATCTGGAGAATTGGGGCATTCGCCTTTGGCCAGATCTGTATCGACTCCAGTCGAGCATCTCATGCACACCTGCCTTAAGCCACTCCTGACTTAAATTAACAGCCAGACCAGGCATTTCACAAATATCAAGACTTAGCCAATACCGGCTTAAACTAACAATCAGGTCAGAAAATGGGGCATCCCCCTTAGCCAATCCTGGCTTAAACTGACAATCAGGTCAGGAAAATGGGGCATTCGCCCTTAGCCAATCCTGGCTTAAACTGACAACCAGATCAGGAAAATGGGGCATTCGCCCTTAGCCAATCCTGGATTAAACTGACAATCAGGTCAGGAGAATGGGGCATCTACCCTTAGCCAATCCTGACTTATACTGACAATCAGGTTAGGAAAATGGGGCATCCGCCCTTAGCTAATCCTGGCTTTAAACTGACAATCAGGTCAGGAAAATGGGGCATCCGCCCTAAGCCAATCCTGGCTTTAAACCGACCATCAGGTCAGGAGAATGAGGCATCCGCCCTTAGCTAATCCTGGCTTTTAAAAAGAATGCACTAACAGGTGGAGGGCAAAGGTAAACCTGCATTATTATTATACCAATAACCATTGTGAAATTACAATTATACATAAAATTTTCGTAAGTTTGCAATATTCCACGCGCGAGGAATTTCAGTCCCGTCCATCTCTTCAAGCTTCTAAGCACCGCCAGCTAAGACTTGTATGACCCGGAATGTTCCTTGCCATGTAGCATATAGCTTACCTTTTGCCTTACCTCAATCGTTCCTGCGTAGGACTAAATCACCCACCTGGAAGTACCTTTTGACTACAGACCTGTCATAAGTCGCTTTGATTCTTCCCCTGATGTGTGCCATCCTGACGATAGCTCTTTCCCTCTTTTCCTCCACCAAGTCCAGAGCATCCTGAATTAATAGCTCATTCTACTCCTCAACGAAGTTCTGGACTCGGTGAGTTTCCATACTAATCTCGGTGGGGACCACAACATCCATGCCATAAACCAGACTAAATAGTGTTTCCCCTGTACTCTCCGTGGGATTAATCTTGTACGCCCATAGAGTTGAACTGAGCTCGTCGACCCATCTGCCTCTAGCCTTCTCCAGTCGTGATTTAATTCCTTGTACAAATATTCGGTTGGTCACCTCAACTTGGCCGTTGGCCTGTGGATGGTAGACAGACGTGAAGTGCTGATCAATCTTCATTTTCACACACCAGGCCTTAATTCTGGCACCCATGAATTGGGTGCCATTGTTTGAGACCAAAATCCTAAGGATACCAAATCGACATACAATGTTTTTCCACAAAAATCTCATCACCGCATCCTCCGTGAATTTTTCTAAGGCTTCAGCCTCCACCCATTTACAAAAATAATCAATGGCCACTACTAAGAACTTCTTTTGGGCGGGGGCCATGGGAAAAGGTCCAACCAGGTGGATCCCCCATTTGGCAAATGGAAAGGGAGAGCTCATCGTCATGAGCTCTTCCGCAGGCTTGTGTATTAAGTGCGATTTCTTTTGACATTTATCACAAGTCCGCACAAAATCCTCCGCTTCTTTTCTTAGTTGGGGCCAAAAGTATCCGGCTCTTAGGACCTTACTCGACAGGGCTCTAGCGCCCATATGATTTCCACAACACCCTTTGTGGAATTCTCTAAGAACATGAGTGCCCTCTTCTGGGCTCAAATACCGTAGAAGGGGCTGTCCATATCCTCTCCGAAAGAGCTCTCCTTTAATTAAGCAAAATCGAGCAGACTTGGTCTTCACCTTCACTACTTCTTTCTTGTCGTTTGGCAGCTCTCCCTTCTCTAGATATTTTTGATAGGGTGTCGCCAGTCCTATCTAACTTCTTCTAGGGTGTGTACCT
This sequence comes from Phtheirospermum japonicum, assembly GCA_014905375.1. Taxonomy (NCBI): domain Eukaryota; kingdom Viridiplantae; phylum Streptophyta; class Magnoliopsida; order Lamiales; family Orobanchaceae; genus Phtheirospermum; species Phtheirospermum japonicum. The sequence continues at coordinate 1,852,611 of BMAC01000009.1, read as the reverse complement.
CCTCTTCCCCAAACTCCCGGTATGCCATCAATAGGGTGGTCATCCTTTCCCGGTAGTATATTGCCGAACTAGCTACTTTGGCTAGGTAATCGGCCCGACCATTTTCTTCCCTAGGGATTTGATGGATTATCAATGAGCTCATGCCATTCTCCAACTCCCGAAATTGGGTTAAGTATTTTTGCAATGCTCCTCTCTGGTTTTGAATTCCCCATTTATTTGTTTGCATATCAACTGCGAGTCGACCTTGGCACACACCTGCTCTGCGCCTAGGTCCTGTACCATCCGCACTCCTCAAAACAAGACCTCATACTCTGCGGCATTATTGGAGAGAGGATAATTCATGCGGATAGCGTATTCCATAGTGGTTCCTTCTGGGTCTATCAGCACAACCTCTGCGCCACAACTGAGGTTTCTAACAGAGCCATCAGTGTAGATCGTCCATTCTTTCGCCTCTTCGGAAGGGCAGGTCATTTCTTGCATAAAGTCAACCAGTGTCTAAGCTTTAATTGCCATTCGTGCCTCGAAATTGATGTCGAACTCACTGAGTTTGATTATCCACTTCATTTGGCTTGTCAATGATTGTCCTCAGGGGTAGATTAGTTCTGACCATGATGCTGTGTGAAAGAAAATAAGGGCGTAGCTTACGAGCGGTTCCGACTAGAGCAAGCATGGCTCACTCCATTCTACATAACGCAGTTCTGCCTCATCCAAGACCTTGCTCCAGTAGTAAATCGGTTTCTGTGCTTTTCCTTCCTCCCTGATCAGGACCGTACTAACCGCTTGCTTCCCCACGGACAAATACAAGATCAAAGGCTCCCCCTGAACAGGTTATTGTAAGTAAGGACATGTTGGCCAGATACTCCTTCAACTTTTGAAATGCATCCTGGCATTTGTCATCCTATTGGAACCGAGCTCTTTTCCGTAAAGCTTGAAGAAATGGTAGGCTCTTCTCAGCCGAACGCGAGACAAACCTACTCAAGGTCGCTATTCGCCCAGCCAAGCATTGCATTTCTTTAACATTTCTCGGAGGCTGCATATCAATAATTGCCCGAACCTTTTCAAGATTAGCTTCAATACCCTTCTGTGCCACCATGTAGCCCAAGAATTTTCCAGATCTTACCCCGAACATGCATTTTTTGGGGTTGAGCTTCGTTCTGTACCTTCTCAGGGTATCGAAGGTCTCCTTTAGGCCCCCCACGTGTGAAGTCGCTTTCACACTTTTCACCAGCATATCGTCTACGTAGACCTCCATATTCCTCCCAAGTTGATTCTTGAACATTTTGTCCACCAACCGCTGGTACATGGCTCCCGCATTCTTAAGTCCTTGAGGCAAAAATAGAATCAGCTACATGATAATGACTGAAGAGGAGGAGCTCAACCATTTGAAACATAATGAAGAAACAGACCTTGAGGCACCAGATATCATAGAGGAGGTACAAATTTTTGTAAATGTTATCTCAGGTGAGGATGGTATTACTACTATGAGGGTTATTGGGCAACAAAGGGAAAACAAGTTGCATATCTTGATTAATTCAGGGAGTACCTTAAGCTTTATTCAAGAGAAGACTGCAGAGCAATTGGGCTGTCTCATGAGCTCAGCAAAACCCCTGTTGGTGAGGGTGGCAAATGGCAACAAGATGGTGAGTAATAAGTGTGTGGAGAACTTTAAATGGGAAATACAGGGTCAACAGTTTACCTATTCACTGAGGGTCCTACAAAATGAAGGATGTGACCTCATCTTAGGAGGGGATTGGCTCAAGTCCTACACTCCTATTGAGTTAGACTATGTTAAGATGGTCTTCACTGTAACATTAGGAGGCAAGAGAGTGAGGCTTCAGGCCCTGACATCCACTACAGAGTGTAGGTTCATTTCAGGGTCATCTCTGTACAAGTTGATGCATGAGGAGCAATATGCTCAAATTGAAGAAGTGTATTGGGTGTTCATGGCTAAAACAGATCAGGAAAGGGATGAGAATATGGGGGTATTATTGGAAAAGTACAAGGATATCTTTGAAGAACCTAAGGAGCTACCACCAGGGAGAGGCATTGAACATTAGATTAATCTAAAACCTGGAAGTGTCCCAAGGCATCAGTACCCTTACAGGACAACACATGACCATAAAGAGGCTATTGAACAGATAGTGAAGGAATTATTGGAGGCAGGCATTATTCAAGACAACAAGAGCCTTTTTGCATCTCCAGTAATCTTAGTGAAGAAGAAAGACACCACATGGAGGTTATGTGTTGAATATAGGTATCTAAATGGATTGACTGTGAAACATGATTACCCCATACCAGTGATTGATGAATTGTTGGATGAATTATATGGAGCAAGGTATTTCTCAAAGATTGATCTAAGGAGTGGCTACTTCCAGATATTAATGAAGCATGAGCACAGATTCTTAACTGCTTTCAGCACACAAAATGGCCACTATGAGTTCTTAGTTATGCCATTTGGGTTGTGTAATGCTCCTGCCACTTTCGAATCACTCATGAATAAGGTCTTTAGGGAGCAGCTGAGGAAAAGTGTGCTAGTTTTCTTTGATGATCTTTTGGTGTATAGCAAGAGTTGGGAAGAGCATTTAGAACATCTTGAGGAGGTTTTGCAGTTATTAAGGGAAAATAAATTATATGCTAAGGGAAGCAAATGCAGCTTTGGGAAAACAAGGGTGGAGTACTTGGGGCACATCATATCCAAGGATGGAGTTGCTACTGATCTACAGAGAATACAATGCATGGTTGACTGGCCTGTTCCCAAGACACTTAAACAACTGAGGGGATTCTTAGGGTTAACATGGTACTACAGGAAGTTTGTACAGGGGTATGGGATCATTAGTAGACCTTTGACTGATCTCTTAAAGAAGGACCAATTCAAATGGAATGAAGAAGCCCAAGCAGCTTTTGCCAGGTTGAATGAAGCTATGACCACTGCCCCTGTCCTAGCCCTACAAGACTTTTCTAAGGAGTTTGTTTTAGAGACTGATGCTAGTGGGATGGGAATAGGTGCTATTTTGATGCAAGGAGGGAAACCACTAGCTTTTCTGAGCAAGAAACTATGCCCCAAGAATCAAGCACTATCAGTATATGAGAGAGAGTTTTTGGCTATTCTCATGGCTGTGAATAGATGGAGACATTACCTACATGGGGGTAAATTTGTGATCAGGACTGATCAACAAGCACTCAAGTACTTGCTGGATCAGAAGGTTATGACCCCCACTCAACAAAAATGGATGACCAAACTGCTTGGGTTAAATTATGAAATACAGTACAAAAGAGGCCTAAAGAACAATGCAGTTGATGCCTTGTCCAGGAGAGAGCCAGATGAGGCCACATGTGCTAACATCACCACCATTATCCCAGAATGGATGAAGGAGGTGGCCCACAGTTACAAGGGAGATGAATTTTTCCAGAAGATAAAGGAGGTCCAAACTCTAGACACCACTGAATTTCCAAACTTTACCATGGTTGGGGATATGATAAGGTACAAAGGCAGGTTGTGTGTGGAGGGTGACCAGAGGCTTAGGGAGAAGATCCTAACAGCTATGCACAACTCAAACTATGGGGAGCGCTCAGGGGTACTGGGTACTTAAATGAGGCTAAAATGGTTTTCTATTGGCTAAACATGAAGAGTGATATTACAAGGTAGGTGAAGGAATGTGAAGAATGTCAGAGGTGTAAGACAGATCATGGAGGGTACCCTGGCTTGCTACAGCCCCTTCCCATACCAGAACAGGCTTGGAGCCACATTTTCATGGATTTTATTGAAGGGTTACCTAAGTCACAAGGGAAGGATGTCATCGTAGTAGTGGTGGATAGACTAACTAAATATGCACATTTTTCTGCCTTGTCACACCCCTTTACAACCCTTACTGTGGCCAACCTGTTCCTTGACACAAATTACAAGCTACATGGGCTACCCATTCACATATTTTCGGATAGAGATAAAATTTTCACCAGCTCTTTCTGGAAGGAACTTTTTAAATTGATGGTGGTACAGTTAAAAATGTCTACTGCCTATCATTCCCAAACTGATGGGCAAACTGAAAGGGTTAATCTGTGCCTAGAAAACTACCTAAGGTGTATGGTTCATCACAGCCCAAAGAGATGGGTTAAATGGATTGGATTGGCTGAATTTTGGTACAACACAAATTACCACACAGGGTTGAAAACTACCCCTTTTGAGGCACTTTATGGTTACATCCCCCCAATTGGATCAATCAACCAATATACAGGACACATGAATGATGATGCTAAGAAACTAATGCAACAGAGAGAGGCAGCAAGACACATAATCAAGGAAAATTTGCTACATGCACAACATAGAATGCAAATGTATGCAAACAAACACAGGCAAGAACGAAGCTTTGAGATTGGAGATAAGGTATTTTTAAAATTACAACCTTTTAGACAGAACTCAGTAGCATTAAGGAGAAACCTCAAATTGGCAGCAAAGTACTACGGGCCCTATACAATTACAGAGAAGGTTGGAACTGTAGCTTACCGGTTGGATTTACCGGAGGGCTCGCGTATTCATCCAGTGTTCCATGTCTCCTTGCTGAAGCTGAAAGTAGGGTCAGATGTCACCACTTCCACCGAGCTACCTGCCACCACCAATGAGGGAGATTTCTCTATGGAACCCACCGCCGTCCTCAACACATGCATTATTGATCGGAAGGGGAAGGAGATTGAATAGGTCCTGGTTCACTGGGCAAACTCTACACCGCAAGAGGCTACTTGGGAGGATCTGAAATTCATGAAGAAAAGATTTTTAGGGTTTGATCCTTGGGGTCAAGGATCTGTAGATCGGGAGGGTATTGTCATGATTACAAGCTCGGAAATGGTAAAAAGGAGCAAAGGATTGTAGGAGAACCCTAATTTGGGAGAGGAAATGGAGAAAGGTAAAAAAATACGATCTTGGACTCAATTCGATAGATCAACAGAAATGAAAAAGAGCGGAGCGTGCAAAGGGAAAGAACCGGTTCGGAGAACGGGTCTTGACAAGATGTTGGGATGAAGATATTAATTGGAGAATGGGCAGCTGGTGTTTGGGCCGTGGATTAATTTAAATTAGGCCCTTATGTAATGCCTTTTAATTTTCAGCAAGTCCAATAGTGACTATTTAGTGGGTAGTTTGGTAAATTCAATTAAGTGGTTCACACCACATGCAGTATATGTACTCGTGAACAGTTTTGAAGGGAATCAAGCAATTAGTTATACATTTTTCTTGCCTTACTATATTTTCTCTCTCCTCTAACTTTCTATCTTCCTCCCTGATAAGTCCAAAAATTTGGGTTACCAAATAAAGGGGGTACTAACCTCAAAAGAGATCAGCGACCTGGAATTACTTCCGAATATGCTACAGCGACCTGGGAAGCCCTCCTCGAACTTGCTGATCCTGCAAAACAGCGTCTCGAACGGGTAGGAGTCCCACCCCCCAACCCGTTAAGACTCTCCGATGCTTAAGTCAATATTAGCTCATGAAAAAATAATGAGAGGTATGCACCTCCTTTTATAGATACAAGAGAAGTCCTTCCCAAGTAAGGGTTACCTTCTCCTACCACAATTCCATAAATATAACAACTGTCTTAGAATTAGGATTCCTCCAATATGTTAAGTTCCCATAAACAATAAACCTCTCATTAAATTAATAGAATAGGCCTGGGCCTATAATTCTTTTCATACAGCCCGCCGGGCCCCCACATTACTATCCATATCAGCCCATTCGGGCCTAATATTCATAAAACCCATAATTGAGCTCAATTACACAGCTCAAACCACAAGAGGTCACGACCCTATATGAGAACTCATTCTCATACTACAGGTCGCTACTCTAGCCATATCAACTCGCTCACTTTCAAGGAACAGCCTTCAGCTCGTTCACTTCTCAGAGACATAATACAGCTCGCTCATCTCCTAGGAGGAACACCCTCTCCCAGAAATGAGGTCGCTTACCACAAATAACCTCATATATCAAATAATACTACGTACAGACATTTTGGTCCACATCAGCTAGTCCCCCATGTTCTAGCTGATTGAGGCATGAAATCAGGTAGGACATGTAAAAATAGAATTACATGAACACAACCACTTCAAAAACAATAAGTAAATCATCATTTTACCTCACCAAACCACACATCAAAATCACAAAGCTCAACAAACCGAGCTATAAGACTCATCTTTCCACAGTAAATTGTCAAGTATACTTGCGACCTGCAAAAATTCAGCTTACCGAGCTCGCTTCTTCTTAAGATAGCATGATCACCTCGCGAGGGACGATCTGAAAGTCCCCAGACCAAGTCTCAACTGTATATATATGATGGCCTCACCACTCTTCATCAATCATCCAACCTGCGAGTCCCCAGACTTCGTACTAGATGACCTAAAATCATACAACCTTCCCTCCATAGCCTGAAGTTATAACCGGGCACAATAATACAAGTAAATAGAATCATATGCTTTTGAAAATTCAAAACACCATAAGCCACTTACTCGACCTAAAACAGGCCGATCAAAGAAAACATTCCATACCTCAAACCATAATCATTACTTAAACATCATCTTATAACCATAACAATTTCTTTAGCTCGCCAAGATAGCATAATCCATAATAACCCATCAAGGCCCAAGATTGCGTTAACCATAAAGGCACATAAACCCATAAAACCATACATAATAAAGATATCATCGACCTAAAATAGGTCGGTCAGAAAACTATTGCACCCATAAATCATCATTGTCCTAAAGGCGTCAGCTCATTCTATAAAAACAATCGCCGAACTGATACAAGTTGGCACATCAATCAAAATCCATATTATACCACATATGACCAATAAAACCACTCAGTCTCCCAAATTAAAACAGTTAAACCATATACAATCCAATTGTAACCATATGACAATAACATGGGACTGAAAACCACCTAGTCCCCCATATTTAATGCCAGCAATACAAAACAACTAGGCCACATCAACTCAATAAAGATCGCCTATGTAGTCCCCAAGTTAATACAATCAAGTAATCCAACCAGATTATACACAATAAGTAAATGTCAAATAAACCTGATTTGCACATAGGTCGCACGAATTCGTAACCAATCACAATCATATTTCCTATCCTCATAAGACCATGAGATTTAACGATTAACAAAACAACAGCCCCGCAGGGTAAAAACACACAATCCGCCCCGAAGGGTAAAAATGCACACAGCTCGCCCCAAAGGGTAATAAAACCACAAACCATGTACG
>BMAC01000009.1:1816842-1836082 GCA_014905375.1 Phtheirospermum japonicum | reverse complement strand
TTTTAATATATGTTATATGTATGTTTTTATTTATAATATAATATAATATATATTATTATTATTATATAAACATATATATTTAATATATATTTATATATATAAATATATTTATATATTAAATATATATTATGTATATATATATATTAATTAATCATATATATTAATAAAATATATAAAAAATAAATCTTATATATATATTATATATGTATACTTTATTATAAATATTATATATATATATATATATATATATATATATATATATATATATATATATATATATATATATATATATATATATATGATTAGGATCACGTGGAAATCTATCCCCTAGGTGGGAAATAAGAACCCATCTTATCCATCAAACTTAATAATCAAATAGACGGTTTAGATTATTCTATATTAATGTCAATTAAATTATTAAAAATTGGCTCGGGGTTTATTTTGACATTTTGTTCTCTTATACAATAAAGACTGCGTATATCACGACATCTCTATTCTCAGCGTAATATTTCTCAAATGATTTTTGTATGGAAATAAATAGTTGTTCTTCATATCTCTCCATCCTCACTTTTCCATTGTGCTAATTCTCTCTCTCTCTCAGAAATATTGTTTAGTATCCTTAATCTCTGTCACGGTCATTCCGACACTTTTAAGTTCATTTCAAGCAGAAAGGCTCGTCGGTAAATATTTTCAATTCTCTTAGATGTATTTATTCAGGCTTCTGGTTTATGCGTTGCTATTATTATTATGATGTATTCATTCAGACTTCTGGTTTATGCATTATTATTATTATTATTATTATTATTATTATTATTATTATCATTATATTATTATTATATATTTGGTGTAACAGTTTCAGACTTTGTAATTTTGAATCTATTTATTGCAATAGATAAATCAAGAACAAAGTTTAATCAATTTTCCAGTGTCGATGAAGAATTTTGAAAAATTCAAGTAAGCATATTATTAGAGCCCATTATTTTCTTTCAGTGTGTAATCGTACCATGTTTTTCTCACACTATCTCATTTTCTATGTTATATGAATATAAATATACAAAAAAAAGGCGTAATTTTAACTAAATTTATTATTTCGCACTTCAGTGTCCTACTCTTGCCTTATCGTGTCATTTCTCTATGTAATTCATGATTTGTAATCGAGTTCTTTTCAAATACTAAACGAAAAACAGAGACATTAAATTAATGCTTATTATATCGATCTATTTTTTTTGTTATAGAAAACTGAAGAAGCAAACTTGACAAGTACAAGAGTCAACGCTAGTGCAAAAAGTCTTAGGAATCTCATTCTCGATGATTTATACATCGACAGTGCAGCAAGCTAGGATGAGCGTAAAAGCTTTCATTGGCCAGATGTTTGTCGACGGTAAATACGTACACAAAGAACAGATGAGCAACGAGCCGATGCCCTTCTCCGATGCATTGGGAGGTTAAATCACCTTGTGTTTTTTTTATCACCTTGTTTGTTGTGCTCAAAGATCCCAATGCATCGGAGAAGGGATCATGTCCTGTCCACTCCGACAAGTGTCCCTGTGAAAGAATAGCAAGCCCTAATTTTTTAAGTTGTTCATGAATAAAAATAGAAAACTATTAGAACAATCAACAAACCAAATGTGTTTTGTGAAGATTGTAAACAAATAGCAGCGGAATTAAAATAACAAAACACAAGCTTTTAAAACTTTTGACAACAAGAAATAAATCCTTGTAGTCGTGCCTCAAGGTGAAAATGTCTTTACTAAAAAAGTGTATCAACGATTACACATGAAAAAAATAAACAAGTAAAGACTATGAAAAACTCCTATAGATGAAGATTGTTCTAAATCAACTCTACTCTTCCAAAAGTTAAGAATCAAAATCTTTAGGATTTGATCTTAGTAAAAACACAAAAGCATGGAAGAAAATAATTCTTTCAACAAGATGTTAGTGCAGATGTTGCAGACGAGCAGTAACATCTGCGTCTGGGCAGATTTGTTGTTGATTGAATAAATCGCTCCAACTCTCAACTCTGATATTTTCTCATGTATTTCTTATGCGTATTCAGCGTAATAAAGTTGTAGAGCTGGTCCTCATATTTATATAGACATCCTTGATTGTAAAGAGTCCTACAAAAGAAGGAAAAAATATTTACATAATATATTGCAAGTAAATCACTTTAAATAAGGAGATAAGATAAAATCTAAGACTCCTAATAATCATGACTTGCAACATACGAAATTCTAAGTTAGGAGAAAGATAATTACAACCTAAACTAATTCTAATAATATACAAAATAATTACCAAATAAGATATGTATAAAAACTTTCCTAAACAATTAATATCTAATATATTTGGCAAGAAAGTCAAAATAATATATAGATTAAATAAACTCCTAAAGGGAATAAAATTCTTAGAAACCTCATACATATCAAACAACATATTAGACTCCTAATCCTTTTTTAAACTCATTGAAATATTCCCTTCAATCTCCCCCTTTTTGTCTTTCTTGACCAAAACATACATGATAAAAACACAAGTATAAAACTTGAATAATCACCTAAAAACTCCCCCTAACTTGATGCAGTATAAAATCAGAGAATTAAAGACCAAAAAACAATCAAACAGCAACTAGACATATCAAGAACAAATAACTACCACCAAATAAAAATATCTCTAAAAAAAGAGATAACAACCAAAGTAAAGAAGCACTCCCCTTTGGTACAGTAGTGGTAATCTCGAAATCAACTCTTTCTCATCCTCTTATACGTCATCTTCATCATGAAGCCTCATGAACAAATCATTATGACAATGAACAGCTGTAGAAAAAACTCCCCCTAAATATGTTTACTGCCTAACCAATAACATTCTGCAGCAACCTCCTCAGTAGCAGCAACAACTCCCCCTGAAGTAAGCACATCTCTACGAACAACATGTGCACCAGAAGCTCCATCATCATCAGCTACTCCCCCTTTTTGTCCAGAAAGAACGAAAATATGAAGTAGGACAATAAAGAAGCACAAAGGGCAGTGCAATGAGCAATAGCAGAATTCACAAACTGTACTTGTCTAAAAAACAAGTACTCCAGACATGAAAACTGCAAAACCAGAAGTGTTAGCGGGAATGTTGGAACACCCGCAGTAATATTTTGAACAACATCAGGAGCAACACCAATCACAACAGAGACAGTGCAACCAGAACCATAAAGACACGTCTTCATCATCAGAATAGTGCATTGGAAGATCACTAAGATGAGTCTTGTCGTTCAAAATGGAAGTGATAACCATAAAGAACCATGGTTTCAAGTAGGAGGAATGCGAGGGACATATCCTTGAGACATCAACACTCGAAAGACAAGTCTAGAAGAAGCAGGGACCACATTGACAAGGTAGTCGTGGAAATGAACAACACTTCATTAAACACCTGCAACCCGAAGCTAAATGGCATCCAAGTACCAAGCATATAAAGCACGTGAGTATAAGCCTCAATGACTCGATAACCGTTCATCGAAGGAATCCAGTTTGCACAACAACTCGTGCAAACGCCCACAAATGGAGACAACCATGAAGAAGCGAACGAAGAGGACCATCGATCACATAAATCACCCATTAAGAACCGGATCATCATATAAAAGTAAGAAGACAACGGTTCACCTACACAATCAGGAGTCTCAAACAAAACATTAAATGCACAAGGGTTTAAGGTTAAAAATATTACTACGTACATAGACTCATCTGAATTAAATGACCGACTTTTTAAAACCTCATCACTCAAATTGTCATATAACTCATACATCACATAAACCTCAAGATGCACAATACCAACCACATTAATCAATAAATGATGACGCTCAAGAAATTTGCTCAATTTAAAAGAAAAAAAATGTTAAGTGCTTACGTTTTTCTTTAATCAAGGAACGATCATCAAAAATAAGACAAACCTACCAGAAATAACCTTGGAATAAAAAGGTTCAGAAAAAATGTTACCCATATCAATTTCAGAACTGAATGTTGGCTCGGCTGTTGGAACATCCTCAGCAACATCTCCAGTAACACCTGCAGCAGCAACTGCAGCAACATCTTTGTATACAAAATTGACCTTATTATCCATGGTATGACTATCAGCATCATCAAAAGTATGCATGGGCAGTCCAGAAACATCCCCGGCAGTAAATTTCTCATTACTTGAGATCTTAGGAATAGTACTCGACTGAGGGCTCGAGGAACCAGAAACAATGCCCTGGCTCTCTATAAAGAGACGTGACAACACATGGCTAATAGGTTTACCATCATCAATCGGGCTAGAGATCGGTATAGTAGAAGAAAGAATGTACAGTGCCATAAAACGCGAGATATTTAAATTTAGGAAAATCGAACCTAACCTCCAAAGACAAATTTGGTGCAGAATCATCATAAGTGCCACCAGCAGCATGCGACGACATTCAGCAAAACATAACTGGCTGGAGTGTTAGTAACACCAGCACTAACATTCGCACCAACATCAGCAGCGACATCTCCTCCTCCACACTTCTTTCTCTTCTTCTAGAGAACAAAATTTATCCTCTTGTACACCATCAATAGAGCCAAAGGACTCAAAAGCACAAAGCCCATAGCCAAGGAGGCGTTTGGACTTGCGAGAATAAAAAGTGTAGATGGACTTTGAGAGATTCATAAATAAGCGCAAAGTGTTTGGAGGGTTCTCTACATCGATCTCGTTGAACTTGTCAAAAGTAGCAAGACAACAAAGGCTTCGGTTTGCTCGGCAATATGAACTACAGCAGTGGATGAAGCAAGCGGTTGCGGCGGTGAGTAAATAGCCATAGAGTGAGATGAGAACAAAGCAGGCTCAGTGGTCTGAGTAGTCGGTGGTGATTAAGTAGCTTGAGGCGGTGAAATAAGAACAAAAGATGCAACAGACACTTGGGTTCAAAAGATGTTACCCTAGATGCCGCAACACCCTTTGACACATCTTGTGCGGCAGCACCTGCAATGATCGAAGTAGTCGTGGATGGCAATGACGGATTAAGTAGAAATCCAGGCACGGTGGTGGAGCTAAGTAGGACGAAGACAGAGGTGGAAGTGAAGGAACTCTTGATTGGGCTTCGAGATAGTTAATTGACACCTAACAAGATTATAAACATTCTTGCACAAAAGATGTCAATCACGAAAATCACACCATCTAAACAAACGTTCACAAATATTTGAAAAATAAAGTGAATCATGTGTGTGATAATGAGAAGCCACATATATATAGATATAATAATTCAAAGAGTTCATAAAATTATAACACTATAAATAAGAATCTTATCAAACAAGGAATCATATATAGGTTAAAACACCTTATGATATGGAAACTCAAAATTACTTAGGGAACAATATCCACCTTTGACACAAGTCACCATAAGATATGAAAACACTTTGTTTAACATTGTATCAATTCAGTCATATTCAACACAAACGTGTATAACACCACGTGAGATCCAAGTTCCACAAAACTTTCCAAAAGGAGAAGAAATTCACATCCACACTTTGCACACGGGAGCCAAATTTCAACAGATAGACAAATATCACCAAGTGATGCATGTCCTTAAATTATGAATAAAATATGATAAGGAAATCTTTCACACACAAATTTGGTAAACACAGCCGCTACACAATACAGTCCCGGATGTGATGACATCCTGGATGACATTCGACCACAAAGTCAATGAATTGAATATCCTTAACCCAGTTAATGACATAGTCATTTTAAGTTACATATGCGGATTATATATTTTATGTCCGGGAGTAGTATTACCTCCACTTTGCAGCAACAGAAGTAAAATAAACATTTCATAAGATCACATTGATCATTGATTTGATTTAGCAATTTATTCTTCTTCCCTTTTAGGATGGCTAGGACTTCCTTCATAATACAAGATATTCATTTTAGAAGAACTGGGAGAAACGCACATTTATGCGATAGACAATACACAATTGTTCTCGAAACTTTCAACCCATTTATACAACACACTTTGGCAAAGAATGTAAAGCAGCTGGACTTATGCAAGGAATGTCTTAAAAAAACAAAAAACAAAAAATTAATATACAGTGTTACGACAAATGTGAGGTCAAATGCTGCAACATGCAGCACGACACTCATACAAACCACTCATAGAGAGACTTTCTAAAAGAAAACCCCTCATACTCTAATGCCTTGGTGCTAATGTCTACCTGCCAATTTTCGGTGTTATTATACTCCATGCAAATAATGTCTTTCTCAACCAAATCTCGTATAGTGTAAAATTGAAAAAATAATGGGTTTTGTACGAGAGTGTTGAAATAATATCTTTGATATCTCAGTCGCACTAGAGTTATCAACAAAAATAGTTAATGTGTTTTCAAGCGAACTGTTCCCTTTAACAATGTTGAAAAACCACAATAATTGGGAACAACCACCAAATATTATAAACTCAAGTTCTCCTAATAGAGAGGACACATTAAAATGTTCATACATACACCATAACATCATGTTGTTGCCCCAAAACACAAACTCTCTTAATGCAAAACATTTATCATATCTAAGTTCAAAAGAGAGTGGAAGATGGAGAGATCTTACCGTAGTACATTTCAAAAATGTACAACCTATACTTACCATCTTCCTGAGTGTAATCACTGTCTCTCCAGCGGGAACAATGTTAGCAACAACAAATCAACTTCAGACACAATTTCAGCTTCAGCAACTTTGAATGTTACTGGCAGTGTTGGAACACCGCAGTAACATCGAACTTCAGAATGTCAGATTTAGGAGAACTATTCTGAACATCATCCTCCACCTGAGAATGAAGAATATCCACAGAATCAGATTCAAAATCAGCCGTGACAAGTGTTGGTCCAAATATTGGAACACTTAGCAACACATCCGAAAAAACACTCTCAAGAGTGCCCAAATCGATCTTTTGAAATGCAAACAGGTTCAAACTAGATACCTATTCATCAGCAGAAGAGGAAGATTTACAAAATGTGAATAAGTTAGAATAACCTTCCTTGCATTCAACAGGATCTTTAAGCTCAAGAGAAGATTCCACTCTATCAAACAAGAATGAAACATTCTCAAAAATCACATGATGACTCAACCGGATTTCGGTGACTCTCAAACCGAACACTTTGAAAACCATTTTATTTAAAAACTCAAGTGATTCAAGAGTAGTTTTTCATCATGAAACACAATCCAAGTGAATATAAAGTCATTAAAAAGAACAAGACGATACTTTATACAACATAGACTTTCACATTCAATAGGATTAACAATATCTAAGGCAAGATAACCAGAGACTAAAAACCCCTTCTTCATGAGACAATGATCATAAGTTAGTTTACCATTTATCCATGCAAAACCGACACTACTAACTTTATTGTTTAGTTTGGATAAAATACAAGCAGTTTCAAATCTAACCAATTTCTTAATCATTTTCAAATTCACATCCCCAATATTTTGGTGCCATAAACCAAGAACATCAATATTAGCAACACAACAAGATTGTATACTATGAAATAGGTAACAACGATCAGCTGCTCTTAAACCTGTAAAAGAACAAGTGTAAGAAACATCAAACACTTCACAAGAATTTTTACCATACTTCACATCAAAACCATCATCACAACATTGGTTTATACTAAGGTGATTAACTACAAGACCTTTAGAATAAAAAACATAATAAGGCTTGAGTAAACCGTGACCATTAAATTTACCAGTTGTCATATCAAGATCAACTTAACAAAAATATCACCATCACTGTGCTGGAGACCTGCTTCTGACAGAACATCAGAATTTAAACCAATATTAGTACAGTCTAAGAATTCTGGACTGAATGTCAGTGGTGGTGTGCCAACATTCCCACCAACATCCTGAACTGCAGCACACAGAGTGACGACTTCTCCCTTCAGAGTTGTGAAAAACAAGTTTTTCTCAACATTAGAGCCTGTCTCTACTTTCTTAGACTCATAGTCACTTAAACTAGCCTTAAAGCTACTTCTCGCTAAAGTATTAGCACAATTTAAAGCAAAGTGACCAGAATTCACTACTGCAGAAAAGTGATTTAACGGCGGTTCTTCTGCACTTTTAACGGCGATTTTTGAACCGCCGTTAAGTTTTACGGCGGTTTTTAAAAACAACCGGTAAAAAACCATGAATTAACGGCGGTTTTTTTGGATATTTAACGGCGGTTTTTGAAACGCCGTCAAAATTATCACTTTTAACGGCGGTTCTTGAAAAATACCTTGTAGAAAGTCTGTTTTCCAGAATTGACATTTTACGGCGGTTCTTGAAAATACCTTCTCGAAAGGTTTTATTTTTTAGAACGGGCATTTGAAAAGTACCTTCTAGAAAGTAGTAAAAAATTAAAAAAAAAAAAGAAATGAAATCAGGTGCTCCAAACTTGCCAATACTAGATGTTTTGAATATATTAAGTATTTCAAAAAAAAAAAAAAAAACCCTAAATTAAATAAAAGCAGAAAATTTACCACTAATAGACTAATAAAAACAAAACATGTAAATTAATAACTATAAACTTCCAGCTCCGATCCTCGTCTTGTGGCACAAATTGTAGTCAAACGAAGCGGTAAACCATAAACTTCCTAACTAAATACATTGAAAATCTCAATAGACCGGTGATCTGAATAAAGCTTCAAGCAATACAAAAAATTCTTCTTCTTCTTCTTCTTCTTCTTCTTCTTCTTCTTCTTCTTCTTCTTCTTATTATTATTATTATTTGTTCCCTTGGAGACTTGAGGCCTCTCTGCACATTGAGACACTTGACAAGTGCATTAGGGTTCATCCCAAAACCTAAACAAATAATAAATAGTGAGATCAACAATTATTTCCAAGCTTGATCATAATATTAACTTTTTTTTCCTTATACATCAATTTACCAAGAGTTTTTTTGGCTAATTAAAAAAATACAAGGATCATTAACAGTTAACAACATACTTAACACACTGATCAATGATCAAAAACATCTTAAAACTCCCATATAATAAAGATAGGAAAATTACTGACATTAAATAGTACCACACTCCCTCCCAAATGATGTACAATCAAACAAGGATAGATGATAATAAAAAAAGGATAGATTACCAGGAATGCCACACTGCACCATCATTTCCACCACTACAGTCCAAAGTAACCTGAAACATCTACAATTACTAATGGTGTTTGTTCCTACCCACAAGTTAAGATTCCTGGTGGTAGTGCATCAATACAAATGTCAAATGAATGCACTTTTAATCTTTTTTTTAATTTTAAATATGACCTTTTATAACTTTCTTGTTGTAACATTTTTAATATAACTTCACTATTGAAAAGGCCAATAAGAATCAATTATATACAGGTTTTGAAATATACATTATACTAGTTTTATTATTAGTACTAGAAGAATCAATAATGTTATATCCCAACTCAAAATTTAAAATTCCAAATACCACATATAAAACTTCAATGATAGACTGAGAAAGTGAATCAGAATACCCACCTGTAATTAGAGCAATGCAGGCGCCGGAAGAGATCGGTCAATCACCGCCTTAACCTGAAATGCACCGGAACTCGAAATACATCCGCCGGATCAGCCACCTCCTACACCTAAAATACAGCAGAAATTCAAGGGAGACTATTAAACAGCTGATGAATTGTTACGATTTGAGTAATGTAGTACGTGCGTGCAAGAGATTTTGGAGGAGATGAGTTGAATTGTTCGAATTAAATGACAACAAAATCTCAGAAGATAAAAAAACCCTCATGTTCATAGATAGAACATCAAGTCACATAACATCATAAATATTTAGAACAACTTTAACGGCACCCCTTTCAAGTTCAGGTCTATGATCCTTTTTCTGCACGGAGATAATCATTCATGTGATCTAGAGATGGAAAGTCCAATATAATCATTCCAGGTCATCACCAAGAAGCTAAACCAATTCCAAAAAGGTGTGAACTAACTACCCATGTATTTCCTAAAAAATAAACTATATATCCTGGTGAATGACTTGAGAGCTAATTCTGCAGTTTACAGTGAAAGCACTAACCATCCATCTATTGCCATCAGATTTCACCTCTGCCACTAACCATCCATTAAAGGGAAAAGGAAAAGAAAAATTAAGAATTATACAAAATAATGTATAGTTATATAAATTCCAAAATAATGAATTCTGAAAAAAGGAAATAAAAAAATGTAAAGATAATATAATAATTAAAAAACCTCGGCAATTGTCGGTGAGAACATCGCCAGTGGAATTCTGATGAGATTTTTCACCTGGTGGATCATCATTTTGATCGCCACTCCGGAGAGAAGTTCTCCACTTGCCTCAGCGCCGCTGGAACGTATTGCGGTGCATTTGGATTGAGCGAAATCTTGCGCCAGATACTAGAGCCATGATTCAAAGTGTTGTTCAACAAAGTTGCAGGCTATACTAAAAACACCAGAAATTAAATTTAAAAAAGAAGGTTGAATTTTGAATATGGGGAAATGAAAAGTAAGAGGTCAACAACTCTTGTTTCCTGAAAGATTCAGAACCGATTATAGTTGCTGTCTGGTAAGGGTTCAGTTTGACAGCATAGTAAAAAGATAGGTAAAACGAAGAAATATACTCATAGTCGCTGTCTGGTGTCCATTAGGATTCAAAAACCATTGATCATTCTTATGCCAATCTTCTCATCAAGATATGAAACCAAGCATTAGAAATATGTGCAAAACCGATATATAAATAGCAACAAGGTCAAGTATTTAGGTCAAAAAATTCTGGAATGCAACAAACACAAAGAGAATATTAAAATAAAATTTCTATGAAAAACAGATGAAATAATTACTATTAACAGTCTCCACCTTCATGATTTAATCGATACTTATTCATTTTAAATACGAATTTAACCACATTCTTAAATAACAAAAAAATCGACAATCATTTTGCTGACAATTTCTCGCAATATACATACATAAATGTATATAAACACACATAAAAAATATGACGGAGCTAAGGCCTTGGGAATTCATGGAGAATGCGAATGAATTAATCCGAAGCAATGCAGAAAATCCATCTAACAGGGGAAAAAATACAATTAAGCCAAACACGAACGTAAGCTACTCACAAAATGCTTGTCGAAGAACCGGATGACAATTCTCGGCTCCGAAATCCTCCCCACTAAGAGAATCAAGAGAATTGAACAGGAAAAAATCTTCGCGAAACATGATTGAGATTTTTTCGACTAAATGTAACGTGAGATTGAAATGTTAAAGTAACACTTACAGAGTTGTCGATTAGGGATGAAACAGGAATTGTAGCAAAACATTGAACATTTTTCATCACATCAAAGACTTCAAGTAAAAGAGCATCTCCTTGGCTATCAGGAAAGCTAAAACCTAAATTCTCAAGATCAATTTCTCCTATCGACTAGAAGAGATACCTCTTAATATGTTTGTGAAAAAGTTATTTACATAAAGTACCCTTGAGGTTCGACCTAATTACAAAAAATCCCAGCCAAGATTACAAAAAATACCCCTAATCCTCATAATCACTGCAGCAAAACACTGCACCCATCAAAAAGTAAGTATCTAATACAGATGCCATACAATAATACAACACAAACCCAATAAAAATCTAAATCATGGAACTTCATGTTTCTTCTAAGTTGTGTTTGTCACTTCTTAAGCTACATAAGAGGTGGGGATACAATATAATACAATTACAACATAAATACAGATAACACCTTTTTTGATAATCACTTTTTTATTGTGTGTGTTTTCAAATCCATAAGACATGGCTTATGAAAGGTACTAAAAGGAAAATCACCCTAATATTAGATCATAATCCTCACTCAACTAGCATGAACTTCAAAAAATAGGTCACTCATGCATCCAAAACTCAAAATAGTAGCAAACAATAATTAAGAAGCATATTAGAGCAACAAGACAGGAAACATACAGGTACTCGGACCCACTTTATATTTCGGAAATCTCGACAAAACCTATCAGCATTTTTCCTTCGTTCACATAATCAATTTCCTCGTACAATATCCTAAAAAATAAAAAATTAAACAACACAAAGCAAGTCAATTATTGAGAAATTACAGTCCTAAGGGAAAAACTTATTATTTCGTATGTATATAGTTACTTGGCACATTCTTTGTATATTCCAATCCAATCCCTTGTCGGACCGCTTAAACTTTCACTCTTTTGATATATTCAGCAATGAGCTTTAAATTTTCTGCCAAAAACGAGAATGTTACAATACAAGAATCAAAGAGGTAATAATACTTTAAAAAAAATTTATAAGAGGCTTAGCTATTTATTACTTACTAAGATCAATGTCAAACAATTTCTTTAAGCCTGGTCTTTGCACTTTCACCACTACTTTTTCCCCGTTATGCAATATGGCTCGATGTACCTAACAAGATT
This sequence comes from Phtheirospermum japonicum, assembly GCA_014905375.1. NCBI lineage: Eukaryota > Viridiplantae > Streptophyta > Magnoliopsida > Lamiales > Orobanchaceae > Phtheirospermum > Phtheirospermum japonicum. Next base: position 1,823,670 of record BMAC01000009.1, on the reverse strand, counting down.
TCAAAAAATGACAAATCAGCATAATCGCGGTATTTGATAATAAATTACATTTAAATAAACTACGGTTAGGCTAAACCTCAATGGCATTATTGAAACATCAAAAAAGGGATGTTCACTTCTTGAATTTTTAATTAGGTACTTCAAGATTAACTAACCAAAACTTGAATTAAAAAAACAAAAAAGGAAGCAGAAAAAATAGATTAATTATTCACTCTAGAAAATTGAGTTTATATTATAAAACATGCTCTAAGTTTTAAATTGCGACCTACAGAGGAAAAAGAAGATAAAAAGTACATAAAACAAAATAGCACTCAAATAAAAGATTAGTGAAAATACAAGCACTTGCAGATGACAAAAATTATTAAGTAAAAAAAATTAGCTACCTCCAAGAAAGTCGATCCCTGCCGCACCATACATCTTAATGCTTCATTTTATAAATATGAAATCATATTGCAATAATATGATTTTTGATTATAGACTTCTCAATTGCCCCCTCTTAACCATATCAGATGGAGGTCAAACACTTTATCCAGCTCCCCAATCTTGAAATATTTCTTCATGAGTATGATAAACGGCACATGATCAATTTCCAAATCCGACATCCTTATATTTGAAAAGAGCTCCTCAGCCTTCTCCATTTCGCTCCTCATACAATAACACTTAAGCAATTCGGTATAAGAAATTATACCTGGCTTACACCCTCTCCTCAGCATTTCATCATACATCTGCAGCTCAAAACTTATATCACCAAGATCACAAGCAGCACCAATCAACAAATTGTACGTAACTAAATCAGGCAAAACCCCAACTAACAGCATCTCTCTCTTCAGATAATGTGCTTTATCGATATTCCCATTTCGTATCTGCGCATGAATCAATGCATTGTACGTGTACACATTCGGCACAACACCAAACTCAACCATTTGACTTTTTTTCTTCACATCTCTATGAGATACACTCATTATTATCTTCCTTTTACCTTCACAATAACCTGCAAACCTAATGTATTGCTGTAAATTAAAAACTGATAACTGAGGCTAATGAATTATGCTGTAAATTAAAAATAAACCAAGTTCCTACTTGCTCCAATTAAAATATTCATCTAATTTGGGTTGAAAACACACTTCAAGTCACACATAATTCCTATGTACCCAGAAAACCCCCCACTTTAAATTAGCACTGAACAACGAAATGACTACATGAAAATTGGAATGTTTTAGTACCTCTTGGCCAATCATCATTCGGAAGAAAAATCCTCAATCTCCTCATTTGCAACAGGCTCCACCTTCCGGGGCTCGGGTACGAGTTGGGACGTGGGTCCACGGTGGAGCCTTTGAAGGATTGAGGTGGATAGGAAATCCTAACAGGTGATTCGAAATTGTCGTCGTCTCTCGCTCCATAGTCCGGAAACTGGCTGCGGGTGAAGGTCGTTTAGCTGGTTAGAGTAATGGATCGGACACAGAGGAACGTTGGGTCTCAAAATTGAGACCTAGAGAGAAAGATGGAGGCGCAGTATCGAGACCCAGAATATTGAAGGGACTGGAGCAAATATTGAAGAGCTGATTTTGTGTGGGGAGGGACGGGACTCAGAAAATCTAAGGGTAGTTTGCATTTTATCTTAATTAGCCACGTGCCAAACAATCTTATCTTATACATTCTATGGCGGTTCACAAACAACCACCGTAAAAACTCCAACATTCTACGGCGGTTATTTGTGAACCGCAGTGGAAAATCAGCTGGTCTCTTGTTTTTACAGCGGTTCTCCTAAAACCGCCGTAGAATGTAGGATTCTACGACAGTTTTCAGAAAATTGCCGTTAACAGATAAATTTAACATCGGTTTTCTGGAAAACCGCCGTTAAAACATATTTAACGGCGGTTTTTTCAGAACCGCCGTTAATGAGCCGCCGTGAAAACCACTTTCTGCAGTAGTGATTAGAACACGCACGATATTTTAAAGATTCCGGAGTTTTAGGATTAAAATCCTCTATTAAAGAGTTTGAGCTTTCTCGAGTTTTCAAAAACGTAGAGTTTTGAGAAATTTTGTGCAAAGATCGCGTAGAGTTTGAAATAAGTTTTTGTCCACGATCCTTCGTAAAAGTACTCATACGTTTAACAAGTGCAACACCATCCTTACACACAAGATAGCAATTATCCTCCATCCTTGTACCTGTAAGAAAACAAACATTTGAATCATCAAAAACTTTGCAAGTTTGTTTATCAAATTCCACATTCATATTACTATCACAAAGTTGACTTATGATAATCAAATTAGTCATAAGTCCATCAACAAGAAGCACATTGTGAAGTTTCGGAACGCCTTCAACATTTAACGTCCCTTTACCGATGATTTGGCCATGGTATCCTCCTCCGTAAATTACTTTTCCTCCATTGTATGTCTCAAAGTCCATCAAATACTCACGAGTACCCGTCATATGACGCGAGCAACCGCTGTCAAAATACTAGGACCCTGCAATCATATGCTTAAAAGAAGTATAAACAAAATTACACATCACATCAGATTTGCGAACACAAACAGATTTGAATTTACGAGAGGTGTTAGTGGAAGTGTTACTGGGACTGACCAACACCGGACCAACACTGGACCAGCAGACCTTTAATTAGCAGTTTTAGCTTTAAGTTTATGACAATAGGGTCTAATATGTCCAGACATAAAGCAATGATGACAAATATATTTACGCTTGCGGCGTTTCGATTTTTTTTAGGCAAGTTTTTACTTGGTGTTTCACAAGCTTCTTTTGATTTAACAAAAACAGTAGTTTTAAACTGAGCACTAGTGTTACCGGTACTCATCTTCTTCAAAGATTGAAGAGAAGTGTCAAGTTTAGATTTTACATTACCAAGTTCTTCATCTTTTGTTGTGAGAAGCACCTCCAAATGAGAGATAGACCCTTTAAACTCATCGTTCTCATAACTCAATCGTTCGTTCTCTTTGGTAAGAAATTTGGCTTTTTGAACCAACTTGACCCAATTGTGATACAACTCCTCGTATGCCTCCATCACCTCAGTATCCTTATCATCGGAGTCCTCAGCTTCACATCTCCTGCAGCAATAATAGTGGAATTAGAATTCCCAAGATTAGATTCAATAAAGGGTGTGCTACACTTAGAACAAATAGGGGAATCTATAAGCTTGCACTCAGAATCAACACTTAGTGTTGTCAAGTACCCACTCATGATGCCAATTGAAAGAATAGCAAGCCCTAATTTGCTAAGTTGTTCATGAATAAAAATATAAAACTATTAGAACAATCAACAAACCAAGTGTGTTTTGTGCAGAGTTTAAACAAATAGCAGCGAAATTAAAATAACAAAACACAAGCTTTTAAAACTTTTGACTACAAGAAATAAATCCTTGTAATCGTGCCTCAAGGCGAAAATGTCTTTACTCGAAAAGTGTATCAACGATTACACATGAAAAAAAATAAACAAGTAAAGACTACGAAAAACTCCTCTCGAGTAAGATTGTTCTAAATCAGCACTACTCTTCCAAAAGTTAAGAATCAAAATCTTCAGGATTTGATCTTAATAAAAATACAAAATTATGGAAGAAAATAATTCGTTCAACAAGATGTTAGTGCAGATGTTGCAGAACGAGCAGTAACATCTGAGTCTGGGCAGATTTGCTGTTGATCGAATAAATCTCTCCAACTCTCAACTCTGATATTTTCTCGTGTATTTCTTATGCGTATTATGCGTAATAAAGTTGTAGAGCTGGTCCTCATATTTATATAGACATTCTTGCTTGTAAAGAGTCATACAAAAGAAGGAAAGAATATTTACATAATATATTGCAAGTAAATCACTTTAAATAAGGAGATAAGATAAAATCTAAGACTCCTAATAATCATGACTTGCAACATACGAAATTCTAAGTTATGAGAAAGATAATTATAACCTAAACTAATTCTAATAATATACAAAATAATTACCAAATAAGATATGTATAAAAACTTTCCTAAACAATTAATATCTAATATATTTGGCAAGAAAGTCAAAATAATATATAGATTAAATAAACTCCTAAAGGGAATAAAAGTCCTAAAAACCTCATACGTATCAAACAATATATTAGACTCATAATCTTTTTTTAAACTCATTAAAATATTCCCTTCACCCTAAATTAAACATGTCCGAAAATATTAAATTCCAAGAAGAGCATCAAAGCCCGGTTTTTTGTTCTCGAATGATGCCTAAGCGTATTTACTTTGAAGAATGCTCGATCGATTCGAGTCCCCAAGCTCAACCGATCAGTGAAAAAGATTGTAATGATGAGCAAGATTACATAGCACAATACGTGCATTTGGTGTTGCATGCTTCTCATTTAAGCTGGGACCGGCTATTGAAAAATCAGCCCATGTTGCGAAGAGCTACTTCGAGCTTCTTTATTTGACGAGGTCGATTTTTTAGTTTTTGATCATCATGTTGACCCCAAGTTACTTTTTGATCATTGGGCCCGTTTCTTGTTTGTGAAACCGAGAAACATTAATTATGTGCCACTTTAATTGTGGTTGGTGAGAACAAGAAAGGCTGCAGAACTTTTTCTACATCCTCGGCTCGAGGAAAGAATGGTGGATGATCTCGTTCCAGATGATGTGTTGGGTTCGGGATCGTGGATCGAAGCCCGGCCCGAAACCGAATGTATTGTGATTTGCATTTCAGTAGACATTCTGGAGGAATATGTTGGGACATCATTTTTTGGATTTCATTCATGATGTCTTTGATTGTATTGGACATCATTTTTGGATTTCATTCATGATGTCTTTGATTGTATTGGACATCATTTTTGGATTTCATTCATGATGTCTTTGCTATTTCATTCATGATAAATAGCAACATAAGATGATAAAGGAAACACTAAAAATATAATAAACTAGCATAAACTCAGTGGAGTTGTCTAATAGTTCATAGCATTAGTTCAGCACAACAAAACCTATGTTTTAGCATAATTTGAATCTAAAATAAGCATTAACATACACTCTGGTGAGGATATCTATTGTCTAACAGTTATAGTATTGTTTTCCCCACTGCATGCTTGCTAAGCGCCATTGTGATTAAAAAAAGCATTACATGAATCTACAGTCAGCACACATGGATCTACAGTCTGCACATTTTTGTTTCCTTTGTAATTATTACAAAAGATTTATATACTTCTAGTAACTGAAGGTGACTTACCGTCCAATAATTTAGATACTTTGTGAGTTTGTACCACTTCCAAAAGTTTGTGTGATGTTAATGTTTACAAAGTGCAGCAGAAAGATTCAAATAATATGGCCAACAAGAGAGAAAAATAAAAAACTGAACTCAATTAAGAAATTTACAAAACGACTGCCACCATCTTAATTAATTTTATGTATTCTAGTTCAGGTGTTTTGTGCATAACGCTCAGTACTTGTCGACGTCATAAAACTCGATGGTCTTGTATTTCTGTGATATGATCTTAGCCTGAACTTTTCTGGTCGTATCGGTTGCACAGCCAACGAGGATGAGAACAGATGTGCCGGCAAATCCTCTAAAAGCCGCAAGGTGTGTGGCTTGTTCAATCACAGCAGGACCAGCAGCATCGCCAAGAATGCAGAGCCCAGGACTGAAAAGAAACAAAGCAACAGAAAAGAAATCATACATTCCTCTGTAGTTTAATCAATAATCATTAGTTACTTTACAAAAGTGAAACAAAAACACTACCTTACTCATCATAACTCTAATCATATTTTTTAGCATACCTTGCACATAGCTGAATTCTTTTCATACTTCAACTATAATTAGCATACTGGTAATTATGTTCTTAGCAAACTCATTCATTTTAGCATCAGTTACGAAAATATCAGATAGCATACTGCCCCTGTAATTACTCACATATATTTTTATAATATATTAAAGATAATTACCATAAATCACATTTGTTTTTAGCATACTGTAATTACATATTGCTAATCGAGAAACAACTGTTTGAACAAATTCCAATGTCCTGGATACGAGCACGGTAACTTTGGCCGTCGGAGAAGTCGTCGTTAATGTCGGGCTTTTACCGACGGATGTTACCCGTTGGTAAATTTTATCGACATTTTCGTGTTCTTTTCTTTTGTAGTGTGACACTGTACACTGAAATCCAAAAACAGATTTTCAATTGTAAGAAAGCAATGCTAAGACTTGGAAGAACAACAAGACATCTTGATTTTTTGTTAGTATTCAAATGAAGTGTAATATTATATATATATATATATATATATATATATATATATATATATATATATATATATATATATATATATATATATATATATATATATATATATCAGCACGGACGTGCACAATGGAACACACTAATGTGCACAAAATGACACTGAATTGTGCACAAAACAAATTAGACAGCAACCACATCAGACGACGACATGTACAGATTTTTTTAAGACTTCACGACACGTGCAAAACACCATTCAGCACGGACGTGCACAAGGGAACACACTAATGTGCACAAACTGACACTGAATTGTGCACAAAACAAATCAGACAGCAACCACAGTCAGATACGACATGTACAGAATGTGTAAAACACCATCAGCACGGACGTGCACAATGGAACACACTAATGTGCGCAAAATGACACTGAATTGTGCACAAAACAAATTAGACAGCAACCACATCAGACGACGACATGTACAAATTTTCTTTAAGACTTCACGACACGTGCAAAACACCATTCAGCACGGACGTGCACAATGGGAACACACTAATGTGCACAAACTGGCACTGAGTTGTGCACGAAACAAATCAGACAGCAACCACAGTCAGATACGACATGTACAGAA
>BMAC01000009.1:1802632-1816123 GCA_014905375.1 Phtheirospermum japonicum | reverse complement strand
ATGGTGTTTTGCATGTGTCGTGAAGTCTTAAAAAAATTTGTACATGTCGTCGTCTGATGTGGTTGCTGTCTGATTTGTTTTGTGCACAATTCAGTGTCATTTTGTGCACATTAGTGTGTTCTCTTGTGCACGTCCGTACTGAGTGGTGTTTTTCACGTGTCGTGAAGTCTTAAAAAAATTTGTACATGTCGTTGTCTGATGTGGTTGTCGTGTGATTTGTTTTTCTGTCGTGTTATATGTGGCATGTATTGTTTTGTGCACTGATTGAATGCGAGCTTTTGCGGGTGATGTTGAATGTTCTTCCCACAATTGTGAGCCTGTTCGACAAACTATGGTCATGACACCTAGCTCTTATTTTTAGCGTTCAAGAATATGTAAAAGAAAGGAGCAATTTCAGAGTTCAAGACCCTTCGTATTATTTTCTTATTTTTATTACTCTTGATTTTGCGACGTAGATTGTGCACAAACAAGTATAATTTTTTGCACAACCGATCAATAAATTTTTCACAATAGTGAAATAATTTATGCACAATGGTATTTTATAAATTCCTATTTTAGGTGATGGTCTTTTCGGCTTTTCGTACAAACTAATTTGACAATAGTTTTGTCTGAGATTCAGAAATAAGACATTTTTGGCATTTTCTTTCTCTATTTTCTTGTTATCTTGTATTTAAATATGTTTACATATTTCCTTATCGTACATCGACAATGCTTAATTTAGATCTAATGACAAATCCAACCCGATGATCGGATTATAATGATATCATTTACACAAGTAATGCAATAACATATGTCCAACCAAAAGTGCAACCATCGAAGTTAAAAATTTGGAAACTTAAATATTTGTCTTTCCCTCACCAGGACCATTATTAAAAAATTTAAATATGCAAAACACAACTTTTTTGAGTCGCAAAAAATTTCTTCTACTTATGAACAAACAGAACAATAAGAAATAGACATCAAAACATAATAAACATTATGTTCCAGTTTCTTCTACTTAGACAAGAGTGCTTACACAACAAAAGATACAAATATACATTAGCCATAAAAAAAATTGAATGTACTGCACATTAGTTCTACTACGTGCACATTAGTTCACAGCAAATTGCACATTAGTTCATACGCGCGTGCACATTAGTTCATAACTATATGCACAAAATAGTTCCCAGCCGTTCGTCTTCAACTCGCTGTCCAGCAAATGGAGCCACGGTCCCCGATTATCCACGATCTAGTAAGGTTTGCATCACTCTGAAGACAAAATGTTTGATGTCAAAAGAAAAATAGAAGTGGTTACATTTATTTTGAAAGACTTTGTTTGTGATTAATTAGTTTTAAGTATGTACTTATTTCCTGGACCCTCAACAGCTGATACGGGCAGCAATGTAAATGGCCGCGTGTAAATCTGCAGAAAATCAGTAAATTAAATAATATCAAGAAAAGATTTCTCCATGAGCAGCAAATTGTGTATATCTAGCACATATTAAAAAAAAGAAAGAAAGAAAGAAAAGCTTATTAATAATCGAAGCTCGTTAAAAAGACGTATGGTTCTAGTAACAACTACCTAAAGGACGAGATTTAACTTCACATCAACATTCAAAAATTGTTAGGAGCCAAAAGATTCCCATTTTATATGGTTCCTCATGAAAGCTGCGAAAATTAGCCCAGAATTTTAAAAATAAAAAATAAAAAGAGATCAGTCTAAGACTCTAAATCCAACGCTCCAAGAGATCAGTCTAAGAACCTAAGCATTGTGCAGAATATTCGTGTTCCCTTCTGAGTTGACCCTAAAAAAAATTTACCATGCAATCAATAGGTTCACACTGGGCAAGAAATACGACCAATTTAACGAAAAACAAATTCGTAAATGTACCTGGAAAGTGCTCGTTCTGGCGTTCCATCATTTTGGAACCCTCAAACTGCAAAAATTCTAAGTTTGGCATGATATCAAAGTTAAATGTGTAGCGATCAAAAAAAAATGTTGCCATTAAACAATTATAGAATTGTGATTTGCAACAATATCGACTAATGCCATTATATTTAAAGCCCCCAACATAGGTTTGAGAAATAAAAAAGTGTTCTTACCTTGTAAGATAACATCTCGACTACACAATCTTCAACAGTTGGAGTTACTCGTAAGTCCAAAGCACTTCGAAATCCACGAATAAGCTAAAAAGACACTGTTATACTGTTATTAGCAACATACAAACCTGAAATTAGCACACCCTGTCACTCATCCTTTCTCAACCAGAAAACTCCCCCCTTTTTTTTTCATGCCCAATTTTCCACGGTTTCACCCGAACTATATAATAGCAAAAAGCTTGTCATCAAATTACCACCCCCAAATTAATAAGCACAACATAACAGGCGCAAGTTCTTGAAATCAAATGAAAAAAAAAGAGTAAAAGTAGCATTTGTTGGACACAAACTCATGAATATACCAAGCAAAAACAACATACCATCGATGAAATTAAGTGATTAAATATTAAAATCTCTGAAATAACTGACTGGAAAAATGGAACTCACCGAGTTCCCTGTTAGGGCTTTGTTTCTTCAGTTGGCGGTGATTTCAAGGACGTTTTGATTTCCAGTATCAAATTAAGTATGCCTACTCTGCCCCAATTTCGGGGACGATGAATTGGGCAAATGATCCGACGACAGCGAATGAGCAAACTGGATCCCCAATTTTGAACTTGGTGACGTCGGGCCCCACAGCCTCGATGATGCCCGAGTAATCGAAGCCCGAAATGAAGGGAAGAGGCGGCTCTCTTAGTACTTTCCGAGGATTTGGAGGTAATTGGCGAAGTTCAAGCTTGTTGACTTGACTCGGACTCGGATGGCTGTCGGCGTGCTGAGTTGGGGAATCGGGTGGGTCGTGGCTACGGTGAGGGTCGAGTTCTCGGTGACATCCGGTGGCGCCGTCGGGTCACCCAGATTTCTGCACAGTAAAGCTTCCATTTCTCTCTCTCTCACACACCCCAACTGCAAAATCGGTAGAAGGAAGAAGAAAGCGAAATTTCATCTAAAACCTCCAGGTTTCTTATTTACAAAAATGCCACCGGGTGTTTATAATTACAAAAATGCCATCGGTCACTTAATAAAAAGGCATTAAAACTTGTGGATATAATTCATTATCATTTCTCACCTACGGATCCATTCTCACATGATCCTATACCTATATATATATATATATATATATATATATATATATATATATATATATATATATATATATATATATATATATATATATATATATATATATAATCATGGATCAAATTTTTTGCTTCTGTTCAAACTTATCCTATCTAACAACGCATATTTATGTTAATTGGTAGATTATTATGTCAAAATCAAGCAAATACTTGATCACACCATTTTATTTTGTCATTTTGGGATTAGAAACATCATATGTCTTCCATATTGTAAGCTACCCCCACAATTTAGTCATTATCTTTAAGCTTTTCTACTTTTCTTTTTTTATAAATAAATCATTATCATTCTCAATATTATTATATTAGTCATGTTCATTTCTTAAATGATAAGATGATAATTTGAAGAATGAATACCTAGTGTTTTCCTTTTGTTTGAGCGTGTCTCTCTCTCTCTCTCACTCTATATATATACATATAATAGCGTGGAGGATTAGTGATGGTTCGAAGTTTATGGAATTGATTTATAGTGAAGAATATACATATACATATAAACAATGTTTCTTTTATAATTATTAAAGATAATTACAATAAATACCCCAAATGTTTGGAGTATGAAAGCTTTGAAGGTCTTCAACAACTAGCATCAACGTATTAAACTCAAATGTTAGTGGTGATGTTGAGACATCTCTACTAACATACTTATATTCAAAAATTAAACACAAAAGTAAATTTTGTCTGTGAGTTAAATGAACTCACAGATCGCGACCTTAAGCCAAAAAATATATTACTAGAAAAGTTTTTAAAATCAAGAAGTGATGAAATCTAGTAATATTACAAAAACACTCGTAAATAATCGCTCCTAAAATCTTCTCGTTTGATCAAACACAAACTTGAGGAGTCCTCAGATAATGAGCGACAGAAGCTTTAGTTTGCTTTCTGTTTTTCTCGTCCTCACACTTGTTGATCCTTCATCAAAAACGCCAAGTGATATATAGTCCAACTTCGTTCAGAGAGTCCTATTTCAACAAAAATAAGATTTTGATAATTATCTCTAAAAAATAAATAAGTAAGAGATAATAAAAGACTTACCAAGATAAAGGACTCTATTAATTTGTAGGGTTAATCTACTAAATATTCTAACTAACACTAGAGTGCAGATAGGCAAATAACTCTAAATAAAGCAACGTAAATAATAGGATTTAGAACTGCGTAAATAAAATCCAATCAATCTCTCCCTTTTGCCTTTATGAACAAAAAGCTTTAGACAGCTCCTCCTGAGTTACTTAGCTAAGAACTCCCCATGATTTGTAGAGAGATGCCAAAGTATTAGTGCAAATAATAGTAACACAAATAACAAACGATTAATCAAGCAAAATAAATACACAAAATCCAGCCAATCAAAGGAAGTTTTAAAGAGTATCATCAGAATACTTCAGACAAAATAAGTAAAAATAAAATGTTCAGCATTGTTCAGGAGCTATATGCCCTATTCTTCCTCGACCGCCGAGGAGTAGCTATAAGAGCCTCCTTGTCAGCCTCTACTTCATCAGCTACCTTCTCCTTTCATTTGCCTTATTCCGCTGCAACTCGCGTTACGCCTTCGCCTTCTTCTCCCCCTTTTTGACCAGAATGCAAAAGGAGCGTCGTAGAATAGAAAGTCCTCAATTGCACCAGATCATTTAGATGAGCCTAAGCTTCATCAATCTGTTGATCAATTAAACGCAGCTGCACCTGCAAATCAGACACAATAATGGGTATAGAAGTAAGTGTGTCAGTCCCGATGTTAGTAACACTGGGACCAATATCCCGAGTAGCAACAACAGTTGTACTCTGAACCTCATCATTAGAAAACTCTAAAGGCAGATCAACGATGCGATATGGTCCTTCAAAGTGCTTGTGACTAAGTCCAGAGAACCCGGGCTCACCACAGAAGTGTTCACCATCGTATTTTTGCAGCTCCTGATCAGCCAAAATTGAGTAGATGAGGGATGGAAAAGGTAAGCCAACCTTGGTAGCCGTAGTATCCATGAACTTCTTTACACAATCCAACACAGTTTGCCCAAAATTAAACCGCATTCCCAAATAAATTTGAAATAGGGCACGACCCTGAGATCGGGTTACTATGGTTGTGTTCATCGTAGGCACCCATTTACACACGGCCACTTAGTGAAAAATGGAGTAGCAAGATGTCAGATGCGAGTTGAGAAACCTTTTGGGCCATTTCGTCACTCGTCCACCAGTAAGAAACTTAGCAACTTCATCAAAATCGTCCACCGTGACACCTTCCTCATAATCCCCAGTCCCAAAGAAGTTATTAATAATTGAGGGAGAGAAAGAATATATCTTCTCACGCACAAATACCTTGCCGTATTTCTCAGATAGCTGATTCGAGATAGAAGGAAGCATGTTGGCATAAAATTCAAGGACAGCTTCCCTCAGATACAGCATGGCGGTAGTCACAGTCGATGTCAAGACCTTTCTACTAAAAAACTTGTTCAAACTTTTCTTCTCGAAGAGTCCATAATCAGCTCTCCATTCCTCGATCATCACCCTATTATGCAGTGTATTGTACCTGTCTTTAGCCTCATTAGTATAAAAATGAGGGGCATATGAATTACTCACCTACATCTCTTCATCATCCGAATCATCCTCCAGAACAAAACTGTTGGATTCATCTCCTGTATCTACTGGACCCACATGGGCATTTTCCTCAAAGCTCTCTGGTTAAACTTCATATTCATCATCATCTGAATTCTCAGATGCAGTGGAGCTCTTAGAAGAGGCGCTAATGGCAGGAACTGTTGCAGAGGGAGGTGAACCGACTGATACTGGAACATCGATTGGCTATGGTGTGCCAGCATTTTTTCCAACACCAGGGCCTTCCGATGAGATAGTCTTCTCAGAAGACTGACTCGAGCTTGAGGGTGGTTCAATAGCATAAGGACTGGAATTCATAGTTGCAGAGGGCACATAAATCGAAGCAGCTTGCACAGGTACAGACTTTCCCATCTTCATAAGTAGTGACACTAAAGGGGCATCTTCATCAGAAAACAGTTCTTCTCTACCGGTTTCCATCGGTTCAGAATCAAGGGCCACCATGTTCTGAGGAGTGAGTCGATGCCTCTTAGCCCTAAACTGACGCACAATTTCCACTTCTGAGTCAGGGAAGAATGGAGTAGTGGGTATTCTTCTTTAGCCACAAAATAACCCTCTGGTGGAGCATAATCTAAGTTGTCGTTATCAGTACCATATTCCACTCCTTCTACAAAGGACATCCTCTCTAACGGAACTTGTCGAATGCCACCCGACTGACTTTTTGGGATTGCCTTAGGCAGATAACCAAGTTCCACTCCTCGAAGATGCCACAAATGTGTCAATAATGGATTCCCAATTCTTCCAAACGTATCTACTATAAATTTCAAGTTGTGCAAGTTATCAACATCTATTTCATTCCCCGAATTACCAGGGAGAATTGCGGCATACGGCTCCATTGGATTTGATACGGGAACTAGATCTAATCCAGCGGACGGAGTGGGAGAAGATGCTTAAGGTGTTGAAATTTAAGGATTAGGGCACCGTGTTGGGGAACAAACACCAACATTCGCTTCGACAGAAGTGGGAGCACCGTGATCACCGCAATATCAAGGGGCACATATCTCAGAAGTGAATCGATTCTAGTGCTAACGTCCGATGTCGTCATAGTCTTGAGCAGTGAGCGATAGGATTTCTTCGATGAAAAGGCTTTCTTCGGACTCATTTTTTTTGAAAAGAGAGAGAGATCGACTTGCAGAACATGAGGGGTTTATTTGGAGAAATTACTGCACAAGCAGGAGAAACACCTGACAACTTTATACCCAAAAGAAAAAATATCAAATGTGTGGTTAGTGTGTTAGTGGGATAAAAAGATTAACAATAATTGCAAAAAGAGGCCTGAGAAAATGGAGGTTTCTTAAGCCCACTCCCCCTTAATGAACAACCCACTAACACCGAAAGCGTCTTCCCGGTGAATCCTTCAACTCCCTAAGAATTGCAACCTACTAACACCAAACACTAACCACAAATTAACCTGAGTTAACCAAGCACTTGAATTACGCTGATTCACAAAGCTCCAATAATAACCCACTGGATAATAAGACATCAAAAAGATAATGAGATTTGAGAAAGAGAAAAATAGACTTTTGTTATGAGCATATCTTCACTTATAAAAACTATGAGATCAAAATTCACTAAACATGCATGTCTTGGAGATATGTCTAAAGAATGACCTTGAAATAAAGAAAAGAAAACATATAAGATTCATAACTGCACTAGTATGTTAGTTCTTGTGTGATGATATTAGGGCTGATATCCAATCAACAAAGTCCATGAGTCGACAATCCTTGACTCGGTGAATGACTGCGTCATTTATGTTTGAGGATATTTTATGCCCGGGAGTAATGTAATCTCCACTCAATCAACATAATAATAATACTTAAGTAGGATTCTTTCAATTTCAGCACATTGGCATGATAAATTTTCATCCATGGATGAATGGCTGGACATCCTTCAACTTTCATTTTTTTATGCACACCGAGAGAAATACGTGTTTCTGTGAGAGTCAACCCATAATTGTCTGTTTCAAAATTTTCAGATACCTTTGACATCACACTTGAACCTCCAATGTTCCTAAATTTGTAAGTTATGCAAGTTCTAATGTATATTTTGAAAAAGAAATAAAAAGATGCATGTGGAAAAAGTATGTTGCAGCTGATGTTGCTAGGGATGCTGCAGCATATCCAGTAACAATGTATTAATCAACACATAAGCCGAGAGATTCCCTTAATATGGAATATCTCCCATAATCTAATGCTTTGTTGAATATGTCAGCAAGTTGATGTTCAGTTCCAATATGCTCAATACTCCCAACATTTCTCTTAACCAAATCTCGAATGAAATGATGTCTAATGTCTATATGTTTTGTTCGAGAGTGTTGTACTAGATTTTTTGAGATGTCAATAGCACTTGAATTATCACACAGAATAATGAGAACATGACTTTGTAACTCATATTCCTCTATCATTTATTTCATCTAGAGTAGTTGGGTATATGCACTACTAGCAGCTACATATTCGGCTTCAGCTGTTGATAAGGACACAGTTATTTTTTTTACTATACCAAGAGACAAGATTATTTCCTAGAATAAAATAGTCCCCAGTCGTACTCTTCCTATCATCAGCATCACCTATACAATCAAAATCAGTATATCTAACAAAATTAGATTTAGTATCCTTAGTGTACCAGATTCCTATATTGCAGGTGCCATCTAAATACCTAATTATGCGTTTTAGTGCCTTTAAGTGAGTTTTTTTAGGATTTGACTGATAACGAGTACATAAGCAAACACTATAAATGATATCAGGATGACTCGCAGTTAAATACAAAAGGCTGCCTATCATACTCCTATACACGGTGTGATCAACACTTTCACTAACATTGTCTCTTGACATTTTTTGACTTGAACCCATGGGTGTTTTCACGTGTTTAGCACTATTTAACCTAAAATGTTTCACAATATTCTTAGCATACTTGGCCTGAGACAAGAAGATTTCATTTTTAAACTCTTTGATCTGCAGTCCTACGAAAAAGGATAACTCACCTTCCATACTCATTTCAAAGGTGGTAGACATACTTTTCACAAAATCTCTGAGCAGTCTATCACAATTTAAACCAACACAATGTCATCAACATAGATTTGAGCAATTAGTATCTTGTGACTGCTTTTTAGAATGAACAAGGTTTTATCTACTTCACCATGTTTAAAATACATTTGTAGGAGATGTTGAGAAGCCTGCCATACCAAGCTCTAGAAGCTTGTTTAAGGCCATAGAGGTCCCTTTTTAATTTATAAATGTAGTGAGGTTTATGAGGATCTTCAAAACCTCTAGGCTGCTCAACATATGCTTCCTCATTTAAAACAACATTTAAGAAAGCACTTTTTATGTCCATTTAATGAAGAGTAATGTTCAAGTGACAAGCAATTGCCAAATGTAATCTAATTGACTCAACTCTTACTACAGGAGAAAATGTTTCATCAAAGTCTATACGTTCAACTTGGGTATAACCTTGAGCCACCTGTCTGGCATTGTTTCACACAATTTTACCTAACTCATCCGTTTTGTTTCTGAAAATCCATCTTGTTCCAATGACGTTTCCAGCGCTTGGTCTTGGTACCAAGTCCTATAGGTCATTCTTTGCAAACTGACCCAATTCTTCTTGCATAGCATTTATAAGTACTCATCTCTAAGAGCTTCTTACACTTTCTTGGGATCTACAGAAGATGCAAAGTAAGAATCCTCGATTAGTGAACAACATGAAGCTATACATACCAGTTTTACCATTTCCTTGAAATTGATTTATTTCTTCCGAGTACTTCTTTTGTTCAAGGATCCAGTAACTTGAGATGTGGGATGATTCCTCTATATCCTGGAAGGTATGTCTCTTTCAAGTGGATCAGAAATCGCTGCATCATCTTGATCCTATTCAGACTCAGAGGTTTCATCATCAGCGTCTGCATGGGTCTGTGATGTTGGTTCAGGTGTTGCAGCACTTTCAGTAACAACATGTGTAATTTTAGAGGATTCTCTTAGAGTGAGTGAGGGATGAGACTGTGGACTCCGAAGTGGATCAAGCACATCATCCTCAGAGTTGTTAGAAATATCTACTAGTTCATCAAACCTGATATTCACGGACTCAAGCAAAGTACGAGTTCTAAGATTAAATACCCTATACGCATGACTGTTGACCAAATATCCCAAAAATACACACTTGTCACTTTTAGAATCAAACTTGGATAGCTAGGATCTATCGTTCAACACATAGAAAATACAACCAAAAACATGAAAGTACTTTTGATTTGGTTTCTTTCCAACAAGGGTTTCGTAGGGTGTTGCACAAGTGCCTACCCTAAAAGTAGACTCAATTTGAGATGTGACATGCAGTATTAAGAGCTTCAGCCCAAAAACTTTTTGACAGACTTTTTGAAATTAGCATGGTTCGAGCCATTTCTTGTAAAGATCGGTTCTTACGCTCAGCTGTTCCATTTTGTTGGGGCGTAATTCCAGATGAAAACTCATGTGAAATTCCATATGTCACAAAATTTTTGAAAAGATGAGTTTTCAAACTCTTTACCATGATCTATCCTAATTCTCCCAATTTGCAAACAAAAATTTGTTATTGACACGTTTGGACAGTTTTTGAAAGTTTCTGACTTTTCACGAAGAAACTCAATCCAGGTAATATGAGAAAAATCATTAACAACGACGAACGAGTATTTCATGCCACCAGTACTTCCTACCTAAATCGGACCCATAAGATCCATGTGGAGAAGTTCCAGACAACGAGAGGTGTTGAAGTGTTGGATCACCTGGTGAGACACTCTGATTTGTTTTCCCTTTTGACAATCACCACATACAGATGGGTTGTTAATGACCAGCTTGTGAACACCTCTTACTGCTTCAGCCTTGACTAGTTTGCTCATCATCTTATAGTTAACATGTCCCATCTTTTGGTGCCACAACTCAGATTCTGAGGGTTAGACACTTTGACACGAGATTTTACTGTTCACTTTGTCGCATAACTGACTGATGCTTATGAGATTTGCAGCCAATCCCTTAACGAGAAGCACATTCTAAAGTTTAGGTAGTCCTTCAACATTTAGGGTCCCTTTTTCTATAATCTGATGATGCGCCCCACCACGGTATTGAACTTTGCCACCATTGTGTTTTACAATGTTAGTCAAGTGTTCTGCCAGTCCTGTCATGTGCCTAGAGCGTCCACTATCGAAATACCAGGAGCCTTCAACACTTGCCTTCAGAGAAATATAAATCATGTTGCACTGAGTGTCAACTTTTCTTACCCACACTATGCTGCCTTTTTGACTTAAGCTTTTTGCAAAAAGGTATGATGTGTCCAGGTTTTGAGCAGTTATGACATACATAAGTACGATTTTTTTCGCTTGTCCTTCTTGATAGAAATGGATATTTTTGAAGATTTGTCACTTTATTTGACAAAAATTGGAACCTCAAACCCTATCCCATGTCTAATCATTGTTCCAATGGACAGGATCTCATCAAGTTTGGTTGATCCAGTGTTGAGTTTCTTCAGTGTCATCATAGCAGTTTAAAGTTCACCCCTAGCTCTATCAAGTTCCTCTTCTCATTTAGTCACGAGAGATTCCAATCGTAAAATCACAGATTGTTGTTCTTTGTCTGTACAATCCAGCCTTTCATTTTCTTTAGAGAGAATTTTGACCTTCTGAACCAGGTTGCACCAATTCTCATACATCTCTTCGTAGGCAGCGGCGAAATCATCATTATCATCACTGTCCATTGGGGTAAACTAGTTGAGACACAAAATATCACTCGTACTGTCAGTGTCACCCCAGACAACACATGCATTCATGGCAGCAACCACTTTGGTTTCTTATGATTCTTCTTCTTCTTCACCATCGCTCATGGCGATTAAGTTTCTCTTTCTCATGATGTTAGCACACTCATGCTTGTAATGTCTGAATCATCTACACTCATGTCATTGAATATTGTCCAAGTCTTTGGTGCTGTTTTGATTTCCGGGCTCAGACGTAGCACTTGTGGGAGTCGCATCCCTCCTTTGGAATCTAGTTGCAGATTGACCCAGAGGTCTAGGAGTGGTTAGTTCAGATGAGGACTTGAAATGCTTATTTAAAGGCTTTCTCAAGTTATTCTTTTTCTTCAGAAAGTCACTAAACTTTCTTGTGATTAGAGCGATTCCATCTTCATCTAAATTTGCATTTTCGGCCTCATGGGCAAGGGCAGCATGATCAAGATCTTCATCTTCAACATCTGGCGCTGAAATTAGAGCAATACTTCTCCCCTTCGGTTGCTTGATCTTTAATTACATCTCGTAAGTTTTTTACGATCCAACTAGTTCATCAAAACTAATGACAGAAGTATCATTGGCTTCTTCTATGGCAGTGATCTTCATATTGAATTTTTCAGTCACAGATCTCAGGAATTTGCTCACAAGTCTTTCATTTGAGATGGGATCTCCTAGAGATTGACATTCGTTTACGATGTCAAGAAGCTTGGCACTGTAGTTGGAAATGGTTTCACTTTCCTCCATCCTTAGTACTTCAAACTGTGTTGCCAACATTTTGAGTTTTTCTTTGGACTCCTTTGGAACCTTCACAAAAGAGTTGCAGGGCATCCCATGCTTCTTTAGCCGTTTGGAGACTTGAGATAATTCTGAATAGAGGGGTATACACAAAGCAATAGAGAGCATTCAATGCTTTGGTATTTGCATTCGAAACAGCAAGTTCCTCGGTAGTCCAGTCAACCTCATTTTTTAGAATGACATCACCATCCGAATCGTCTATCCTAGGAGCCTCCGAGCCAATTAGGATTGCACGCCAAGATCTTTCGTCTATAGTTAAACTGTAGGCCCTCATTCTAAATTTCCATATTGCGTGATTGTTCCTATCCAACACAGGTGGTCGGATTGCGGAATTAATGACCATATCCATCGCTTTCCTTCAAAACAGGTAGGATCAGCACTTAATAGTGTCAAGTGATTGCTTTGATACCAAATGAAAGTATTGAAGGTCTTCAACAACTAGAATGAACGTATTAAACTCAGATGTTAGTGGTAATATTGAGACAGATCTACTAACATACTTATATTCAAAAATTAAACACAAAAGTAAATTTTGTCTGTGAGTTAAATGAACTCACAGATCGCGACCTTAATTAAAAAAATATATTACTAGAAAATTTTTACAAATAAGTAAGTGATGAAATCTAGTAATATCACAAAAACAAACGTTTGATCAAAAACACAATCGCTCCTAAAATCTTCTCGTTTGATCAAATACAAACTTGAAGAGTCCTAAGATAATGAGCGTCAGAAGTTGAAGTTTGCTTTCTGTTCTTACTACAAAAGAACACGAAAATGCCGATGGAATTTACAGACGGGTAACATCAGTCGGTAAAAATTCGGCATTACCGACGTCTTTCCCGACGGCTAAAATTACCGACGGCGTGCCGACACACGTAGCCCGTCGATATATTTGTCCGTCGGTAATTTTTTATTTTTTATTTTACCGACGGAAATGGCCATTGGTAAATCTATTTTTTAATGATTTTTTAATTTGTTTATTTATTATATATATTTTTAATTTTATTTATTACCGACGGATATTTCCGTCGGTAATACCACTTTTATTTATTTTTTAATTACCGACGGAAATTACTCCGTCGACAAATTAAAATTTTTATTTGTACGATTTTTTATTAATATATATTATTACTTAGTAATCTATATATTA
>BMAC01000009.1:1773367-1791301 GCA_014905375.1 Phtheirospermum japonicum | reverse complement strand
TGGTGGTCTTGAAATGCCCCGACGACTCATCGAAAAAGCAAAAGGAGTATTGGTCGGCTAAATCTTCCAACCTTCATTCGATAAACGGGGGAAGGAAATGATCTCTCTAGGTAGACCTATTAATCTTCTTATAGTCGATCAACGTCCTCCAACCCGTTGAAGCCCTTGTGGCCTACAAATCTCCTTTCCTCTCCTCAAGAACTAACAAGTTGCTCGTCTTGGGCACCAAGTCAATGGGCTTCACCCACTCGCTTTTAGAAATCACAAACATCAAGCCCTCCAATAACCACCTCCAAATCCCGGCTCTCCTTATTTCATCAAGAATCAAATTCAAAGGGCTAAATCTCTCAATCACTCCGGGTCTCCACTCAATGGCATCCTTAAGAATTTTAAACCCTTCAACCATCCTATCCTCCTCTTCTTCTCGGTGCGAGTTTGCAAGGATAATAATCGACTTGCTCTCCTCTTCCTCCTCAATATAATCGTCAATTTTTTTAATCTTATCATCAATAACCCCCACCTCCCCCTCTAAAAGTCATCGTTGCCCTCAACGACACATCGAGAATCATCTCCACACAAAATGGGGTCAAATAGAGGCGCAACGGGCTCATCATATAGAACAAGGGGCTCATCCTCACAACATCCCTCTATATCGATAATCGGGCCAACCTCCTCCTCATTGCTCCTCTCTTCCAAACAAACCTGTTCGATCGTGGCCTTGATGAAGTCCATATATACCCATTCTTCGCAAGACTCTTTTGAAGTGAAAGGTAGAGGGTCAAGAGAGGTAAAAACATCCGAAAATGAACCCACGTCCTCTTCCGATGGCGAGACAACCGAATCAACTACCCCACACTTTTCAAGGAACGTGACCGGAAGAGTAGGCGGAGGTAGTGGGTCCACGTGATAAGTAACAAGAGGATCGTGAGGCAGAGGGGGAGTAGGACAACCAGGTCCCGCACAAGGAGGAGTTGGTTCCGGGCTAGACATTCGAGCGATTTGAGCCTTTAACGTCGCTATTTTCGTAACCAACTCAAGCTCCTTCGAGGATAAAGCCATGTTCACGTCATAATCACAAGAGTACATTGCTTGAGAAGTCTTTGGATCGGGAGGTAGGGTAGGATCAATCACCGGGATAGTCGAATGACAAGGGCCCACAAGAGGAGTAACAACCGGATTATGAGTCGGTGATGGAGCGAAAGATGGCATAGCACAATCGGGTCCCCCCGAATATCCATGGTCTTCATACACATCCTCAAAAAGGCAAGAGTCGGTAACATGAACATGCGATCCACACCATCCACATCCCAAAAAAGGTTGGTTAACATCCCTCATAGTACGGATGGGGGGGCCACTTGCGATATAGGAGCCAAACATCCAATATGGATCGTGCTTAGGGACACTAATGGTGGCACCAATTGGGGCATGATTGAAATTGGAAGTACGAGAATCACCATACGGGCCTGGATTTGGGCTCAGTAAAGTTGGACAATTTTGTGTAACACCATAGCCATACGAGCCGGAAGTCGAGGCTTGCACGTTCGGATAGGAATATGGAGCTTGCACGTTCGGATAGGAATTTGGAGCTCCATAACCACCCGAGGAACCACTCATGCTCGAGAAACTATCAAACCCGGCATGGTTCGCACCATGCCCTCCCATGCCGGGTTGCCCATAACCAAAACCACCATTGGCAACGTGGTTTGCACCATGCCCTCCCACGTTGCCATACCCATTATACAACATCTCATTCCCAACATGGTTTGTACCATGCCCTCCCATGTTGGGAATGTATCCACCATAGTTATAAGCACCTTGCATACTAAACAAAAAACGTCAAAAACAAAAGAAAGCTAAAAACACAATGAAACTACAACCAAATCGAAAGCCTAATTCGATTCGTGTTGAGTATAGTGGTGAGTATTCCCGCCTGTCACGCGGGTGATCCGGGTTCGATCCCCGGCAACGGCGCCATTTTGCTAGTAGAGTTTTCGTGGTGTTCAAATAAACCAACGGGTTCATGGCTTGGTATTATCGGAATTCAATTCGTTTGTAGAATTCAAAGTGTTTCGAGCTTTAAAAATAAAAGGAAAGTCAAAATAAAGCAAATAAAATAGATAACTATCCTAGAAATTGAAATGCAAGTGGGTAGAATGCCTCATCGGATGCCTTAAATTGAAAATGCAAGCAATTAATGAAAACAAGTAAAAACAAGCATTGTTTTACCAAGTACAAGCATGCAAGCACAAGGTACAACTATGCATAAAATCCTAAATAAAGCAAATTAACGAAAATTGAAAGCATGGATGTAAAGAGAAAGGAAAGTTGACAAGAAAGTTCAAAACTTTAAGAAAAATAACAAGAAACAAAGCCTAGATCTAGGATTTAAGCATGAAACAAAGCATAAAAATAAAAATCAAAATAAAGCATAGGAAAAACTCAAAATCATGACGATCAAGGACCTGATCTATAGCCTAGGTGTGTCACTCAACTAGAATCCATAGTCAATTCAAGTGTTTCATCATGAAATCAAATAGCTAAGAGAAAAAGCATAACATGAAGAACAAAGCATGGAAATGAAGAACAAGCATGGAATTAAAGCATAAAGCAATAAATTGAAAGGAAACTTACTTGAATTAAAGGAAAGAGTAGCAAGCTTGAATTTAATTACATCAAAATAAACAATCCAAAGGAGTATTTGGATTCTTCTTAGGCTTACAAACCCAAGGCCAAGCATGAAAGTAAATCTAAATCTAGAAAAGAAATTACATCAAAGCTTGAAATTGAATCTAAAACCTAAGAGGGAGAAATTAGATCTTAAAAACTAGAGAGAAGATTTTTGATCCCCAAACCCATGCTTGGGTTGGTAGAAAAATGAGAGTTGTTTTTACAAAATGAGAGTTGTAGTCTATTTATACTAGTTTTAATTGGGTTTAAATGGAGTTAAATGAGCCAAATTGGGCTTTTTGGACATTTTGGCTTGATTTGGCTCAAGGTGGCTCGGTCTTGGCTCAAGGTGGCTCGGTCTGGGCGAGCCTGGGTGTGGGTGACGGGTCCTAGGCGTCCTTGATGGGTCCTGGGCGTTTTTGGGCTAGGTGGGGGGTGCTGGCTAGAGATGGCGCGCGGACGGCGATGGAACGGCCAAGAGATGGCTGCTGGGCGCTCCCTTGGCAGCTGGGTGGCACTGGAATGGCTGGGAGATGGCCAAGAGATGGCTGGGAGATGGCCAGGAGATGGCTAGGCACTCCCTTGGCAGCTGGGTGGTGCGGAGATGGCTGCAGGATGGCTGGAGTAGGCTGGATGACAGCTGGATGGCGCGGAGATGGCTGGGAGATGGCCACCATTCAAGAATGTTTGCCTCTTGGAGCTCCTTTTTGGCCTCCATGTCTTAGTTTAAATCCAAATCATTATACCGCCTATTAAATGAGAATTTTCAACATAAAAACCCAAGAATTTCACCAACCTTAAATCAATTAACACCATTTAACCCAATTAAACATAAAATCAAAAGAAGAACACAAAAAAAAAACCTAAAATAAGAAAAATTACCTAGAAAACAAAGCTAAACGACTCAAGAACCACTAAAAATAATATAATACCCTAATTAAGAACACGAGAAAAACACAACAATTACATGAAAAATAGGATGCGAAGGGAGGAGCCCAGGTCTGACTCCTATACGAAAGGTCGGCCTCAGGAAAACAGGCGTAGTTCAGACAATCGCAGTGCCAGGCGAAGAAATGGTCAGGCGGAGGAAGTGCAGGGAGAGATCCTCATGATCACAGGGGGCGAATGGGATGAACATTCCATACGAACTCAGAATAGCTATGTGCGTGCTGCGAAAGACTTAAATAGAAAAGGAAAAGAAATTGGGCAGGTGGCCCCAAGTCCGAATGTTTGTTTTTGTTCCAAAGATGAAGATTTGATCCTAGCTCCCCATATGGATGCCATAGTCATCACGGCTACCATAGCTAATTACAATGTTAGGTGAATCTTCGTGGACACGGGAAGTTCAGCTGACATCATGTTTTATGATTGCTTCAGAAAGATGAACCTAGACCTAGGGTTGGAAGAGGTCACGACCTCGCTGGTGGGATTTGCTGGGGGAGCGTTGAAACCCCTGGGTCCAATAAACCTCTTGGTAACATTAGGGGACGAGCCGTTCAGACAGACCAGGACGATCCGATTCTTGGTGGTGGATGCAACTTCCTCTTATAACGTTATGTTAGGAAGACCATCCCTAAGCAAATTCCAGGCAATAGTCTCAATCTACCACATGAAATTGAAATTCCCAGCTCAGGATGGAGTGGGTGAGGCTCGAGGGGACCAATATATGTTGTGCCAGACATATGTGGAAAGCATCCGCCGGAATGAAGAAGAGAGACAGGCCAAAAGAGCCCGAATAGAAGACGACAGGTCTGGGCCGACTCGAAAAGAAGAAAATCTGATGATGGTGGAGGTAGTTCCGGGGGACGATAGCCGAGTCCTTCGCATTGGAACGACCCTCAACCCTGAGGTGTTGGTAGATCTGGTGGCCCTACTACGAAGTAGTGCGGACATTTTTGCGTGGTCTCCCCAGGATCTCGTAGGGATAGACCCAGAGGTGGCTGAGCACCACCTCAACATCAGCCCGACAATAAAGCCGGTAAAATAAAGAAAGCACAACTTTGGGCCCGAGAAGGAAGCCATTATCGAGGCAGAGGTGGATAAACTTTTGAAGGCTGGGCATGTCGAGGAAATACAATTCCCGGAGTGGCTCTCAAATGCAGTTGTGGAGCCAAAAACAGAGGAGGATTGGCGGATGTGCATAGATTTCCGTGACCTTAACAAGGCTTGCCCCAAGGATCATTATCCATTACCAAGAATAGATCAGCTGGTTGATTCTACCTTGGGTTGTGAGCTCCTGAGCATGATGGATGCTTCGCAGGGATATCACCAGATTCGATTGGCCAAGGAAGACCAGAAGTGCGTCAGTTTTATAACCCCGAAAGGAACTTATTGCTACGTGGTCATGCCGTTCGGGCTTAAGAACACAGGCGCCACAAACCAGTGATTGGTGGACAAAATGTTCAAAAATCAGCTCGGGCGGAACATGGAAGTTTATGTAGATGATATGCTGGTCAAAAGTATGAAAGCGGCCTCACACGTAGATGACCTGAGGGAAACCTTTAATACCCTAAGGAGTTATAGGATGAAGCTCAACCCCAAGAAGTGCATGTTTGGGGTAAGAGCTGGAAGGTTCATGGGCTACATGGTCACAAAAAAGGGCATCGAAGCAAACCCGGAGAAGGTTAGGGTGATCATGGATATGCAGCCTCCGAAAAATGTTAAGGAAATGCAATGCTTAGCTGGACGAATAGAAGCCCTGAGCAGGTTTGTCTCACATTCGGATGAGAAGAGTCTGCCAATTTTTCAGGCTTTGCAGAAAAGAGCTCGGTTCAAATGGGACGACAAATGCCAGGACGCATTTCAAAAGTTGAAGGAATATCTGGCTGGCATGTCCTTGCTTACAAAACCTGTTCAGGGGGAACCCTTGATCTTGTATTTATCTGTGGGGAAGCAAGCGGTTAGCACGGTCCTGATCAGAGAGGAAGGAAAGGTGAAGAACCCAGTATACTATTGGAGCAAGGTCTTGCACGAGTCAAGGCTACGTTACGTAGAGTTGGAGCGAGCTATGCTTGCTCTGGTCGGGACTGCCCGCAAGCTCCGCCCTTATTTCCTTTCACACAGCTTTGTGGTCAGGACCAATTTACCATTGATAGCAGTCATGGATAAACCAGAGGCCTCGGGACGCCTAGTGAAATGGATAACTGAACTCAGTGAGTTCGACATCAATCTCGAGACACGAACGGCAATTAAGGCTCAAACGCTGGTGGGCTTCATGCAAGAAATGACCAGCCCTTCCAAAGAGGCGAATGAATGGACGATCTACACCGATGGTTCTGTTAGCAACCTGGGCTGTGGTGTAGGGGTAGTGCTGATAGACTTGGAGGGAGCCACTACGGAGTACGCTGTACACATGAGAGGGATACGGATGGTAAAGGACCTGGGCGCAGATCGGGTGTGTGTCAAAGCGAACTCGCAGCTGATATGTAAACAAATAAATGGGGAATTTGAAACCAGAGAGGAACATCTGCAAAAATATTTAACCTAATTTCGGGAGTTGGAAAATGGCATGAGCTCATTGACAATCCATCAAATCCCCAGGGAAGAAAATGGGCGAGCTGATTACTTGGCCAAAGTGGCCAGTTCAGCAACAGATTGCCAAGAAAAATTAATCACCTTTTTGATGGCACACCGCTAGTTCGGGGAAGAAGAAGTACACACCCTGGAGGAGGATGAGCAGGATTGGCGCCATCCTGTCAAAAGGTACTTGGAAAAAGGAGAACTGCCAAGTAATAAAGGGGAGGCGAATAAGCTACGGATCATGTCAGCCAGGTTTTGCACCATAAAGGGAGAGCTATTCAGAAGGGGATACGGATAGCCTCTTTTAAAATGTGTAATCCAGCGGGAGGGTGCCCACCTTCTAAGAGAAATACACGAGGGTTGCTGCGGCAATCATATGGGAGCAAGGGCCCTGGCCAGCAAGATAATGCGGGCCGGCTATTTTCGACCATCACTGCGAAAAGAGGCTGAGGACTTTGTCAAACGGTGTGCGAAATGTCAAAAGATGTCTCCTTTGACTGACCAACCAGTAGAACAGCTCATGACGATGAGCTCTCCTTACCCCTTTGCGAAGTGGGGGATAGACCTGGTCGGTCAAAGGGTATAGACCTGTTCTTGATTGTGGCCATCGACTACTTCAGCAAGTGGGTAGAAGCCGAGGCTCCGGAAAAAATTACTGAGCAAGTAGTGATGGGCTTCATTTGGAAAAATATAGTGTTCCGGTTCGGCATTCCAAGGGTCTTCGTCTCGGACAATGGCACTCAATTTATGGGATCCAAAATTAGAGATTGGTGCGCCAAAATGAAAATTCAGCAACACTTCACATCTGTTTACCACCCGCAAGCTAATGGACAAGTTGAAGTGACCAACCGCATCCTTGTCCAGGGAATCAAGTCACGCTTAGAGAGATCAGGGGGTAAATGGGTGGAGGAGCTAAGCTCGATCCTCTGGTTCTAGCGTACTAATCCTAAAGAGAACACAGGCGAAACCCCCTTCAGCTTGGTCTATGGCATGGACGTCGTTATCCCTGCAGAGATCATCCTTGAAACCCACTGAGTATAAAACTTCAGTGAGGATCAAAACAAACTCGCTAGTGCAGGAAGCGCTGGACTAAATTGAAGAGAAAAGAGAACGGGTCGTGGTCAGGATGGAGCATGTACGAAGACGGGTTCGGACGACGTATAATAAAATGGTCCGGAGGAGATATTTCCAGGTGGGAGACCTGGTTTTGCGCAGGGCTGATCTGGGAAGAACAACGGGGAAGCTGGATGCTACCTGGCAAGGGCCTTTTCGGATCACAAAGGTCTTGGCCGGCGGCGCTTACAAGCTGGAGGAAATGGATGGGGCCGAGATACCCCGAGCATGGAATATATCGAATGTACATAAATTTTATGTGTAATATGATTATGTAGAACTTATTTATATTTTGATGATGCAAGTTCATTCTTATTTAAACTAACTGATCTCTTCAAAGCCAGGATTGGCTAAGGGTGGATGCCCCATTCTCCTGACCTGATTGCAGTTTAAGTCAGGATTGGCTAAGGGCGAATGCCCCATTTTCCTGACCTGATTGTCAGTTTAAGCCAGGATTTGCTAAGGGCGGATGCCCATGAAAATTCCTGACCTGATTGTCAGTTTAATCTAGGATTGGCTAAGGGCGGATGCCCATGAGAATTTATGAACTGATTGTCAATTTAAGCCAGGATTGGCTAAGGGCGGATGCCCATGAAAATTCCTGACCTGATTGTCAGTTTAAGCCAGGATTGGCTAAGGGCAGATGCCCATGAAAATACCTGACCTGATTGTCAGTTTAAGCCAGGATTGGCTAAGGGCGGATGCCCAGGAAAACTCCTGACCTGATTGTCAGTTTAAACCAGGATTGGATAAGGACATATGTCCTAAATCGCCGGACCTGATGGTAAGTTTAAAAGCCAGGATTGGCTAAGGGTAAAAACTCTAATTTGCTTGACTTGATTGAACAGATAAAGACAGGAAATAACCAAAGATTGGCCAGAATTTTGATGAAAATATTCTCGCGTTCATTACAAAATTTCTGGCAAAGTACAACAAAGGGAAAAAAATTCAAAACGCCTCCTAAAAGTGAAAACAGGCAAATCTGACTACAAATGCAGAAACGAAAATAAAAACAGAAGAACAAAAATGCAGAAAAATCCCAGAAACATCTAGCCATGAATCAGAAGCTCTCCAATCAGAGGCCAGAACACGGCGAACACGCCATTGCTCACGCTCAGTTTCTTGGTAACGCTGTTGATACTTATCGGCCCGCTCAGAGATGGCATCAGTTTCGCCGGCAGCGATGGTCAACCGGTTCACCGACTTCATCAAGTCAGCTTTCTCTTCTTGCAGATGATGATTCAGCTGGCGCAGCTCGGCCCACTCTCTCTTGTAGTGGTGCTTCTTCTGTCTCTTCCTCTCCAAGAGACGGTACACATAACTGAGCTTCTCCCGGAGCGTGGACAGTCTGTCGAAGAGTTTAAATTCTCGACAAATAGAGAGAGATTTTTTCGCTTCACAGAATCGATTTCTTCAAGCAAGGAAGGAGAAGCCATTGCGGAAATTGAAAGATAACAAGTCATAAGTGTGCATATTTAAAGGAAAGAAGGCACGTGCCAGAGAATAAAAAGTACTAGGGTTTTCGGAAAATAAGGAAACCCTAGAATACCAAAAGTCACTACGAGACAAGAAGATTCATTACTATTAATCAGACATTGTTCAGTACAAGTTCATGAAAAGTAAGACAGATCAGCCACACAGGCAAAACAACAGATCTGTCAAGAAAAAAGAGGTGCAACCTAAGTAATGCTAAACTTAAATCCCTGCGTCTAGCTCCTGCGCGAGCTGCTCTACAGTCTCCTCTGCCAGAGCACTAGGAGAGGCTCCTCCCGGCAGCTCCCCCAAATCAGCAAAGGTGGGGGAGGGAGTAGAGGTGGTGAGCGCCAAAGCCAGACCTAGATTTGGCTGAGCTGCCTTTGAAGAGACCAATGGAGCAGAAAAGGCAGCAAAAATGAGTGCGGCTAACTCGGGCGTATCGATCTTATGCAGGCGGTCCTGCTCAGGAGAATAGCTGAAAGAGGTAGGCTCGGGAGGCTTCTTTAGAATCTCCGCACGGTCAAAGGGGACAGTAGGATTCTCCTAGGCCCACTTTGCCTAGGAATCCAGAGCAAGGTGGAAGTATAGCTCCGCCTCTGGAGCAAGTAGTTTATACAAGTGCTCCGAGCCCAGGAAGGCCCGTTGGACATAATCCCGGGTGATCTGGATCAGCCTCAGTTCTTCTTCGGAGTTAAGGAACTCCATTTTCCACGCTTCACAAGCCTTGGCCACGGTCTCGTCGGCCAAAATTCTAGCCTCATCTAAGGCTTCATTCTGCGCCTCTTCCCTGGCCATCTCGAGCACTTTCTGCTCTGCCTTCCTCACCGATTCTAACTCTTGCTTGGCCTTCTTCAACTTGTTGGCCCTCTCTTTGCACAGATCGCGCAGCCTCTTCTCCTTCTCCTACAAGGACTTGTGCTCCTTTGCCAGATCTGTGTCCATCAGGGCTCCCCTAGCCTTGGCAACAAGGATTGACCTCTTGGCCGCCGCCTAAAAGAAGAAGGAAACCTAACCAAATGGAATGAAGGGTGAAAGAAGAGGAATAGTGGAAAGGAGACTTACCCTCGCCTCGTCCTGGCATAGAGACTCTATAAGGTCAGAGTCTGACCACTTCTCCAAAGTAGCCCTGTCCGCAGTAGGGCACTGCCCTTGAATAAACTGAACCGCTAGCTCTCCAGAGCAGTTTAAGACAGACTTGTTAAACCAGGTATCACTGGGGGTCGTGATCTTAACCCAAAGGCCCGATGGCCCTTCCATACCCGAGCGGGGCCTTTTCACGAGCCGCTCCATCCTCTCCCCTGAAGCTAAGGGAGCAACAATTTCAACTTCTGGCTCAGGTGGAGCCTGGGGAGTTCCCGAGCCGCTTGCCTCCGTGCGAGAGGGTTCAGGCACTGAAGCTCGCTGCTCTGAGCCTGAGGTGGCGCCCCTCTGGCGAGCAGCCATAATCCTTTGCATCATGTTTTCTACAGAAGCAAAAGTAGGTTAGCCAAAATCGATACAAAAACATCAGGTCGTGAAAAAATATTAAATTCCAGAGCTGTTAATATCCTTTACCAATTTGGGGGGTCAAGTGATTGTTCTCCTCCTCAATATGGAAGAAGTCAGGGGTAGAGCAGGTGAAAAGATCAGAAATAGGAAGGACATGTTCATTCAGAGTAGAAATTATTCGTTGAAGACGGGGAGACCTGTCTTTTATAGCCAAATGTTGTTGGGGTGGCATCTCATCAATAGAGCGAGAAGGAAAACCCCATTCCCCCAAACACTGAATAAAAAAGAATTTCTTATGCCAGGCCTTGTTAGAAGTGGGGATGCCGGTAAGGAACCGGACACCAGTCCTGGCGCTTAGATAAAAGTATCCAGGGGACGAGCTCTTCACTTGAAAGAGCTGGTAAAAGGTCTAAGATGTCGGGACCAGACCAACATACCTCATAACTAAACTATAACTTATAATAATCCTAAAGGAGTTGGGGACAAATTGATGGACGGGGATTCTGTACAGTTGGGCTATTGCTAGTATTAAGGGGTGAACCGACAGGCGTAAGCCCGCTTGGAATTGATCCACATAAAAAGTTAAAAAAAACATCGGCGCCTGGTAAGCTATTACGCCGCCGTGAGGATTTAGCAACTCAAATCCATCCGGTATCTGATATTTGTACCTCAGATTTTCCACCGTGCTTGCACTGAGAATAGAGCAGATATATGACCGGCCGGGGATGTACGGGGGATACTCAAAGGAGGATGATGGTGAAGCCGTTACCGCTGGAGGAGAGTCAGCGGCAGAAGAACCGTTAGAAGGAGAATCGGTGGCAAGAGAGTTGGTGGCAGAAGAATCGGAGGTGGGAGAGCGAGTAGCCGAAAAATTGGCGGACAAAGAAGATGAAGACCTAGACATTATCGGAAGATTAGTAAGGGTTGAAGAAATACCTGATAAGTGGAGGAGATCGGAAAATCTTGGTAGGAGTATTGAGTCTCCGGGAGAGAAAAGACAAAGTAAAATATGCTTGTGAAAATTGGAAATATAGAAAAGTGAGGAAGATAGAGAGGGTAGCAGGAGATAAAGGCAAAAAGGTGTTTTCAAAAAATGGAAACCGAGTAAAAAGTGGGATCTTGATGGGATTCCCGCATTTAATGCGTGTCAGATGAACAGTACCCTAGGCGATGAGATGGAACGCCAACCGCCAAAATACACGCCGCTGACCTTTCAGCAGTGCAGTACTCGAGGAGACGTGTAAGTGTGATAACTGTCTCGGGATATGGACCGTCACCAATAATGCCAATGATTAGGTGGATTTCTCGGGATCTGGTCAGATACAAAAAATTGGAAGGATGTACGAAACCCTAACTGCATGTGAAAGAAGAGCTCTGACATTCTACAAGTCTACCCCAACCATTTCGGGGGGAGGAGTTGATGTGGCCTGAAATGTTAGATTTGGTTTGGGGTAGACCTGAGCTGAGATTACAAAAGAGAAGACCAGGAGGATAGGTCAGCCTTGAGAAGACCAGGCCTGGTCCTCCCAGATGAAGCTAGAGACACAGCGAGAGCAGGATCGCCTCAGCCGAGGAATTATCCTGATCTAGATGTTCACAGGTCAGCCTTGAGAAGATCTGGCCTAGTCCTCCCAGAAGAAGCTAGAGACACAGCGAGAGTAGGATCGCCTCAGCCGAGGAATTATCCTGATCTGGATGTTCACAGGTCAGCCTTGTAATTGAGAAGACCTGGCCTGGTCTTCTCAGAAGGGAACAAGTGGGACCGCTTGTCCCAAGTTAGTTGCATAGCGGCCCTTGATTCGCGGCCTTTGTTTCTGAGATATCGGATGAGGTCCCCACTGGGAAAACTATAAATACCTCAACCTCAAGGTTGAGAGAGGTACGTATTCTTGTGCATTCTTTTCCTTGTGCACTAAAAACACTCCATAACGCTTATTTGACTTAAGCATCGGAGAGGTTTCCACCGGAAAACCTCCGGTGGTCCTTTTTCTGACGTATTTTTGGGTGCGGGTCAGGCTTACACCAGGCAAAAGTTCAGTTTCAGGCGAAGTCAGGTTTTCTGGGTGAAACATCCGTATCTGCGAATTTTTTTGTAGTGTTTTCTCGTCCTCGCACTTGTTGATCCTTCATCAAAAACGTCAAGTGATTTATAGTACGTACATGGGAGAGTCCTATTTCCACAAAATAAAATTTTGATAATTATCTCTAAAACGTAAATAAATAAGAGATAATAAAAGAATTACCAAGATAAATGACTCAATTAATTTAAAGGATTAATCTACTTAGACATTCTAATTAACAAATGCATATAGTCAAATAACTCTAAATAAAAGCAACGTAAATAATATGATTTAACAAGTATTGATTTTTATTTTTATTTTCATTCATTATATTATCATTACCATACACCACACGACTACAAGGAGTCAAGGACTAGTTACACAATAAACACACACCAAAAATCTGTGACCCGGCGGGAAAATCATCCATCCCAAAAAACCCGTAGAAGATAGGGCAAAGCGTAAGATCCACACATTTTTTCAGACGTAATGTTCCAAAATGACAAGCTGACTTGCAGCGATCATCAGATGTCTTTTTATGCCCTATTTAATAGCATCCACGATCCGATATCAAATTCATGGACCACATATTGATATTTATGAAAATATCTGTTTTGGCATTGTCTCGGTACCAAAAATGATGATAATATAGATACCTAGTTAATGAATTGTATGTGAATACAACATCCACATGATGATCATGTGTTTTTTTTTTGTTTTTTTGATATACAAGACATCAAGACAGTGTATCGAAATATCAATTAGAATTAATAGTGAATAGACAGAAATAGTATTCAATCGGTTCCACAAAATTAGATTTATGGTCATTTCTCACCGTTTATAATTTTTTTTTTCTTGTTACTATAAATAGTTAAATTATTATGAGATGCAGGGAATCTGTGTTATAGTGTAAAGCTGACTTCGCAAGAAAAATGGTTGAATTTGCTACATTAGACACCACAAAAATTTCCATACTTTGTTAATAAATTTAACTACGAAAGAATATAGTAGTTAATTAACTATTATTTATAAACTAGTAGTTGTTACTTCTACGTTTGGCATATACTTAATAAGAAAAAAGAAAATAAACAAAAAAACATAGAAAATGAAACCCTTAAAAACTAAAAACCCGGCCCTAAAAAAGCTAAAGAACTTGAAAAAACTCCATTAAAAAATAAATAACCTAAAAATTAAGAAAAAAACAAAAAAAAACTATAAAGGTAACAAAGCATTGGAAAACAAAATAAACAAATAAAATTGGTCCTCAGCTTACAAAAGTACATTACGTGAGACATTCCGATGCAAGTTTTTGCATCCATTCAACTTTTCTGTATCGGATATATATATATAATATATATATATATATATATATATATATATATATGCAAATCTAAATATACAATTACAAGAATATCATCCATTAATATAATAATACTAATATAAATAATATAATTAATATGAATAACCATCCCGCCAAGTCACTGGAATTTTCCAGCGACCTCAAACCCAACAAATTTTTACGACAGTTTTTTTCCAATGAAAATAAGGGGTGTTTTTTTTTTTTTTCTCCCAAACTATTTCTTTTTTCACAATTTACCACACAAACCATTACTTTTGACAAACTATCATACAAAATTATTCGTGATTTGCAGTTTGCCCCCTATACGGTATAATATGTTTGTTATTTTGTAATCAAAATCAGATGATATGACACAATTCGATTGCGCCACGTCATCCGGTTTTAGTCACAAAACCACAAAAGGAATTGGTTTAGGGGGCAAATTACAAATCATGCATAGATTGTATGATGGTTTGTCACAAATAATATTTGGTAAACTGTGAAAAACGTAATAGTTTGGGGGCAAAAAATAATTAACCCTAAAAACAATAATACTAATATAATTAATATAATAATATCAATAACCCACCATCACTTCTCCTCCTTCCCACCGTCGGCCACCAACGGACAATATTTCCGGTCGCCGCCCGCCGAAGAAAAATTAAGGCGGGGTTTTTTCCTGTCCCAATTTTTTTGTTTTTATTTTTTTTTTGGTGGTAACAAAAGTCGTAGGCCCAAAATTCTTTAAAACATAAAGCGGAAATTTAATTAAATAAGAAATTCTCTTATTTTCTGTCATAAAATAAGAAATATTTGCTATTATAAAATAATAAATTATTTATTGTTGTATTTTAGTTCCAAATGCATAACAATAATATGTTATCAAGTAAGATTTTTGTTTGGCCACAAAAAAAAAAAGGGAGGGAAATTGTATTTCATAAGTAAAAAATATATAAAAATATTTATAAATAAAAAATAGAATTTTGTAATCATAAAGTAAGAAATTTCAGACATTAAGTAAAAAATTTGAGGTCTTAGCTAGAATTATTTTGACCCATAAAAAGAAATTGGAAAATGAAATCTTGTCGTAAAACTTTTTTCTGATCACCTGAAAAAAAAATTGACGGCCGTAGGAATTTATAAGTGGCAATGTAATATGGAATATAAAAGATTGTGATAATAGAACCGATTTCAGAGCGAAAAAGATGAAAGATAGAAAATATAAGAAAATTAATAAGATAATATATAAAAAAAATAGAAAAAATTGTACAATGCCTTCGATGTATACCCTATGTATGTTAAAGTATTAATTTATTTCACTACATAAATATTGAAATGATCTAAAAATTAAAATTACACGGAGAATGGTAATTCCAATGAAGGAGCGATTTTCTTTTTTCTTTTACTTCCAATCCCTTATTATTTCCTCATGGATAACAGAGAATAACTAATGAGACACATTAACCTATTGTTTACCTCGACTACAACCCATGCATGCAGAAAATATGATTCTATATAAACTCCCCTTCAACACCTTATCCCTAACCACACCAATCCCCAAACCCTATCTCTTTAACACCTCTAAAACATACACACACACAAAATGTATCTCCCATCTCTGTTCATCCTCTCACTCCTCCTCGCCGCCACGTCCCACGCCCTCGTCCAAGATTTCTGCGTGGCGGACCTCTCCCTCCCCGCGGGCCCTGCCGGCTACCCCTGCAAGAAACCCGCCTCTGTCACTGAGGCCGACTTCGCCTACCACGGCCTTGCTGCCCCCGGGAACACCAAGAACCTCATCAAGGCCGCTGTGACGCCGGCCTTCGCCGAGCAGTTCCCTGGAGTCAACGGCCTTGGCGTCTCCATGGCCCGCCTCGACTTGGCATTTGGCGGCGTCATCCCCCTCCACACCCACCCGGCGGCCTCGGAGGTCCTTGTGGTGATCGAGGGCACCATAACCGCCGGGTTGATATCGTCCTTCGACGACAAAGTTTACGTGAGGCATCTCAATAAAGGGGACGTTATGGTCTTCCCGCAGGGGCTCCTCCATTTCCAGGTAAACTTCGACAGGACGCAGGCGCTGGCATACGCCACCTTCAGCGGACAGAACCCGGGCTTGCAGATAACGGATTTCGCTCTGTTTAAGAACGATTTCCCAACGGAGCTGGTGGCGAAGACGACGTTCCTCGACGTGGCGCAGATTAAGAAGCTCAAGGGGGTGCTTGGTGGCACCAATTAAGCTTGACTCATTTTCATTTGTGTTGTTAGTTCTTTTGTGGCTGAAATTTAATATTTGTTGTATTCTTCATTTTTTAGCTCAAGGGTAGTGCTTGGTGGCACCAACTAAGCTTGACTCATTCTCATCTGTGTTGTTTGTTCTTTTGTGGCTGCATTTTAATTTGTGTTGTATTCTTCATTTATTAGCAATGTTAAGAATGTTGCACTTTCGTTTAAAATGTGAGAGTAGAGCACTTGGGATTTTAGTTGATTATGTCTTTGTAAAATGTTTTTTGGGGTGATTGTTTGAACGGATTGAAAGGGCTAATAATTTATTACCCCAATTTGTTCTTTTATATTGTTTGGCGAGGGTGTCTAATCAATTGGTCATGGACTCATAGTTGAATAAGTCTAAAATACTCAATTTTAGAAAAAATTGCAAAATGTAGCCTTTTTCAATCATCTTATAGTTGATCGAAGATATTTCTATTTTTATTCTTTTATTTTGTAAGTTGTTTTTCTATATACTATAATATATTATTTTTCGATTTTACAAAATAATTATTTTTAGACACTATTAATTTTTTTTATTATTGTAATTAATTATTTATATTATATATATATTTTTCTTGTTAAAATGGGTTGGTTGAAGTGGTTAGCTAGTTCACTACATAGGTCATAGCATCTTGGTTCGAGTCACCTGGAGCGGGTTGGGGAGGGTTTTTTCATTTGCTTTCTATTATAAGGTCGATTTATTAGGCCAGCTTTTATATATATATATATATATATATATATATACACACACACACACACACACACACACACACACACACACACATATATATATATATATATATATATATATATATATATATATATATATATATATATGGTTGGGTTCAAATGAGAACCCGTCATTATATGTGAACCTAGGGACTCATCTTGACCATTAGATTGGATAATCTTGATGGTTGAGATCATGACATGTCAGCATGGTAATAATGTAAAAAAATGCATTAATTAATTAAAAATGGTATTTTGGACATATATCAACGTTTACAAAGAGCACTACATTGTTCTTTGGAAAGCACAATAGATTAAGAAAAAAAAACACTACGATTGTATACAAAAAGCATCGCAAATTTCGTCTATAAACTGCAAATTCAAAAATTTGAAATGAAACTCAAATCTTCAACAAACCATAACTTTTTCAAATTTTATTCGTTTTGAATGAAATATATATCAAATTAATCACATTCTCAAGATCTACAATTTAAGATACATATTGCATGTTTTAAAACGTAAAAAATATATATATATAATTAAATTAAAAAAAACTGGACTGATTTTAGCCACTACAGTACTGTGTAAAAAGCACAATGAACCTGGACATATAATTGCACTGTGCAATATTAGATCTAAGGCCAGGATTAGTCCCTAGGTTCACATATAATGACGGGGTTCTGATTTGAACCCAATCCTATTATGTGAACCTAGGGACTAATCTTGGCCTTAGATCTAATATTGCACAGTGCCAATTATATGTCCAGGTTCATTGTGCTTTTTACACAGTACTGTAGTGCTAAAATCAGTCCAGTTTTTTTAATTTAATTATATATATATATTTTTTACGTTTTAAAACTATGCAATATGTATCTTAAATTGTAGATCTTGAGAATGTGATTAATTTGATATATATTTCATTCAAAACGAATAAAATTTGAAAAAAGTTATGGTTTGTTGAAGATTTGAGTTTCATTTCAAATTTTTGAATTTGCAGTTTATAGACGAAATTTGCGATGCTTTTTGTATACAATCGTAGTGTTTTTTTTTCTTAATCTATTGTGCTTTCCAAAGAACAATGTAGTGCTCTTTGTAAACGTTGATATATGTCCAAAATACCATTTTTAATTAAATTAATGCATTTTTTTACATATTACCATGCTGACATGTCATGAATCTCAACCATCAAGATTATCCAATCTAATGGTCAAGATGAGTCCATAGGTTCACATATAATGACGGGTTCTCATTTGAACCCACCCTCTATATTAT
>BMAC01000009.1:1731346-1752855 GCA_014905375.1 Phtheirospermum japonicum | reverse complement strand
TTTTTATTTATTTATTTCTGAGGGGAAGTTCATCCGCTCGGTCCTTTCTAATTAAAAAAAATAAAAAAAATTCTAAAAAAATAGAAAAATCGGAAAAAATAGAAAAAAAATAGAAAAATCATAAAAAATGAAATAAATCCTATCATCTTAGGCACGTGGGGTGGTTTTGACCCGATTTCGATTGAAAAATATCAACGAGCATGTGCGTATCCACACGTGTCGTGTAATTCGACCAACAACTAAGATACGATCGATCGATCAAGTTGTTCGGTTGGAAACGCGAAGCAACGAAGCGTCGTGATTTTGCCGAGGGGCAAGAGGTGCGTCTCGTTGTCGTGGATCCACGAGGTTCATGGTGTCGATCATTTAGTACGCGTTTTCTATTTTTTTTTCCAATTTTTAAATAAAAATTCAAAAAAATATCGAGAAAAATAAAAAATTAGTAAAAAATAAAAACGATCCTATCATTTCACGAATGGGGCGGGGAGGGGTGCGTCTCGGTGTTCCGAACCAAGAGGGTCGGGTGTCGATCGTTAAGTACGCTATATATATAAAACAAAACGAGGGGTTGTAAATACCCTCTATTTTTTATAAGGGCACATAACGCCCTCGGTTTTTAATTTAAAAAAAATCAATAAAAAAATAAGAAACCGAGGTGCTATCAATACCTTCGGTTTTTCCGAGGGCAGAAGAAGGCCCTCAGTTGTTTTAATTTAAAATAAGTAAATAAATAAATAAATAACCGAGGGGATGGTGTTGCCCTCGGTTTTTCCCGAGGGAATCTCCTTCCCCTCGGTTTTCCAAAGGCTAAATTCCTTCGGTAATGTTACCCTCGAAAAGC
This sequence comes from Phtheirospermum japonicum, assembly GCA_014905375.1. Lineage (NCBI taxonomy): Eukaryota > Viridiplantae > Streptophyta > Magnoliopsida > Lamiales > Orobanchaceae > Phtheirospermum > Phtheirospermum japonicum. The sequence continues at coordinate 1,752,014 of BMAC01000009.1, read as the reverse complement.
CTTCGGTATTAACTTCGATAATTATGACGGCAAATATTGGTGCCTTATTTCCAAGGGAAAACCCAAAGGGAAATATTTCCCTTGGAAAGAAACTTAGGGAAATTAAAATACCTCGGTTTTTCCCTAGAAAAACTACTGTTATTTTGTAACCTGGAGGCAGGAAATCGCATGTCCCAAAAGTGTTATGATAAAGTACTTGATTTAATCAAAGAAGTTGTGCAAAAAGATAATCATATACCAGATGACTTCTACAAGAGTAAGAAGTTATTGAGGGGCATGGGCCTACCGGTTGAGAAGATCCATTATTGCTTGAAAAATTTATAATCTATTAGAGAGACAATTCTGATATGTCCTATTGCAAGTTTTGCAACCACCCTCGATTTAAACCTTCTAAGTAGGGAAAAGTAAAACGATAGAAAAGTAACATTTCATATAATAAGATGTATTATTTTCCATTAACTCCTTGTTTGCAAAGGCTATACGCATCTGCAACAACTGCAAAGAAAATTATGAGGCATGTAGAATACATTGTTGACGATGGTGTGATGCGTCACCCATCAGATTCAGAGGCCTATAAACATTTCAATCAAACTCATCCGAAGTTTGCCGCCGAAAGTGGAAATGTAAGATTGGGCCTTTGCTTAGATGGTTTTCAACCTTTTGGTAGTTTCAGGGTGTAATATTCCTCGTGGCTGGTGATAGTCACAAGATACAACTTGCTGATTAGAGTAGATTTGTCCTTGTTTTTATTAGTATTTTAGTACGTTTTTCTATTTGTTTTTGGTATAAGTTGAACGATTTAAGTATAATTCCGTATTTTTATAGTTCTGACTTATTTTACCGTATTTTATTCGTAATTGATGCAAATAGGTGATATTTCGTTGTTTTCACCTTACAGCTATGTAACCGGAAGAGTTCAGCGCGTAATAGACGAGGTTCGATATTCAAGAATAGGAGAACGAGCTTTCCGGCGAAACGAGTAGCAAAAGATAGAGAGAGACAGAGGCAGACGCGCAGTCGCGTCGACTGACATGACCGTCGACGCTCCGTCGATGCAAGCCATGATCCGCGTCAGTCGACGCAACGTCGACGCAACTTGATGAAGCGTCGATGTCGATGCACCGATGTCGACGCAATGTCGACGCAACTTGCTGAAGCGTCGATGTCGACGCACCCGCCCAGCCGACGCGCACGCCCAGGCAACACCAACGCCGAGCACCAGCACGCGTCAGTCGATGCTACATCGACGCACCGTCGACGCGACCACCCAGAATTTGGATTTTAGGGTTTCTTGTGCACCAAGACTTGCAATTTCTATATAAACCCTCCATATTTCGGATTTTGGGAGAATACACGACCCCCTAGGGTATTTTAGCTGATAATAAACATAATTCCACATCTCATAATGAGATTTGAAGACGGAGATCAAGGATCGAAGAACAACGCGTCCAAAATATCGAATTCGCGTTCGAGATTCAATCTTCGCCCAAGATCGACGTGCAACTCCGGAATAGCTGGAGCTTCTCATTGCTTTTAGTAGTTAAAATAAGTTTTATAAACTCTTAGTTAATTTAGTAGTTAGTTTCTAGTTTAATTGTTAGTTTAATTCTTAGTTAATCTCTTAGTTAATTCTAGTTCAATTAGTTTAACCGTTTTATGCTTGGATATTGGATATTGGTTAATTTAGTTTACTTATGCGATTGATTTATGCTTAATTATTCGTTCTTAGATTCGTATGATGCGATTATTTGATGGTAGTTATTATATTTATGCTTTAGATTCGTTGCTATTGATTCTTAGTTCTTGAGTCAAGTAGTTTGATTATTGCTCGTAGTTGATAATTTAGTTAGAATAATTAGTTTAAATAGATTTAGTTTAATTATTGCTTTAGTTATAATGATCAACTCAATTTCTTTTAAAACCCCAATTGTACATGTATTTTATTCTAGTTCGTAATTTGAGAAAAACATCGAAAAGACCGAATAGTTGTTTCCTCGAGAGATACGACTCGAGTAAAACTCATCACCCTACAAGTACCTCGTACTCTTGCGAGCAAACTGACGTGCTTTTAAATTAATTTATTAAAGAGGGGTGCACAAAAGAAGCATATTTGGGATTTGCTATATTGGAGCACAAATTTGATTTGGCACAATCTAGACGTTATGCACATCGAGAAAAATGTGTTTGATAATGTGTTCAACACAATTATAAATGTCAAGGGGAAGACAAAAGACACTCCCAAATCCATGGATGAACTAAACAATCATTATTTTTGTCCTAACCTACAACAAGAGCAACAAGAAAGTATCATAACGCTTGTTACATATTAGATAAGACATAAAAAGTTGCCTTGTATGAGTGGGTTAAAGCTCTTCAAATTTAAGATGGATATGCATCAAATCTGTGGCGTTACGTTGATATGAAGGATTTGATATTGTTCGGTATAAAGAGTCAGGACTCTCATATGTTCATGTAAAGGTTGATACCAATTGCCTTTCGAGAACTGCTTCCCCATCCTGTGTGGAAGACCCTTAAAGAGCTGAGTTTATTTTTCAAGAACCTCAACTGCAGAGTGGTTGAGACTGATGATATGAGTCGTTTAGAGTGTGATATTCCTCAAATTTCTTGTCAACTTGAAAAGATCTTTCCGCTTAATTTTTTTTACTCCATGGAGCATTTGCCAGTTCACTTAGCATACGAGGCGAGAATCGCAGGTCCAGTGCAATATAAGTGGATGTATCCATTCGAGAGATATCTTCGCAAACTGAAGGAAAATATGAAGAATAAGGCGAGCATCGAGGGATCTATAGTAAGCGCATATCTTATCAAAGAGTCATCAAATTTATACAGGGTTGCCTTACAAGAGCAACAATTACGGATTACGAATCCTATTCTATCATAAATTATATAAACCCCTAATCTAGTTGGCCAAACAAAGATCAAGAAATCATATAGTAAAAACAGTTAAATTTATAACATAAAAATATTCAAGAGAGTCGATTAGAGAATACATAAAGGGATTTAAATCACAATCTCATCAAATACGTTTCAAACGTGACCTTGAACCAGAATAAAAAGATATAGCCAATCATAACTAGTTTCAACATGAATTTATAATAAAAATAAAATAAAAGGAGTAGAGGATTGGCAAACGTAGCGATCCTCCGTCGAAGAAATTCACGTCTGCTCATCTGTTGACTCTCGTAATCTCCTCTTTTTCTCTCTTGCTCTCACACCTTTATTTTGTTGTGTAAATGTTATCTGTTTTTCCTCTAGGTCTGTTGCCGTACTGTTTTAAATGAGTTGGATCCGGGTCGGTTCTATTTTCTGGGCCCAATCTGTGTAGTTTCTGAATCTGAGCTGGCACTAGGTAACCCACTGTGAAATATGGACCTAGTACGGGTATGGTGAAATCAGATTTTCATAAATTGCATCAAAATTGGGGCCCAATATCTATATAAGTCCGTTCGTAGGCCCACACTTTTCCTTCTCAAGGCCAAAATTACTTTAAAATCACTGAAATAAATATGAATCCCAATATTAAAGTATCATAGACCAAATGTGTCGATAAGAAGAAAATTCAACGGCGTAAATAAATAATATTCAAATAAATATATGATTTTAACACTTAAAAATATGCGAATTTTTCTACTTATCAAGGAGGCATATCATTGTGCTCCACCTCTTGATCGGATATTTCTTCACTAGCAAAGGCGGCAGAAGCTCAAAAGGTTTGATCAATGTCGATACCACTCCGGTCTTTGTCAATATCAATGGGATTGGGATCTTAGTCACCGACCGAAGGAGTATTTGATTGTGAAAAGATTGACACTGATGTCCTCGTCGAGTATTATGCTCTTCCTCTTGTCGACTCGACAAGGATGGACCGCAACTTGCAATTTTTAATATAAATTAAAATATAAAAATGGGAAAGAGTAGTAGTATGCTAAGTATGATTAAAGTTTTAAATAAACAAGAAAATAAGAAATATGTCTTGAAATAAAAACACTAAATTTCTTGAAGTTGATGAACGCTTAATTGATAATTGAAACTTAGTAAATCACTAGACTTGTAAAGAGTAATGTAGAATAGGGATTATAAAAGAGATGAAGTTTAGTGTGAGAAGAATGAGTTGGAAAGAGGTTATTTATAATAGAAGTGGAGAAAATAAAAAAATAAAAAAGAATTCAGCGGCCAAACCACCGGCTTTGGACTAAACCGGATGGCTTTGATTCAAATTGGCAGTTTGAGGCAACGGTCGTTTGATCTAGACCATTGCTAATCAACGGTCAAACCATTGATTCCAAATAGCCTCCAATAACTACTTTTGTCATGGTTGAACCAGTTGTTCGGCCAACGGTATTGTTTTTTCAAAAAAAAAATAAAAAATTAAACTGTCAGTTCAAACCGTTGGGGTTCATAGTTTCCAAATAACTCAAATCGGAACAAAATTATCTTATTGGTGGTTCCGATTCCGATTAGAACCGCGGTCAATAGTTAACCAAACCGTTGATTGATGGTTTGAACTGGTTGTTTAGTCGGTTTGCGTCAACCGTTGGGCATGTCTAATTGACCCAAATTTAGAAATGAATTTTAAACCTCATAAAATTTGGACTTTTTCACAATTCAATAAAATGTATTTTCTTGTTGCATTGTCTTTTTTTGTCTATGAATTATTTTCTCGCTACTGCGAAGGTTTCACCATATTTTTTGAAGCCGAAGAAACGTCATCATTATTGACTTCACCATCATGGTTATCATTATTACAATGAAAATTAATTCTTTTAGTGGACACATGATCTTCAAAATAATACGAAGTAAGAGTTGGCGCCTCTTCAGCGAGATATATATTTGCTATCAAGCCCTCGATGCTCGCCTTATTCCTCATATTGTCCTCAAATTTTCAGTGATACCACTCAAATGGATGCATCCCTCTATATTGTGTTGGGCCAACATTCTTGCCTCATATGCTAAGTGAACTGAAAAATGCTCCATTGAGTAAAAAAAATTGGGTGAAATGGTCTTTTCAAGTTGGCACAAAATTAGAGAAATACATGGTCCTGACGACTCATAACATCTGTCACGATAACTGTAGAAGTGAGGTCCTTCAAGAACAAACTCAACTCCATTAGGGCCTTCCATAATAGTTAGGGAAGTAGTTCTCGAAAGTTAATTACTATTAAGGTTTACATGAACATTTGACAATAATGACTCTTTATCCCAAACAATCCCTTCATATCGACGTCACACCCCACCTTTGATGCGTATTCATTTGGGAATTGAAGAGCTTTATCTATTCATACAAGAGAACTTTTGACACCTGGTCTCCCATAAGCTTGTCCTCTTATGTTATCCTTTTTCAGAGGATTCGCGTAAGGTCAGGATTTATATCCTGATTTTAGGCCTCCTGACCTAAGCCTCATCCAAGATCCTTGGGTCAGATCAGGACTATCCCGAGCCAAGGTAATTTCCTCATCTCAGTTTATCTTCTTGGCCCACTCTGGGAGAATCAGCTCAGGACATTACCAGGACAGAGCTAAGACGGCTGTTGGGTACTTTCTTAATGACCTTTGGCCAGGTCTACCTCAATCAGGTCACATCAACGTGTATACGCTCAAGTCGGATAATGTATTCATCTCGTCAAGATTTCACAAATCAGAATCTCAAAATCACCCATTGTACATTACCAAACAAGAATCGAAAGAGGTCTTTATTTTGGAGTCGGAAGTCAAAACACTAAAAAGGAAAATCACACAAAGTAAAAAACATAAGAAAATATTCACAAGAATCAAACAAGACCAAGGGTTTAAAGGAACCATAAGACAACAATTTTTATTTTATTATTATTTTTTTTTTCAATTTTTCGAATGTTTTTGGATTTTCATATAATAAGAAAGTGGGAAAGAAAGAAATGTAAAAATAAAAGAAATAAATGAAAAGAGCTTGGGTTGTCTCCCAAGAAGTGCTTCTTTTACGTCATTAGCTTGACGAACTCCCTTTTTGGTTATGTGGAGGTTGAAATGGGAGAGTCCACCAAAGTCGTGTCCTCCTTGTCGGGAGGATCCAATCATTGAAACATTCCCGGGGCATTGCATGGCTCAAGTGGTATTTGATGAAAATCAAATGTTCCAAACGGGCAATAAAAAGGGGTCTTGACTTGCTCTTCGGGATTCGAACGCCTTTGGAATTCTCGAGAGAGTTCGGCGTCATCCTCCAAGATGATCTTATGTATGCAAGTCGAAGGGCTAATTCTCTTGATATCTTCACGGCTCCTACCAATGAGCTCCAAGCATTTCAATCAACCCTACCTCTTTGTCATGGATTTGTTACGTCCTTTCCTTGTGAGTACGAGCATTTTCATATCGAACGTTCTGAAACTCGTCTAACTCGTCCATTCGCAACATTCTCTCTACCCCGACCTCTTTTACATTCTTATTCGCGGCCCCCTTTGCCCAAAAAGATTCATGCTCAAACTCAATCGGTTTGCTCTCCTCAAGATAATCTTCAAGCTTTTCAACGAGTTTCATTTCCAACCCATCATCGACAAACTCCACCTCCCCCGCTAAAATCTTGTCGATACCCACAATGATATATGTACAATCTTTCTCAAGCAATCCTGTGGCACATCGAAACATAATCGAATCATCCTTATGAACTAGGAGCTCATTTACCTCACAAGAACCATCAACACAAGCTCCCGGGTCAAACTCCTCCTCATTGTTCACTTCCTTCATATGAACTTGTTCATCCATCTCTTGAATTATGGCAACATTTAATCAATTTGCATAAAAGGCTCTTGATGGAATCGATGATAAGCTAGCCATAGAAAATGCGACCGAGTCTCCCGCAACGGACAAAGTAAGATTCTTCTTTCCAACGTCTATCAAGCATTGAGTTGTAGCCATGAATGTGTGGCCTAGCAATATAGTGTGATTGGTTCCATCATCTTTCACCACGCCAACATCCAATACCACGAAGTCGACCGAAACCACGATCCCCCTGACTCGAACAAGAACATCCTTCACCACTCCCTTTGGGTGTCTAATTGACTGATCGGCCAATTGTAAGCTAATTCATGTCTCTTGTAAAGGAGGAAGTTTCAATTTTTCATATATCGAAGACAGCATCAAATTAACACCCACCCCGGAATCAAGCATGTCATTAATGATTTTTCCATTTCCGAGTTTGATGTCAATACAAAACGAGCTGGGATCCACCTTCTTAAGAGCCGAGAGAGAAGGGTCACCAACTACACTTGCCTTCTTAAATGGATAAACGATCTCATTCATAGCTCTCTCAAGCTTTTTGGAAGAAAGCTCCTTGAAGATCGTAGTGTAAGCTGGCAAATTCTGGATGGCGTCTAATACATCGGACAGTAAACCATGGAGCTTTTGAAATTGTCCGTCCTTCGTAGCACTTGTATCCGGGATGAATGGGGTATGGGGGCTTTAGAAATTGGTGCCTTGTAGGATTTGAAGACTTATGTAGGCCATCGGGAAGTTTCCTTGTGAAAGTGGGACCCACAGGTGTAGAATCAGGAAGAGTACAAACACTCAGGATAGAAACCACCTCCTCCTCGGACGGTGAGACATCCATATTACCAACCACCCCATCACTTCCAAGGACCTTGACCGCATGGGCTTGCGAAGGTTGGCTTGGAAATTAGCCTTTCTCATTAGCTTGCTTCAACATATTCACATCGCTTGCTAATTGGCCCACTTTAGTGTTCAACCCATTCGTCGTGGCCTCAGGAGCGTTGAATCTAGCATCAAACGAAGCCACCGTAATGGACAAAGATTTCAATTGTTGCATAATAGCCAAGAAATTTGGATCGGGAGGTGGAGTAGGATCATTCATCGGAATAGAAGGACGAGATGGACCCGCATTTAGATTAGCATAACCCAAATTCAGAAGCATGAGGTTGCTCGGATGATATGGACGATTGTGATTCGGTGGACGAGCAAAAGGCGGCTTAGCAATACCGGGCCCCGCTTGATACCCTTGAACCCCACATACCTCCTCCGATTGAGGCATCGGAATATAGAAAGAGGGGTTCGACGGACAATAAGTGGTATCATGACCAATCATTCCACATGACGCGCACAGGGGGTCCGGACTTTGGCTTGACAACTTAGCCATTTGAGCCTTCATAACTGCTACTTCCTTTTCCAACTCAAGCTCTCTAGGAGAAGAAGCTCACTCACTTCATTGGCATTAGAATACAATGCCCGAGAAGATCTTTATTGAGAGTTGTCGGCAAGAGTGGTGAAAATCTTGAGAATCACTTGAGGAGGTTGTTCTTTCATAGTACTACCGACCGACGTATCCACCATATATTGGAATTGTGGGTCCAACTCCTCATGGAAAGTTTGAATAAGAAGTTCCTTTGGCATACGATGATGTGGACAACTCGTGAGAAGATCTTGGAAACGAGCCCAAGCAGAGTGGAACGGCTCGTTTTTCATTTGCTTAAACGAAATGATCTTGATCCTTAATTCGGCCGTCTTTTCTGTGGAATAGTAATGATCTAAGAATGTTGCCGAGAGGTCATCCCATGTATGAATCGAATTGGGAGGTATCCCCATAAATCACGACAATTCTTTATCTTGTAGAGCATATGAAAAACAACGGAGTCAAAGATGCTCTAAACTCATCATATTCGGGCGGTGAAAACTCGAGACTTGCCACATAAATTGTCGGAGGAATTGGAGAGGGTCTTCCTTAGCGAACCAATAAAAAATTGGAAGTCAATCAAAATCAAGCGAACGGATGTCAATAGCCATAACCTAGGGGGGAAGGGATACACAAGACGAAATAGTCGCTCCCACGAAGTCTTTGCTAACTTCTTTCATAGCGAGGACAGGAGTGGCATATTGGGCATTTGGGCTCATTCCCCCAAACAAAGCAAACGGATCCTGAGTGTCCTCATGAATAATAGTATCGGCACCTCCATAACTGGGACCACCACCATTAGTATTCAAATTCACATTCAGAGCATGATTCAAGTTGTGAGTGGGAGGAACTCCATACGGGTCAAGAATCGGGCTTTGCATGTTCAGAAATTGATTAGGAGCACCATAACCCCCATACGGACCGGAATTTGGAGTTTTCATATTCGGATAGGAATTGGGGGCACCATAACCTCCATATGAACCATTCATTCCTGAGAAGCCGTTATACCCGACATGGTTGGCACCATGCCCTCCCACGTTGGGTTGGCCATTGTCGTTAGCACCGTTGGCAACGTGGTTTGCACCATGCCCTCCCACGTTGCCAAAACCATTAAAACTCATCCCATTCCCAACATGGTTTGTACCATGACCTCCCACGTTGGGAATGTTACCCCATTGTCATGAGTATGGAAATTGAAAGCATTAGAGGGGTGAGGAAGGGGAGCGGTACCTTGGTGTAGGCCCGTGGCGTGTCATGAGTGGTAAAACCGCTCCCTTGGATTCCTAAAGAGTGATCGGGAGGGGTCGTGGGAATTAGAGTTGAAAGCCCGGGTTTATCGTTCGGTGGGGATTGCTCGATATGAACAACGGGCTCAGGAATACTAGAGTCTTGAGGATCAACTAGTGGAGATTTCCCGTTAGGGTTGGGAAACGGGCCAATATTCGGTAGATTAGTTTCCATATCGTGAGTGGTAATCAAGGGATGTCGTAAATGCCTTAATCGGTCGGGGTTTGAATTAAAAGGAGCCAATTCGTTCCCAAGGGTTCGACGACCTTGCATACACTCAATGAAAGCGTTAAATACGAAAAAAAGCTAGAAACATAAATAAATGACAAACAATTCACAAATCTTAACCGAGTCGAGTCGCAATAGCGCCATTTTGAAGGAGTAGTTTTAGTGGTGTATAGGGTTCTTTGGCTTGGTATTATCAAAATTCGATTGCTAGTATGAATCAATGTGTCTTTAGCTTGAAATTTGAATGAAAACAAAAATAAAATGAAAACTATGAAAATAAACTAACTAGGAAATATAAAATTCAAGTTGGTTGGATGCCTCGTGCGTATGCCCAATTGAAAGTTGCAAGCAATAATGAAAATAAGCAAGTAAAATCAAAGTTTCATTAAGTACAAACATAAAAACCAAAGGTACAACTATGCATGCATGATCAAAAAATACAAATTAACAAAAATTGAAAGCACCTGTAGAAAGAGAAATAAAAGTTGGCGTGAAAGTTAAAAACTTTTCGAAAAACAACAAGAAACGAATAGTAGATCTAGGATTCAACTTAAAACTATGCATGAAATGAAATGCAAAGTAAAGCTTATGAAATACTCAAAATAAAAACGATCAAGAACTCGATCTGTGATCTTGGTGTGTCACTCACCTAGATTCCATAGCCAATTCACAAGATCTAACAATTAATCTAAGAGCTAAGGCAAAAAGCATAAAATGAATAACAAGCATGAAGTTGAAGAACAAGCATGAAATTAAAAGAAAGCTTACTTGAATCGAAAAGAGAATCCAAAAGCTTGAATGACATTACAAAGAAAAATAAAATCCAAGGGAGTACTTGAATTTTTCTTAGGCTTACAAACCCAAGGAAATGCTTGAAATTAAATCTAAGAACTAGAGAAAGAAAATAATTCCAAACTCATGCAAGAGTTGGGGAGAATGAGTGATAATTTACAAAAAGAGAGTAGTCCTCTATTTATACTAGTTTAAATTGGTCAATTTGGGCTTTAAAGGCTAAGTTTCTCGGGTTTGACCAAATTTGACCTAAAATGGACTCCCTAACCACTTGCCTGGCCTTTTGGCTTGATTTAGCTCAAGGTGGCTCGAGGTGGCTCGGTTGGGCGATGGGCGCTGGACGGCTGGGGCCTAGGCGGGCCTGGCGTGATGTTGGGCGTGGCCTGGAATTGGCGTGCGGATGGCGTGCATGTTGGCGCCGGTTCTGGTGTGGGATTTGGCAAAGGCGCGCGCAGGCTGGCGCTGGGTGTGGCGTGAGATTTGGCGCGCACCAGGAGCTAGCAGGCGACGGGTGCTGGGCGCTGCGTGCAGGTAAGCGCGCAGGCGTGCGGGATCTGCTAAGCGGATGCACGCGGGCGCTGCCGAGTGTGGCCGAGCGCTGCGCGCGCTGCGTGCACGCGGGCGTGCTGGGCGCGCCTGACACGGATTTTGGCGTCAATGTTGGTGTGCGCCAAGGCTTGGCGTCAGGTTTGGCAAGGAGTGGCATGCCTTATCTAGCATTCCAGAATGTTAGCTACATTGGAGCTTCTTCTTGGCACCGATTTTGGCACGGCTTGGCTTGGACTTTGTCCCTCAATGTCTTTACCTACGAAAATAGAATTCTGAACATAAAAACCCAAGGACTACACCAAACCTCAAATTAATTGATCCCATTTAACCAAATTAAATATAAAATCAACAAGAAACAAGAAAAATAACCTAGAAAACTAACTAATCGACTCAAAAATTAATAATAACAATGTAAAACTTTAATCAAAAACACGTGAAAAATACCACAATTACATGCAAAACATTTTATGCCAAAAATCGGACGACGTGACACAATCGGGTTGTACCACATCATCCGATTTTTGGCACAAAACCACAATAATTCTAGTTTAGGAGGTAAACTGCAAATCGTGCATAGTTCGTATGGCGGTTGTCACAAATAATAATTTGTATGCTAAAATATTAAAAATCCAATAGTTTGGGGGTAAAAAACAAACAACCCAATTATAAATAAGCGGGTGGTACGTATGGGGATGCTTATATATAAAAATTAAAATATTGGTAAAGGTTCTATCACATTCAAGAATGTGATGTTTAGTAATACGATTGTATATCTTACGTATGTATTTTGAGGACCTAGAAATTTCGCCACCACCTCACCTTAGTACTTTAAATACACATATATTAAATTGCAAACAAGAACACAAGCGAGATACGAGTCGAGATTAAACGGTCTAGAAAACACATGCAAAGGTGTATAACCATATTAAAATCAAAATTTCAAACTTTCCAAATAAGTGGATAGTTCAAAATTTAGTATCAAACCTTCTATTTGATATTAAATCCCGAACGGGTCTAAATTATTTGAGAATGAAGAATACACATACGATAATTGATTATACCGACAGATGTTTTCTGTTAATGTAATCAATACATCGGTAATCAAAGGATTACGAACATAATTATTTAGTTTCGAATCACGAGATTAATTAATTTATTTACAATAATTTAACATGTTAGCAATCCAACATTCAAAATGAGCATTCAAAATATATTAAACACAACAATCACCACTAAATTCCATAATCAACACAACATTTCAAAACCATCACCACATTTCAAAACCTCAAACTCGTAATTGAGTGCAAAACCTTTTGGCCATGGCTATAAACCACGTCATCAACTACTGTTATCACTACAACACAAACCAGTCACAACACCATTATAATCACAAAATCAAACAATCGTAACACCAATAAATCACCAACTTTATATAAAAGAAGATGACATTTCATAATACAACATTCAAACAAAATAACATATAGAAAACTCAACAAATTAATTAAACACTAATCGTGTAATTAACTCATAATCCCACAATAAATTAAAAATACTTGAACACTAGCCGTATAATTAACCTCTAACTCCTAATCACTCCTAATTGAGCCCTAATCAACCTCAATTATCTAATTAATAATAATTCAACCCTAATTCTCTAAATAATTCAAGTAAAACCAAAACTAACTCTAATTTTGAAATCAAACCCAATTATTTAGAATAAATACAATTCAAGTTTAAAGTTTGAATAATTCCTAATTAACCCCTAAATTAACCCTAAACTAACTCTATTTTTGAAATAAACCCTAATTCGTCCATAAAATTCCAAATAAACATTAAACTTGCCATAATATTTTAAAATCAACCCTAATTATCTAAATAATTAGAACTCAAACTTAATTGGCCAAATAATTTCTAATTAAACCCTAAAGTAACTCTAATTTTTAAATTGGAAAAATGAACTTTTTCGTCCTTTAAGTTGGCCTACTTTGACATTTAGACCTTTTTTTTGGCCTGTTTTCAATTTCGTTCGTTTTCTTTTAAAGTCTCTGCAATTTCGTCCGATTATCGCCCGAAAAATTGAATTGCACCCTAATTTGCTGAGTAGGCGCCGGTTATTGCTGACTTGGCTTTACTTTTGGGATTTCACGGTCGCGTGGAAATAAAAGAAATTGGATTATTCTTTATTTGCTGTGATGGCATTAAAAGGGGAAGGGGGGATTCCTATTTCATCCCGTTGACCCCCCAAAAAACCCAGCCCCTAAAGCTTCAGCCCCAGTTCCTTTCTTCTTTCTTCTCCAAAAATGAGAAATCGGCCGACCAAAAATCCTCTCCCTCGAAGTCTCAGCTTGACGATTTGGCGAGCGAAAATCGGCGACAGCGTGCGGCGGTGGCGAAGGCACAGCGGGAGCAGCTGGTTCATCATTTTTCCAGGGTATTCGGCAGCCACAAGTCGGCGACTTCCTGCAATGGCTCTCCGCCTTCTTCGGTGTCAACGTGGTGGCACGATACGATGGCGGTGAATGGGTCATGGCAGTAGTCGAAGCAAAGTCAGGGGACTCTGGGTGATTGGCTGGAATGGCGGTTGGGGGTTTGGCAGTTCGGTGCGGCGCTCGTGGTGGCAGCACGGCGGCGAGGCCCGACCTTGGGCTCGTTTGTGTGGCTGGTAGTGGTGGTTTGGTTTCAGGGGATTTGGTGGCTATTAGAAAGCTCGTTCGGGTTTCATTTTGGGACGATAGTGAATGGTGGTGGTGGTTTCGGGTTTGACTCGGCACTCGTTGTGGGCTGCCGGAAATGGTTTGCTTTGGGAGTGGTTTCGGTTTGAATTTTCTTGATTTCAACCTCTGCTAGGATTTCAAACAGTAGTTGCCGCTGTGCCTTCGCCACTGCCGCACGCTGCCGCCGGTTTTCGCTCGCCAAATCGTCAAGCTGAGACTCCGGTCGATTTCTGATTTTTGGAGAAGAAAGGGATGAAATATGAATTTTTCCCGCCTTTTTATGCCAATACAACAAATAAAAAATAATCCAATTTCTTTTATTTCCACGCAGACGAGAAACTCCAAAATTAAAGCCAAGTTAGCAATAACCGGCGCCTACTCAGCAAATTAGGGTGCAATTCAATTTTTCCAGGATAATCGGACGAAATTACAGAGATTTTAAAAGGAAACTGGCGAAATTAAAAACAGGCCAAAAAAATGACTAAATATCAAAGTAGGTCAACTTAAAGGACGAAAAAGTTCATTTTTCCATTTAAATTCAACCCTATTTATCTAGATAATTATGATTCAACCTTAATTCTCAAAATAATTTCTTATGAACTCATAAATTAACACTAAATGAAGTAAGCCTTATTTATTTATATAATTACAATTGAACCCTAAACTTATCCCAGTTTTTAAAATCAACCATAATTATCTAAATAATTAGAATTCAACATTGATTAGTGAAATAATTTCTAATTAATACCTGAACTAACCCTATTTTGAAGTCAACCCTAGTAGTTATTTAAATAAGTAGAATTCAACCCTAACTTTTAAAATAATTCCTAATAAATCGTTAATTAATCATAATTTTTGGAATAAACCCTTATAATAGTTGTAATTGAACTCATAGAAATTAGATAACTTACCTAACTTGCGAGGATAGAGGCGGAGAGAATCGGCCTAGTGAACATTTAAGTAGGTTTTAGAATAAAGAAATTGGAAAAGTTAAAAAATCAAAACAAGCATAGACCTACCAGGCCTGTGAATCGGAATGGTGGTCGTGGTGATGGTTGCAGGTGGTGGTGGTCGCGATTGGTAGTGGTCGCAAGAGCAGCATCTGGTAGGCAATGATGGTGGCGGTGGTTGCAGTGGTGATGGTGCGATAGTGGAGGTGGAGGAGAGATATCGGAGAAAGGGAAGAGGGGTGGGGCAGATGGTACCCTAATGCCCATATGTATATTAACACCCACAGACGGACGTAAATTTATATTTATTTTTTTAATTATAAGTACGCTGAGTCATCACTCATCGGTATGAATGTCGTCGGTGATCCGTTGGCAGTTTTTCTATTCCGAATATTCATCGACGCAAATGACGCCCGTCTACGCTTCCCTTGGTAAATTATGGTGCTAAGAATTGGCGTTTCACATTGCCAATGGAATGCTTACGGGCTCAATCCCTTGTCAATTCAAACTTCCAAGTCCAATTGTTTTCAGTCTTTTCATTTATGTTGTTCCGTCTCAAACCGATTAGTGTATTGTATATCAAGTTGTCATTGTCATATCACCCCTGTTCTTTTTTCATTTGCATGATAGTTATTGTTATTTAGCTGGTGAATTTGTTCGCATAACTGATTCTAGACATCTAATAATGTCAATTTATGCAACTGTCGATTTTTTTTTACCAAGCAAACCTTCTCTACGCCACTCTCTCACCGAATTCTGCACGTCTTCGACTTGTCCAACCATGTCGGCAAAGTATATATGTTCTTAAATTCCCTAATTTCATATTTTGGTTCTTTATTAATACAGATGATATAACACTCATGAATATGACTAATGCAATCCGAGTGACTTAACAGGTATGAGTGCAAGGCCGACGGAATCACCATAAAACGGCCAATAGAGGTTTCTGCTCCAAAATACGTAGAGTATTTAATGGACTGGACTGAAGCCCAGCTTGATGATGAGTCCATTTTCCAACTTTTCCAGCTTGATGATAGTCCATTTTCCCACAAAAGTTGGGTATGTGGTGTAGTATCCTTTCAACTTTTCCATCATACCATTCACATTTTCAGAAGATTGTGAGTAAATGAAGAAGCTCATCTCAACACATGCTTTAAGCATTTTGTTCTGTTTGCATGGGTAAGCTAACAATCAGAATCTTAATTGTACCTGCTTAATTAGTTTAATAGAATAACAAGTTTTTGCAAAAGAAAAGGGAAAAAAAAAAGGACTTTCTAAAGTTTGCAAACACTAGCAACTTCTAAATTAGACAATCTTCACGTTTCTATTTGCTGACACTTACAACTTTTAAATTAACTAATTTTGTCACTGATTTCAACTAATGCAGGAATTTTACTTAATCGACAAGGAGGAGATTGCTACTTTGTACGAGATCGTGGAGTCTATCTTAGAATGTTAGAATGTTCTTTTATAATTATTTGTGAAAACTACTTATTCTTTCGTTCTTGTCCATTATTGAAATAATCGACAAGGTAAAAATAATATCGACATATATGTAATGATCTCAAGTTTTTCTGTGTTTTATGTCAAGCGTCTATATATTCACCAACATTTGTCATCTATGTCAAATTGTTAAATATTAAGTATGATGGCATTGTCATTGGAAGAGTTCTCATCTTTATACATTGATTCATAATATGAGAACGACTGGTGCAGTAAATTTTACAGAGGGAATCCAAATTTTACTAAAAATTTTTATGATTTTTTTTTTTTTTTTGAAAATTCCGAGGGAATCCAAAATCCAAAATCCCTCGGAATTCCGAGGGATTACTAGGATTCCCTCGGAATTTTCAAAAAATAAAAAAAATAAAAATGAAAAATTCCGAGGGATATATATTTCCCTCGGTATTCCGAGGACTTTATTCCCTCGAAATGCTTTCCCTCGAAAATCCGTCGATTTTTTCCCTCGATAATCATGGCGGCAAAAATTGGTGCCGGAATTCCGAGGGGATTTCCGAGGGAATGACATTCCCTCGGAAAAAAATCGAGGGAAGACAATTCCCTCGGTTTTTCCCTCGTAAAACTGCTGTTTTTTTGTACTGATATACGGTACCAAAAAATAGTAAAATAGCGAGGGCATTATTTAGGAGAAAATTTTCTTGGTATTACCGAGGAAAAATTTTACCTAGACCATTATTGATGGAAAGTGCGTTTGGTAAGGTCACATTCGGTAAATCTTTCGAATACACGGTGCTAAAGTTTGCCACCATTATTACCAAAGACAATTCTGAATGATTTTCGAGGGTAAATATACAAAGTGCATAATCCCCTTGGAAAATCCCAAGAGCACTATATACCTTGGCAAAAAATCCATAGGAAATAAGTCCCCTAAGGATTTTTTTAACTTAATAAAAAATTTGTAACAAATATTTAAAACGTATAACTGCATTAAAATAAATCATATAATGTGATTTTACCCACTTATAATGTATTTAACCTGATTTTACTATATAATTATCACCGAACATGTATGTTGGACATGTGTTGTGTAATTTAATCAATAGTACCCACGATACGAGCGACCGACTTATTCAATTGGAAACGTAAATAATGAGGCGTCGTTATTTTTGTGAAGATACGGTGAGGTGGGTTTGTTATTTTAGAACCACGGGAAATACTAATTGATCGGTAATATGTATTTTCAATTTTTTTATAATTAAAAAACGAGGGGGCTTATTTCCCTCGGTTTCTTAAATTAAAAAATAAATTATAAAAAAATATTTAAAAATATAATTGCATTAAAATAAACCGTATGATGTGAATTTTTGCACTTAAAGTGTATTTAACTTGGCTTTACTACATAAGTATTACCGAACATGTGTGTATGGACACGTGTCGTGTAATTTGATCAGTACTATCCATGATACGAGCTATCGACTTATTTCATTGGAATCGTAAATAATAAAACGTTATTATTTATGTGAAGATATCACGAGGTGGGTTTCATTGTTTAGAAACACGCAAAATATCAGTAAATATATTTTTTCAAAATTTTCTAATTTTTTATTAAAAAAACGAGGGGACTTATTTCCCCTTGGAAATCCCTAAGGGAAAACTTTCCTCTCGGGATTTTCCAAGGGAAAATAAGTCTCCTTGTTTTTTTAATTAAAAAATTAATTGTAAAAAATATTTAAAAATATCACTGAACATGTATGTATGGACCGGTTTCGTATATTTGATCAATAGTATCCATGATACGAGTGATCGGCTTGTTTCATTGAAAACATATACAAGAAAACTTCGTTATTTTTGTGAAGATACCACGAGGTGGGTTTCGTTATTTTAGAACCACGAGAAATACTAATTAATCGTTAAAAATATTTTTTTCTATTTTTTTTTAATTTTTTAATTAATAAACTTTCGAGGGGAAATAAGTCCCATCGGCCATCACCGAGGGCAAGTTGTGCCCTCGGTCCCAACCCGAAAAATAGCATCAGGTCGCCCCCGATGGACCTATTTCTTTCTTCTCCTTCATTTCTCCTTTCCTCTTTGCTCTGCTCTACCTCGCCTCCAGCCGTCACTCTCCTTTCCTCTTTGTTGTGCTCTGCCTCGCCTCCAGCTGTCACCGCCAAGAGCAACCACCTATAGCCTCCGCCACTAACAATAGCTGCTTGCTCCAGCCATCATCACCTTCGCCTACGTCAGCCACCACGAGAAAGTAAGTTTTTTTTTTTTTTGTTATTGTTGTTGTTATAATTTCTGTTATAATTTTTTTAGTTAGGGTTAGTTTAGGGTATAATTTATAATTATGATAGAAATTTGAGTTTTTTATATAATTTTAGCTTAATTATAAATTTAGTGTTTAATTATGCAATTAGGGTTTAATTTATAATTATTTATAAATTGAGTTCAATTAATACAATTGGATTAAATTAGGACTAATTAGGTCAGAGTGTTCATTTAGGGTTTAATTATGCAATTAGAATTTAATTTAGGGCTTAATTTGTAATAATTCATAAATAGAGTTTGTATATACAATTGAATTAAACTAGGGCTAATTGGGTCATTATAGTGTTCATTTAGGATTTAATTATGCAATTAATGTTTAATTTAGAATTTTATTTGTAATTATTTATAAATAGGGTTCGATCATATACAATTGAAATAAATTAGGGCTAATTAGGTCGTTCATTTTCATTCAAGGTTTAATATAGGGTTAAATTTATAATTATTTAAATATATTAGGTTTAATTATATACAGTTGAATTAAATTAGGGCTAATTAGGTCATTAGTGTTCATTTAGGTCCAATTATACTATTAGGGTTTAATTTATAACTAAGGGTCTCATTATACAATTGAATTAAATTAGGGCTAATTAGGTCGTTAGTATTCATTTAGGGTTCATTTATGAAATTATCTTTTATAATGTATGTGGTGGTGATTTTGGAATGTCGTGGTGATCGATATGTGGATGTTGTGTTTACTATATATTTTATGATTTGTGAATACACTACAAAAAAATCTGGCATTACTGGCGGATTTCCTGGCGGCCAAAAAGCCGCCAGGAATGCTGGCGGACTTACTGGCAGAAAACAATGCTGGCGGCGTTACTGACGGCCATGGCCGCCAGCAAAAGAGGCCGCCAGTAAACCATCAGCGAATAAGAGGAAGTTTATCCCACTTTATTATACTGACGGGCATTGCCCGTCAGTATATCGTTTTGGCGTCGCTGACGGTCATGGCCGTCAGGATCCTGACGGTTCTGACCGTCAGGATATAAGTTTTAATTAAAAAAAATAATAATATATACGCTGACGGTCATGGCCGTCAGGATCCTGACGGTCAACCCGTCAGCATATATTTTTAAAAAAATAAATATATACGCTGACGGCGTAGCCGCCAGCGTTCCTGGCGGCCTATGGCCGTCAGGATTTTAACCTAAAATTCGGCCCAGCCCCCTTAATGATTCTCGATATTATATTTATTTTATATTTTGAATCAAACGTCATGCTAACGAAAATTGATGAAGTTATCAAATGTTTTTACAATTACACTCCATGATTTTTTTGAAAATTGCATACAATCGTAACTTCGATTCCCGTTACATACAAATAGTAAGGTAAAAAGTTAGGCTATTTTTAATATTTTAAAAAATTGAATTGTGTTAAATATTGTAAGTATCCCATATTATTTTGACTAAGAATCTTCATAACAAAATAGCGACACACATTAACAAAACACAATTCCAATTACAACAACGACAACAAAAAAAAAAGGCGTCAAACTCAAAATTTCCCAAACATTTGTTTTGAATGAAACCTACACTTTCCACCATAATTACATAAAAAAAGTGATCCATAATTACAAAAAAAATTTGAACCCTAATTATGTAATTGTTACTAAATTGACCCTAATTAAAACTAATCCTAAAACTAACCCTAATTATAAATTAACCCTAAAGTTATTTCTAAAACTAACCCTAAATTGAACCCTAATTCTAAAATTAACCATAAAACCTAAATTAAAACCCTAAATTGATCTATAATTACAAATTAAAAACAAAATAATACATAAAAATAATATAAAAAAATGAAAAAAAATAAAAAAACTTACATTGGGGCTGCGGACGGGTGGCGATGCGGCTGAGCGGCGGCTGGCGGCGACGGCTGGGGCTGAGCTGGAGCGGCTGGGGCTGGGCGGCGACGCGGCTGGGGCTGGGGCGGCGAGCGGCTGGGGCTGGGGCTGGGCGACGAGCGGCTGGACACGTTGGCGGCGGCTGGACGCGGTGGCGGGCGGCTAGGCTGTACCGGAGCGGAGTGGCGCGGGCGGCTGGGCTGGACCGGAGCGGAGTGGCGCGGCACGGCGACGGGCGGCACGGCGACAGACGGCTGGGCGACAGACGGCTGAGCTGGGAGCGGCATTTTTCGGCGGAGAGGAAAGAAGGAAAGAAGAGAAGGAGAGAAAGTGAGCGGGGG
>BMAC01000009.1:1701443-1714938 GCA_014905375.1 Phtheirospermum japonicum | reverse complement strand
CCCACCTCTCTCTCTCTCTCTCTCTCTCTCTTTTTGTCTTTGTGAAAAATGTGTAGTTCTCCGTCAAGACACCACCGCCCGCCACCGCCAAGTTTTCATCATATTGCTTTCTCGTTTCTCCATCGAGACGCGTGAGAAGATGCGATTTGTAATTACCGTGCAACGCCGTGTTTGGTTCTTCGAAATTGACGGTTGTTACCAACCAACAACAAGTATTCAAAGCCATTTCGATAATATATATTTTTAATTTATTTCTAGTTTTTGCCCATTCAAGTATTCGATTTTGTCTTCATTAACTTGTGGTGGTGATTAGCTTTGATTTAAGATTTAAAATTAACATGATTCTTGCATGGGCTTTTGCAATGAACTATTTTAAGGAAATTGAATATGTTCTGCTTCAAGTTTGCGTCATGATCACAAACACAGTTGCGTTGATCATTTACTGACTATAATCGGTGAGTTATTTTTTGCCTAGTATGTGTTTGTGAAAATGCCTCAATGAGTTTTTTTTAGTGTGCATGCTCAGATTTTTGAAGATTTGTCTATGTTAATGCCTCTTAAGGATGAAAATATTGCAATAAAGAGAAATACCATATTTTTAAATTGCATGGACTGATTCTTTAATTATTTTGTTTCAGTGTTGGTAATCCCAAGTTCATGAGGAAGAGAGTAAGTTATATATTTGTTCAAATTGACTGCTTATTTTTTTGAATTGATCTTTGAAATTAGAGTATAGTCAAATAAGCCTTGTTAGTATTGTTATGGGTTGTGCAAAATCCGTTATCTCTATGTTTTGTGATTCTTTCGGTGGGGGTGGGGGAGACGCTAAAGAATTATCGTGTGATTCTTCTCTTCTCTTCTCTCTTTTTATATGGATCCAGTAGTTTGACGGGTGAGTAAAGGTTGGAGATCCGTCATACAGTGAATGATTCTTGTGACCGTCAAATATGAGAGTTTGCCATAATTATACGAGAGAGAGGAGGGATGAACGGCAAAAAAGTCAATGTTGAATATGATGAATATTTAGAGCATCTCCAATGCAATAGTGTTAATTGAACCTAAGTGACAAATGACATTGACATTTTATAAAAAAAGTTCTCCAATGCATCAATGTTAATGTTATATATGTGATAATTTATTTTATTTATTTTTATAAAAAATAAAGAGAGAGAAATAATATGATTGGATAATATATTTAAAACTAATTGTAGACATTGTCAAGAGCAATGTCTAAATTTAACATTGTTTTTGACAATGTCAAATATTTAACGTGCCACATAATCATTTTAATGTATCACATAATTATTTTTATACCATATATCAATTTTCTCACTTTCAACATTGTTGCATTGGAGATGCTCTTATTAGTCATCACCTTGGCGTAACGTGTTTGACAGGTCTTAAAGAAAAGAAAGGGCTAAATGGGCTAACATCTTGGTTTGGATAAAAAAAATCTAGATAATGGGCTATTGCTGAAGCCCATGTTATAGTTTGGCGGCAAACACGAAGCGAGCCATTCACTTTAACAGGCGTGTCGAGTAAGGTTCTCCATATTTCAATAAAACCCCACACCAACCCACCACGCCTCCTCACTTAAACCCGTACTCTCTCTCTCTCTTCCCGCCGTCAACTGCTTTCGAGTCGTTTCGATTACCCGTAAGTTCCTTCTCTCTCAATTGCATATATGCTTGTGCGTACAGGAGCCTCTCATTTGTATCTCTGTGCACATTATGTGTTTGTGATATTGTCTCTGTCGGTAGTTGAAATAAAGATCAATTTTTTTTAATTTTATTTTTGCTGTCTCGTTTTCAATTTACTTTAATGGATCCACATTTTGTAATGATAGGGTTAGCGATATAATGGTTGTGTTGAGGTCCCGGGCGGTTTTTTCCGCCGTCACTCCTAAAACTTCAAAGCCATTAACTCCGGAAAACGCCGTGGTTGAACCAGCAACTCCGTCAAAAATCTTCGAATTACTGAATCAATCGCCGCCGTTGAATAACACTCCTAGTTCAAGTTCCCCTGCTCCAGAATTAGGTTTAGGGTCCAAGGCTGGGACCGAAACTGGAACCGTGAGGAGGCACAGTGTTCGCCTGGGAAAATTGGATGCCGAGGTTGCCGGGGGGAAGAAAGTCGAAGGGCATTTTGGGATTTTAGAAAAACAGGCTTTGGATCTCGACAACAAGGACTCTGGTGATGAAGGTGTTGCCGAATTGGTCACGAAGGGTGCCAGAGCAATAAAGGTGGAGACTTTGAGTGGTGGTGGGAGACGAAAGAGGAAACTTAGCATGGAACCGAAATCGTCGGGTTTCAGGCCATGTGAAGAAGATGAAGAGGAGAAGAAGTTCATGGGCCTGAGGTCGGGTAAACGAGTTGTGAAGATAAAAATGAAAGATGTGGATGAGGATGAGGATGAGAATGATGACGATGAGGATGATGATGATGATTGGTTGGAAGGGATCGAGAATAGTAAAGAAAGTGATTTAGTTTCGAGTGATGATGACATTATGGAAGACGATGAAAATTATCTCCTTGAGAAGGGGATGGGAGTTAGCAGAGAAGAGAAAGGCAAGGTTAAAGTTGGAAATGAAACTTTGACGATGAAATCCGAAAATAATGATTCAAAAGAGGTTGTGATCGAAACTGGTGTTGTGACTAGAGGGAAAATGAAATTGAGAGCCAATGCTTCTTCTTCTTCGAATGGCATTAATATATCTGAAGTCGAAATAGAAGACGTGCATGAAAATAGTGTTTTGGTTGCAAACAACTTGGCAGCCAATGAAGAGTTGCCTGTTGAAGAATTGCCTGTCGAGGCTCCTCAGCCTCAGCCTCAGCCTCAGCCTCAGCCTCAGCAAGAACATATAAACCATTTCGCTGTCCATAATAATAATATACGAAACGGACAGAGACAACGCCATAGAAATTTTGCCAGGCAACATGCAGCCCGGTTCGCCATCTTCAGGCCCGAACAAGAACTTGGTAACGATGGTGCTGCTGCTCCTGATGGTGGAGTAGAAGATTGGCCTGGTCCGTTTTCTACGGCCGTGAAAATTATGAAGGATCGTGGAGCTAATAAGACTCGGGCGCGTTACGGTGCTTCTAAAAACGGGCCAAAGTGGATTCCGAAGAAGCAGGAGGAATCGAGTAGATGCGATAGGCACATTCCCTCGTTGCAGGAGCTTTGCTTGTCGATTCTTTGTGAAAATGCCGATGCGATCAGTTCTCTTGAGTTCATTCCCGATGCGTTAAGGCACAAGATCAGTTGGTTTCTTTGTGACCGTCGGGGAATGGATAGCAAGTTTCTTGAGTTGCTGGTGCATGGTTCTCCGACGGAGGTGTGCGTACGGGATTGTTCGTGGTTAACTGAGGAGCTAGTCACCAAGATATTTGAAGGTGTTGATGCCAGCAAACTGACGGTGCGATTATTAATTTTTTTTATATGATCATTTTTTTTCACTTATTTTACTGTGAAAAAA
Source organism: Phtheirospermum japonicum (assembly GCA_014905375.1). Lineage (NCBI taxonomy): Eukaryota > Viridiplantae > Streptophyta > Magnoliopsida > Lamiales > Orobanchaceae > Phtheirospermum > Phtheirospermum japonicum. The sequence continues at coordinate 1,711,462 of BMAC01000009.1, read as the reverse complement.
AATTGTACTTAAGTTATCATTTTCATAAGGGGTGATTAGAAAAACTATGTACATACCCATGAATTTGAGAATATATAATTGTAAATTAGTCAAGGTATCCTTTTGAAATTACAAATGCCACCCTTATGAAATTGTTCATAGTCTGCCTGCTAATAATTCATCTTTCATTAGTTGTTTAGAACATTTTTTGTTTTTATTTTCCCTCAGTTGACCCTTCATGTAGACTCATTGGTTTTGATAATCATATACTAATGAGCATATTTGTGCAAATATTTTATTAGTGGGTTTCTTCATATGTCTTGTCCAACAAATTTGATTTCTATCTTTAATTATCGAATGTGTGAAGTAAAGATCAATGATCCGGTAAATCCTATTTCTAACTTGTTTGTATTCAAACTTATCCGGTAAATTCTGGTTTTATCCATCTTGATAAGTATTACAAATATCTCATTCAGGTTAGTATTAGTCCCTCAAGAGGGGTGCGATTAGCACTTTTTAACTAGTAGTTATTATATAGGATTTTTTAATCAATATTTTACGTTAGACATCGTATCAATTAATCCCATTTTAATATTTCACATCGGGGGTTAAATTTACTCGATTTGATGTTATTTTTTCCCTGAAATTAGGTGTTACAATTCGACCTAGGTGGAGGATGTATGCCAGACTATATTCTACATTCCACGCTGGCTCGTTCACCAAATTGCCTTCCCGCATTGACTACCTTATCCTTGAAAGGTGCATATCGTCTTACAGATGTTGGACTACAAACTCTCGCCTCAGCCGCACCTTCTCTGAAATCTATCGACATCAGCGAGTGCCCTTTGCTCACCTATAAGGGGATATGCTGTCTGTTAAACTCGCTGAGCTTAGTTTTAAAGGAGTTGTACTTAGACAATTCTCATGGGGTAGATGCTATGCTTATTCTCCCTGCTCTTCTAAAGCTAGAGAGATTGGAGGTTTTATCACTAGCTGGTATTCAGACTGTTTCTGATGATTTTGTCAGTAAATTTGTCTCTGTAAGTGGTTGCAGAATGAAGGAGCTTGTTTTAGCTGATTGCACGTGAGTGTTTTGGATTGATCACAGTGATATGTAATACTTTTCAGGCTCGGCTTGAAATTCTGAATCCTGTTGACTTATGTTTTGACCTTTTGTGTACAGGGAGTTGACTGATTTGTCTTTGGAAGTCATTGGTGGTACTTGTTCTGAGTTACGAGCAGTGGACCTTTCGAATTTGCGCAAATTGACAGATGTTTCCATGGGCCACCTTGCAAATGGTTGCCCAGCGATTGAGATACTTAAAGTTTGTCGTAGTGGATTGAGGTATCAGATTTTTTAAATAAAGAAAATTATGTTCTTACATTTAGTTGGTTTTTGTCGATGTTTAGTGTGATACTTATGGAGATTGAATGCACATTCTGGTTTGCTTGTGTCAAGTCTTTGTCTTGATTACTGTAGAGTTAATATTTTATTAGCTTTTGTTTATATTGTAAGATATTTTCTTATGTTGTGTTTTTTTTTTGGTATCATGAAATCACAGTTTTGTTTATTTATCTAATCCTGTAAAAATATTGCGTTTCCTTAGAATTGGAATGTGACGGTTGAAATTTCCTTTTATGATGTGTTCCGATAGTGATGAAGCTATTGCTGCATATCTTGATCTTCGTGGAGAATCTCTAAAAGATCTGTCGCTCAATAACATAACCCAGGTAACAATTTAGTTTTAGTTTATTTCGAATTCTTACTTGCACTTGCATTGAAATGTGCACCGTGCTCACATTAGGGAGTCTCTCAAAACCAAAACCTTTTTTGCCCCTTCCGGTAGCTTTTTATCTGAAACATGTATACAAGAGGCTTCTTAAGAATGAAGGCACAGGCTCAGAAGCCCTCCATAATGAGAATTTATGTTTGCTTGGTAACGGCTGTGTGTGTGATGTGTTGCAGGTCTCAAATAATACTGCTCTATCACTCGCTAGAAATTGCAGAAACTTACGGAGATTGGATTTATCCTGGTGTCGCAATTTAACCAATGAAGCACTTGGAGTGATTGTCGATTCGTGTTTGTTGCTAGAAGTGCTCAAATTGTTTGGATGCACACAGGTAAATGATGGTAACTAATTTATATGTTGCATATCTGTTCGTTACACATATATAAACACGTCTGTGCATGTCATATGTGGTCTACTGGAAATTAAGAACCATTGCAATGAAGTTGAATTTTGATGTTCTCTCTTGTGCCATTAGCTCTTCAAGAGTAGTCTATTCTAATAATTCTATTCAATAATTTGATTGTTTTGCAGGTTACAAATGTATTTCTCGATGGCCATTCAAATCCACTAGTGAAAATTCTTGGATTCAAGATGACTTCAATAATCAAATATATCGACGTGCCTGATTTCCTTCAAGGGCCTCTTCGATACTCATCCATCTATCCTTGAATTAAAGATAGCTTAAGTATCTTTTCCACATCAAATAATTTATGCTCGATGTTTTGCTGCCGATTATTATTTGATAAGAGGAAACATGTTCTTGGCTGGAACACATGTTTTTTGATGTCTTTAATTTATTTGTTCCATGTTTTCACTTAAAACCTTAAAACCGAGAGGCCAATGGCCTATGTATGCTGGGTATCCTTCGGAAGTCGAAAACTTTCTGGCTGATGCAATGACTATATTTAGTCTTGATTGATCATGTGAAATTGCAACGTTATTACAAATCTAATGTTGAAACAGTTATCCTTTTATTATAACTTTCCTTATCATTGTTACATCTGTCTTACTAAAAACATGGTTTGTAAGGCGATTGCCACGGTGCAAGGCTTATGTTTGCAAGTATGCGTCTGGGATCCAAGGTGTTTATTTGGAGAAGGGTTTTGAAACAGGTCGGTGTGTATAATCACGAGAGAGATTATATCATTTTTCACTTAATTATAACTATCAAATCATTTTATGTGGTAAGTAGTGAATTAGATCAATGAATGTAAATGTAGGGGTAGTCAATTCATAGTTTAAACTAATGTTTTTGTTTTTTCTTCAATTACACTAGTTTTTTTAACACCCGTGCAATGCATGGGGTAGAAAATTAAATATAGAAATGCAAGTTGTATTAATATTATTTTTAGGGAAAAAAACTTTTTGTCCCCCAAACTATTTCGATTTTCACAATTTACTATACGAACTTTTTTTTGGGACAAACTATCATCTGAACTATGCGTTTTTTGCAACTTACCCCCTAAAATCAGAATTTTGGTGGTTTTGGATACCAAATCCGGTTTGTGAAGGGTTTTTTGGTAACTTCACTCCTTATTAATCCTCCCCCCTTTCTCCGCCCTAATCTACCATTTCTACAATGATAACGGCACGGCGGTTCTTTAAGTCGCGAAATGTCGTTGCAAATCTTCTTCGCCATGGAGAGGAGGTCCGTCGTGCCGTTATCATTGTAGAAATGGTAGATTAGGGCGGAGAAGGGGGGAGGATTAGAAATAAGAAGTGAAGTTACCAAAAAAAACCTTAACAAAACGGATTAGGTATCCAAAACTACCAAAATTCTGATTTCAGGGGGTAAGTTGTAAAAAACGCATAGTTCAGATGGTGGTTTGTCCCAAAAAAAAATTCGTATGGTTAAACTGTGAAAATCGAAATAGTTTGGGGGCCAAAAGGTTTTTTTCCCTTATTTTTATTATTATATAATATGTGAAGATGTAAATAAATAGAGAGATAGAGATTGAGAGAAATAACTAAAAAATCCACACTTTGAAGATTGAATTCACACTACGTACATGAACGTTGAGATCATACGTTAGTGAATACTTCTTTATACACCACATTATTGATCATGTTCGATCCCGAATCGTTATCCTCACAAACTAATATTTTCAATCCCTTTCGATGGGTGACACGTGACACGACAACATATAGCTGACCATGACTGAACACGGGGGTTTTCAAATAAAGGCCGACGTTCGAGAGCGATTGGCCCTTACTCTTATTTATCATCATCGCATATGAAATCATGAGCGGAAATTGACTTTTTTGAAACTTGAAAGGTATCCTAACGTCGGAATGCGTTAGACTCATTTGGGGAAGCAACACTTTTTCGCCCGCCTTTGCACAGGTTAAAGTTTTGCATTCAATGACGTGCATGGAAAGTCTCGTAACAACCGATCTCGTCCCGTTGCACAATCCCATTGAGTGATTTATGTTCCTCAACAACATAACAGGAGTCCCCACCTTCAGATGCAACTCGTGATTGGGCACCCCATAACACTTTATACCATTCAAGAATTCAGGCGTGTGCAAATCACTCAAAAAATCACTCCCACCGTTGAATTTGCAGGCACTGTCCGAACTCAGATAGGTGTACCCCTCGCTCGAGTTCAAAGTGTTCATGTGCTCGTTGACAGAGTCCACAACATCGAGAGTTGGGGCCAATATAGCCCTATCCTTCAGGAACATCGAGTCATCAATAGAGTCCCTAAACATCGGATATGTATCCTCAACAATAGCCGTTATGGGGTCGCCCGAATATCGGAGGAGGATATCATCTGAAATTTCTATTGCAGCACAACAGAGTCATTCGGTCCTCCTATCTTTCCATCTCCAATTCTGGCAATCCAATCGGAGAACTCCTCCAACTCAGCACGTTCCTGTCCGTCACCAAGACTCTGGAGCCTCATGTTCTGAGTCAGCCTCAACACAGTGTAGTGCCTCCACATGCTAGACGCATTGATAGCAGCATTGACTATGTCCTGCCGAATGCCCTTGGGGACAACAGACAATATTTGGCGAAAGTCTCCACCAAACATAACGGTCTTTCCACCAAATGGCCTGTGCCTGTTGGCCAAATCTGCATCCTTCATTATATCCTGCAAGCTCTTCTCAACAGTCTCGAAGCAATGTTTGTGCATCATTGGAGCCTCGTCCCATCTTATGAGTTTGCAACGAATCACCAATTCCGCAAGCGGGGTGCCTTTCTTAATATTACAATCCAACCCTTCGTGCGGATTCAGAGGGATACCGAACCGAGAGTGCGCGGTCCTTCCACCAGGCAAAAGCAGAGAAGCTATGCCGCTCGATGCCACATTCAGCACGATATGACCCTCAGACCTCAACCTAGCGGATAGAGTTCTCCACAGGTACGTTTTTCTCGTACCTCCATAGCCATATACGAAGAACATAGCACCACCATCGGACTCGACCCCAATCATTATCTTGGAGTACACACCCTTCTGCTCACTCGTTATTTTCGAGAGAAGTTCGGCATGCTCAGTGAACAACGCCTTACGATCATAGTTCAACTCATCCTGGATCAATCTACTGTGACCAACACCGCTACCATCGGTCTCCAGAAATGGCATGGAATCATAATCGCGTAGGCTCTTCCCTTGACGTCTCAGTAATTTCTCAATCTCTACCAAAGATAAATCATTTACCTGAAACTCACTCAAATTCAGTCCTGCCAAGTAACAACACACGTTTAGGTCATAGCACACTCAAACACAATAACCATAACTAATATAGTACATTCAATGAATTATAATCACGATCCATTACGCACCATCACGTGCACATACCTGGATTTTTAAAAATCAGACGTTGCCTATAGAGCACATCCTCCGACAGAAATTGCCAACTCTTGTCCCACACTTTCTCGGGCCTAGCAAGAGTATCAGCCGACATCGGTGACACAAAAAGATACCTGAGAGATTGAGCGGAGGCCCACTCACTTGCTTCGGCGATGCCATCAATGTACTCCCTATGATCTTCCAACAAATCACGTGCATAACATGCCTCACGGTACGACGCATGCTGAACACCATCGTGCTTCCTATAGTCTGCATAGCAACTAGGTCCGCGGACAACAGYAAGCAAGCACCTCAGGTAGTAATTATCCCCACAGTCAGGGGGAACGTAATACAACTTACCAACACACGGAACGCGTTGCCTGGGCTTCCACTTCCTCGCATACCTGTCCCATACAAACTCGGAGGGTGCCTTTGCATACGTCAAAAATCTCGCCTGAGGATATTTCTTACTCGCCTCCATCCATTTAAGGAACATGCTCTTCTTCACTGTTTCTTTTATTCAGCACATCCTCTATATCCTCGTCCTCTTCATAAACAATGTTATGTTCGTTCTCCAGATGGAAGCTGAGACGCGTGACCAGAGGTTACTTATACTGAAGTTCGAAACCCAACAACCTCCATGCCGCCTCACACGAAAAAACATACCTGCAGTCGTAATACATGCTCACTTCGTCAAGGGGTTCGTTAGATTCACCATAATCAGTGCTCTGATAGAAAGCGGCGGTCACACGATCGTGTCCCTTGTTGACATACTTGAACAGATACTTGATAGACCGTGATTGGTTGCACCACTCCACATTAATGTGCACACCGTATTTCATCAACAGTCGACGATTGTGAGGGACAACATATCTGTTGTCCAGGGGGACACCACCCTTTTCCAGCGTTCTCCCATTATCCCTTCGTCTGTAACGCGGATAACCCTCATCGTCAATCAACGTAGCCTCCACGTACTGTTTCGGGAAATGCTTCGTGCAACGACCCTCAACCATGCACGGGGAGTTTCTCTTTACAACACCGCAGGGTCCGTGCATCATGTGTTTTTTTACAGCTTCATAGTACGTGGGGTTGGATGCCTCATCGGGTATTTTGGCCGAAATTATCCTATTTATATCTATATGAGACGGATACTTGGCCTCTTTCACCAGGAACAACAATATGTGAGCATGCGGCAACCCACGCTTCTGAAACATTATCGTGTACACAACTGCACGCATTTTAAAGAAAAATAAATACATATTATAATCGACAGTTTAAACAGAAACACAGACATGTATTAATGAACAATACGTACACCCGACACATGGTAATGGACAAAGGTAATCTTCTACTCACCTGCAACGGCCTGTCCGAATATTTGATTCTGAAGAATATCTTCTATCAGCTCATCCAACTTCGCCTTAAAAATTCTACAGACGATGTTTGGCCTATCCTCGGTTCTAAGATTAAGTGCATCTAGAAAAGAACAATCTCGGGCCAACTTGGGTTGCACGTGAACATTATGAACAAATCCGGATAATCGAACTTGCGGCATATGGCCATGGTATCTTGATAGTTTTGTATCATGAAGCGGGCTCCACCGGTAAAGCTAGATGGCAATATAATACGCTTGCTCCGAGCAGACGGATCAGCATCATCGCGCACAGGGGCGGATCCACAGCCTTTGTTGGGGTGGCCATGGCCCCTACAACAAATTTCAAAAGTCTAATTATATAAAGAATTTATTTATGTGTTTTAGTTATATAATATTGTGTCTCAACATGTACATAAGGATGTTGGTTTAGTTGTTAGAGTTCTCCTTTGGCAACCAAGAGGTGCACGGTTCAAGCCCTGTAGCTCTGCCTTATGCCCTCCCCCTTTTATTGACTTTTCTTCTTCTTTCTTTCTTTTTTTTTAATTCTTTTGGCCTTCCTCCATCTCTCCTTTTTTAATCTTCTTTTTTTTTATCATCATCTCTTTTAATGTTCTTTCCTTCTTCTCTTTTTTTTTTCTCCTTTCTGTCTTTTCTTTGTGTTCATTTTTTAATATACTTTAAAATGATTTAATTATCTATCTATCTATCTATCTATCTATCTATCTATCTATATATATATATTGAAAGAGGGAAATTAATAGAAATGTGAGGACATACCATTAAAAACTTAAAAATCAAGAGAACGTTCCAAATTTCTTTGATTAGAGAGTAGTATATGATATATATTTCATAAAGTTTTGTACTATGTATTAGACTAATTGTTATTATTAATTTTGAATTTTTATTTTATTTAACTACATGTGTTATTTTTTTATTATATAATATACCATAATTACTTTTGTGATGTACGCGGCCACCCCGAACTTTGAAACCTAAATCCGCCCCTGATCGCGCATGACATCATCAGCCAAACCCCTGTATATCTCACACCAAATTTTCTTCTGATTAAATCGAATATACTTTAATCTAGCCGTCTCGACCATGGTGTACGCATCCACGATAAATTGCTGAAATAATCGTCTGGACGAAAGAATAGTAGGGGGCTCGTCCTCCCTTTCATGAAGCATGAATGCAAAGTATTCACGGGCGCTGATATATTTCTGTCCCATCTCGATTTTCTTCTTTCTCTCCGTAAATGGGATCTTCTATGTGTAACCCTCCTCCCCATAAGGTAACAACGGAGGATACTACAAGGCCAAATACGATCCATTCAGCTCATTTATCCTGCGCAAGGAACCATTGTGAGATTCAACCACTATGTCCCTATCTCCCAGAGCTGCATCAAATTCACCGACAACCAACACGGCAACTTCGTTGCAAGTGGGCAGATTACGTGTACGTTCGTCCCTGTTATTGATCCTCTTGCCAATAAGACGCACCCGAACATCGGTATGACCACACTCCTGCATTTTAAAACGTCTTCACAAGTTCGTTATGGTCGTCCAACATTTGCTTCAGCCTGTCAACAATCTCTTCACGCAGGTTATTAGCCAATCCTACTTGCCTACGTCACAACACAGTCGGCACAAAAGACGTTTCATTAAATATAAGTCATGCTGTAAACAATAGCAAGACCTTCACAATTATAAATATTATAATTATTATTGACGCAACTAACCTCACTGAATTCATCCGGTGGGAAACTTCATGTTCCGTATCATACACGTAAATCTGTGCAAACTTAGGGGTTCTACCATTTTCCGGCAATAGACCACCAATCAGGTGGTAGTTCTGACCCTGTATTCTGAAAATGGGAGGACCACCTCCTTTGTTTACATCGCTGTCAATCTTACCCCCCATGGACGTAAAACAGAACATACCGCTATACGATCTAATGTTATCCTGAAAGTGTTTGCTTGCACTGTTGGTTCCATGCAACAGTTCACGGAGAAACACAGGCGACTCCAACAACCGAGGGAGGTCAATGATGCTGCGACTACAACACCCATTGTAGTCTGGATCCGTTGAGTTATTCTGGGACCTCGACCTCTCCTCGTACCAAAACATCGCACCGCAAAACCTACAATGATAGCTCGCATCTCCAATATCCCAATACTCTTCGAATAATTAAATATATCATACTGGAAGATTGATGTTGATACTATATGTAATATTCATGGGAGTGATATCAAAATCACAATAAAACAAACATGTACCCGATGGAAATGTGTTGTTTCTGATCGGTTCCTCCGTGAGATCAATTACATTGCTTGAGCTACCGGTCCCTCTACCGATATTCTTCCTACGCGCGTACGATCGTCTATTAATTGGAGCTGCAGCTCAAAATAGAAAAAGCTCTCGGTAACGAATAATTTTAATAAAATATAATCAAAACACAATTCAAAAATTCATTAGATTACGACTGACCAGCACTCGTAGAGGTTTTTTTCTTTCGGTCGTTGGACGATTTGTCTATCTCCATGACTGCAACACCAGGAAGATTTGGAACAACGTTCTTCCTTCGTGTATATGGTCTTCTCTTGACCGGGGTTGTAGACAAAACAATTCAAATCAATAGATCAATTTTAACTACGAAACTTATAAATCAATTCCAAAAGTACGTTTTATTTTTTTAGTCTTGAAAATTAACTGACATGTGCCGGATTGTCAATATTCGGGACTGAATTCCTCACAAAGGTACTATCATCAATAATTATACTATCCGCTGGATCATCAATTGTGAGGTCAACGAATATTCTTGAATTAGAACCATCACAACCATTGTTTGAATGTTCATTGTGGGGTCCAGACAGCCGCCTCATATATATGTATGTGTGTGTGTGTGGTATATATATATATATTTATATATATATATATATATATATATATATATATATATATATATATATATATATATGTATGTATGTATATGTGTGTGTGTGTGTATATATATATATTTATATAATATATATATATACACACACACACACATATACATATATATATATATTATATATTAT
>BMAC01000009.1:1655400-1700853 GCA_014905375.1 Phtheirospermum japonicum | reverse complement strand
ATATATACAACAATCAATTAACTTAAAATAGTTACATTGATATAAAACAAACATAATTTTATTTTAATACTAAATAATCTCCTGACATGACAAAATTGCACACAATTCTTTCACAAAAAGAATAAATAAACCAAATAAAATTATTTTACCCATTTAAATCTATACAATTAAAACGAAAAATCAATTTAAAATTTTATTAAATAATAACATAGTATAAGTAAAACAATCAGATTGATATCGTAATAAATCTTTAAAATCACAAAAAATCCATAATAAATTTATTACTATTAAAATTAGAAAAATAAATTATATTAATATACAATAATAAACTATGATACAAAATAAATCAAAAATAATCTATACCGTATATAGTACTTAAATTAAACACATTATAATATTGATAAGATACATTACTTACATTATTAATGCATAATTAATCTAATAGAAAGACTATCGTTAGAATTTATTTAAAAATATTATAATATAATTTTAAAACTTGTATAAAGTTAAAATAAATAAAATTAATTTATAAATATTTTACGGGCTTTAATTAATAATTCAATGCATACTAAGTGAATAGATCCAACCCAAGCAACAATTTGATTTGAGTCCAAACTTAATTCCCAGAAACCTAATATTCTGATATTATAGTGCAATTAAACTAAAAGAAATTTATAATAAGATATTACACCAATATCCTTAAGTTCAGAATTAATAAAGTATATACATAAATACATATATACATACATGCTCTCTTTATATACATAAAAATGAAAAAAAAAACTATTATCCTAATACCTTAGTTCAACTCCAAATTATATAAAAACTCACAAGAAATATCAAAAATCATTATTCTAATATCTTACATCAATTCAAAAATAATAAACTATATATATACATACACATACACATACAAAACTTTTAACTTTCTACAGATAATAGGTCTTCAATTGATAAGCAATTATTAAACTAAATTTATTTGTATTGATTTCCAAAAATATAAAATAAATACTCATAATTAAGTGTAATAAATATATAACATAAAGTTATTGAATTAATAATCAAAAAAGTAACTAAAATCAAAAGAAAAAAACAAAGAAAAAAGAGAATACATAGACATATCAAATTTTATACTATATATAAATATAATTTAAATTAAATTTCTATATATAATAATTTAAAATTATATATTTTAAATAAGAAATAAAAAAAACTTTAGAAGCCCAATCCATCAATAATAACACAATTAAACGATCCAGATGTCAAGGCCTAGATGTAAAAGCCTTAACCCATTTTAGAAACCCACCCATTTAAACCCGGGTTAGATCGGACGGTCCACAAATCCCACACCTCATCCAACGGTCCTAATCTATCCTTACTAAACTAACCCTAGTATAAATATCCTAAACCTAAAAAATCGGCTCATTTCCTACCCTCCCCAGCCCTTGTTCTCTCCGCCCCCCAAACCCTAACCTCTCAAGCTCGACATACCACAGCACTTCCTCCGCTCGGCTGAAACCAAAACCCACCGTCAAACCTCGCCGCTACGAAGTTCATCTGCTCACACACAACGCAACCTTAGAATCTCTGTCCATCTACTTCTTTTTTCATCATAAATGATCGGCCGCTCATCTTCAAAAAATCCATCAGACCCACTCCGCCGGTCAACCTGGCGGCCTGATTCAACCTACCGATTAAACCCAGAAGCCCTCCAAATAATATAAAAAGGTACTTGAACATTTTTTAATTTCAAAATTATTATACTATTCTTATTTTTACGATCTTGAACAAAATCAGCCTGCTTTTTTTGATTTTTTCAAAAAATGTATAGAACCGATCCAAAATAAGCCTGTCGTTTTAGATCTATTCCAAAAATGTGTCGATCTAGTTCAAAATTAGTCTCTAGCGTTAGATCTACTGAAAAAATGTGTCGATCTGGTTCAAATTCATTCTCTTGTGTCAGATCCATTAAAAAATTACATCGAGCTATTCGAAAATATGTCTATTGTGTTATATCCATACTAATCGATTTTCTTTTTCTCTGTATATTAATGTTTATCTCTATGTTCATCTGCATGCAATTTTGTTCGAGCTTCAATTCACCAAAGAAGGGCTTCTGATAATGGATTCAGTAGAACAATCTGTCTATGGAGGGCGCGGACCGAAAAAGGAAAAGGAACTATCCAAGCTGACTCAAAACATAAAAAGGTAAAAGCTCCAATTTAATAAAATCGAGTTTCATTCATATGCATAAACATTTACGAGAATCCTGATTGATATACAAACAAAAAGTGTTCAGATCGCGCATGCAACATATATTTTAAACATTCCATCTTCTTCATTCATAAATTGATACTGCCAATTATCGGTTTTATTAAATGATTTATTTTCATAATTAAAATAATAATAAATAAATAGTCAATATTCTGCATGTACAATAATCTAAAGGGTTTCTTTTATTTTGGAAGCATTATTATACAAATGTGGATTTTATACTCATAGGCAATAAATACATGTAACCTGCATATCTTATGTTTAATAAAATGCTATTGTTTTGTATTTTTGTCTGCATGCTGTTTGATCTACATGGAAAGATTTGATTAGCTTATGCACTGAATAATTAACCTATGAAGCATACTGAAATGTGATCTGTTTTTAATAACAATATTTGTGATAAATCCTTCTATGTATTGAAATTATTAATATTTCAGTTTGTCTTTAGTATGTTAATGTGTTCAAATTCTGCTATGAGTATGTTAACAATTTGTAATTAAGTCTCTTGTTATTTACTGTAGTTGCATGTTCAACTTTGTATGATTACTATTGTCTGGTATTTTTTCTTTAATGATTGACTGAGCAAAATACTTATGAGAAGTCTTTTACTTTTAAAGATAGATGATTGCTTCTTAAGTTATATGTAGTGTGTTATCTTATAGTATTATGCATGCTGTTTGATCTACATGGCAGGAATTTTTATGTAACCACTGAAAGCCTAATCTGTAATCTGTTGATATATGGGTTGTATTTATAAAACAATGTATTATATAAAACAATTTATGTTCAGCAAATAGTAAACTTTTTTATTCTATTTTAGTATGTTTATAGAGTTAACATTTTGCTCTTGAGTATGTTATGTTCAAAGTTGTAATCTCATTGCTTTTTTATTTACTTAAGTTAGTTCAGTTTAACATACTTCACTTTCACATGAAAAATGCTACCCAGGAAAGGGAGGAGGAAAGTAAGAACATTCAACAGAGTACTATCAACAAAAAGAAGATAAGTACACAAATAAACTTTCTGCACATAATACAATTCATACTTTCAAACTTGATTTTACTTTTAAAGATATGTCAAAGTTTATCGGCTGAAAACCTGACATGACCTATCGTAGTATGATAATGCCTCTGAATGGAGTCGAGGGTCTAAGTAGGTGTAACAAAGCCACGAATGAAGACATATCTTTTAAAAAACTAACATTTGAACATAACACTATATATTATACTGTTTTATATTTACAGTGCAATGTTAATTTTTATATGTTTAATCTAAAACTTATTACATTAATTATGCAGGTAAGGGAACATAGTACTCTGGGTAAGAAACACAGCAGGAGAAAATATAAGTACCACATTGTCCATCTTAACATTATACAAATAGATTCTATACTTAATAAAATACAATTTAATACTAACTGTGTATTGCTGCATCACAGGTTCAGGAAAACTGGCAAAGACACAATCTCAGGAAATACAACTCATAGGACTGCTGTTAAACAGGTACAAAAAATTTTATGCACATGATTCCTTTAAGTTTTTCAAAAAAACTTAATAACATATTAATAAAAATTTAAATATGTTATTAATTTATGTAATTTACTAACTGCAGATTTAAAGGGTTGACAGGAAAACAGGTACGACAGATTCTTAATGATATTAAACTTAAAGCATAAAAAAAAATTACCTGCCATTGTACTGTCTGTTTGTGCCCTTTTTCGTATGGTATCGGTCTTCCTCCCCATAATGTTTACTACCAATGCACTGCTTCAAATGTATTATTATCCGTTATGTGTTTATTTTCAGATGTATGTATGCGTGTTTGTTCTTTTAATAATAGTGTAAACCCTATTAAGTTGCTGGCGACGCGGTAGTAAATTTATGATGTTAGGGTTAGTTATAGATAATTTTATAGGCACGCGGAGAAATACTTAAAACAAATCTTTTTTTAAATATGTAAGATACGAATCTATATTTTTATATTTAATAGAAAAGATAACCATAATACTTATCTTCTAAATAAAATCTTCATTTCTTAGGATTCTTAAAAATAGAATATACTTTTTAAAAAGCGCCGATGATTTACCTGTAAAATATAAAACATTCTTTTTTTATTTTAAATATACCATATCAAAAACTTCTCAGTAATGAATGATTTGATATTTTATCGGAATTTAATTTAAAAAAATATTTTTTTTATATCTATTATTATATTTTATACAGTTATTATGTAACATTTGTTTTTAGATAATTGTATTGAGTTTTTACAACTTGGATATTAAGAAATACCAACTATTTGTGATCTTTACAAAATATTAATATATTCTTATGTTTTTTCCAAATATTTTTTATTGTTCAAAATATCTACAAATTTTAAATAATACTCTTTTCCGTATCAAACTTTTTTTTAAATACTTGTACATTAAGTAATAACTTGTTCGTTTCTAATATATTTTTCTCAACAACATTTATATAAACAAAAAAGTTCAAATAACCATTTCGGTTTCTTTCATAATTGAAAGACGTAAACGTAGTTCACAACTTAAAAGTGTACTCAATTACCATCGTTTGCCGATGATAAGAGAGTGCGTTAACTTCCTGTTCTTTATTTTATTATGCTATGCCACTTTATGTACTTTACTTTTTATAAATAATTCGTTAATATCGGCGATGATCAGAGCATGCGTTAAATTTTGTACTTTATTAAATTATGCTATGCTAATGTGTTTGTGTTGTTGACTGTAATTTATTAACTTATGATGTATGTTCTAGTTGATAAATAACTCATGTTATAGATTATAGAATATTCCATTCGGAAATATCTTAGCGGATGAATTAGTCGTTGTTGTTCTTGCGTGAAAACAAATAAACCCTCCAACAATCCTTTTTAAACTACTTCGAAGATTAATCCTTAAGTACTAATATTCCATAATAAAATATGTGTAAAAGATGAAGAAGAAATATACACTCACATAAAAGACTGTTATTTGTAATTTGTAATAGTAATCTAAAAATAAAAGTTAATAATAATCGAACGTTTTTATTAAGTAATTTAAAATCTGAAAAATATCATATTTTATTTCAATAGATATCGTCTGAGCATATAATACTTTCTACCTCAACTCAAAATAAATTCAAATTCCAAAATCAATATTCAAAACAACACCAATTAAATAATAAAACTAAGCAGAATAATAAATAATTTCATAAATAGTAAAGAAATATTTTATTCCTCATCATCCCTCACAATTACTCCAATCCTTGGTTCGTCTTCCTCATCTTCCTCATCAATCCCAGTAGCATTACAGCCTTCTTCAAAGTCTAGGACTTCCTTCCGCACCGATTTTCCATCCTTAGATAGAACCCTAGATGTCTTCGACGAAGTAGAAGCTACCCCATCGCCATCGAACATCAGCTTCCTCACGGTTGAACTATCACCATCCAGCTCAATGACATCGAACTTTTTAATAGGAGTACTAACCTCGTTCTCGGAACAAGCGTCCTGTTCAATAGTTTCAATTTAAAATCAATCAACGCATGTAATTTCTAAAAATCTGTTTCGTATTTGATTTTCAAAAATATTACTGATCAACTACGTTACCATTCCATTGTCGGTCTATAAATTCCAAAAATAGCCTAACTCACATACTCCTCGACAGTCCACTTGTTGTATTTGCCACTAAAGATGGTTCAGTAATAACCCGCACCACAGAAAATGCGCTCGATTCATTGTGAATTTGGCCCATGTTGACCTTCACCTTGAAAAGAACCGTTTGATCTATGAGTTTGAGCAATTCTTCGGGCAGATCTTCATCGGTGCGATTCTACATTGCCAAAAAAGACCATTAAATTTGTTTAAAATACAAAAACCTTTTGCCAAAACCTTTTGCCAAAATCTTTTTGAAATGTATGCCCTACCTCCAAAAATTCGACTAGACGGTCATGGCAAGACCTTCCAATCAATTTTTCAGCCTTCCGATCCAAACATAGTAGGGATGCTTTAGCCGTGGAGTCCAAGACTTCAATCCTTACTTTGTACCTTTATATCAAGAAAAAAGATGATATTAAATAATTGTTTAAATAGATTTTTTTTTGGGTCAATCATTTACTTCAATAACTTAATTTATTACCTCAACACGCCCGAAGAAATCTGCCTCATGCATCCACTGCACTTGAATTGATTCTCATCTTCCTCGAATTTTCTATGCACTTTGGGCATGCGTTGTACCACCAATCATCAATAAACGAACTAATAATAACACATATCCAAAAATGTGCACGGCTGTATTGAAAATAGTGTTGTATTAAAAAACTAAACATTAAAAATAAAAATCTAAGAACAATATAAATGCACAACAATTGTACCTCTTCAACGGTATACAAATAGTCGACCGGATGTAAGACGACATTGCCGGTGGCAATCTCATCAACCTCACTACGCGATAGCGTTACACTACCACGACTAAAACTCTTTGTTGGATTAGCCGACCCCTTTGGAGTTCTATATTTAATAAAATTCACAGTTTAAAATATATTAAATAAACAAAAAACACAAATTTATCAAACACTAATAGAATAGAATTTAAAAAACATACCTTCTTTTAAATTCAACAATTTCCGACACCGAACCGGAAGTAACCAACTTTGTCACCTCAAATGAATTCGAAGAGCGACATAATCTATAATTATAAAATTACAATTAAATCAATAGATTAACGAATGGTTTAAAAGAATAATTTTTTAATTAAAAGAATAATAATTCGCATAAAAAAACTGCATTTAGAAAATTTCTTAGATTACATAGAATCTGAAATCTATTAAAAAAATAGTTTTTAAAAACATAAAATAAACAGAATTTAAAAACTGCAATTAGAACACATGCTGAAATTGAAAAACAGTTCAGAATAATAATTCAAAAAAAAACTGCAATTAGAAAATTTCTTAGAATATACAGAATCTAAAATCTTAAAAAAAATAAATTTTATAAACATAAGATAAACAAAATTTAAAAATAGAAGAATATAAGTTGCTGAAATTGAAAAATTGATCAAAAATATAATTCAAATAAAAAAACCGCAATTAGAAACATAATTATATTATTACCTCTATAGACTTTTGCAAGACACATTTGCAAGATCATCACGGGAGGTTCCGCGGACAGTCCACTTTCAAAAGTCAAAACTTGGTCAACATATTCGCCCCAAAGTGTACAACTTAAGGGACAACCACTATAAAACTAAAAAACTGCAAAAAATAATTATTGACTCATAAATAAATACAAAACAATCCAAGCAATTAACTTATTAAACAATTGATAATTGATTAGGCAATCTTATAACTAAAAATTACCTCAAGTCTTCGAGAATAATCTCGATCAATCTTGCTCGCCGTCCTCCAATCAACTCTTTATCTTGAGGGTTACGGATTTTCGCCACCTTTCCAATAACATCTACAACAACAAATTCAACTAGATTAGTTAAAAGATGACCGATTTTGAATGTTTATATTACTATTCAAAAATATTAAGAAACTTACCAAAGAGCATCGTCTCGTCAATTTTATTGACGTCGATAAGTGTTGAAAAGGGTCGAAAATCATAGACGTAATTGGGGAAACCATCCTCTTTCACGCCAACCAAGATTATATTCGCATGGAATATAATTTTGAATTTGGCCACGGTAGTTCGGAACTTGCCCGTATTGTTCTCCACGTAATAGTTTCTAATCGCATAAACGCGACCTTCCACTATACAATTTTCGAACAACTTTACATTGATCTTTTTTCTCACCCCGGTGATGCGTCCTCCCTGTTTTTAAGTAGTTAGATACGATTTACCTTAATTCTACGCCTTAATTGATTAATAATGAGTAAATATTTTGGTCCTATATAAGTCTCCATGAAAAGTTTACGAATAATTACCTTCAAATCATGGAATACAAATTCAATAGAGAATTTTTGGTCCTTTTCGTCGAATCCGGATCTCGCAAACAACCAGACAACTCTAATCTTAAGAGCCTTCTTGTTAGTACGGTCGATGTCTTTCGTCAGTCCGAATAGCGAAGGCATTGCTCCAAAAACCCTAGCTGCCCAAGTTTTGAAAATAGAGAGAAAACACAGGCACATTCGGAAGAGTATGAAATTGATATTTTGCAAATAGTTAAAACACTATATTTATAGAGTTACTTGTGTGACAATTCGTGAAATCCTAAATATTGTGTAGTTGGAATACCGTGTAACAGAGGAAAGATCAAATTTAATATCCCTTAATTATAGACAGTGCAACTTTTTTTTATATTTTTGTAGATATATATAGGCTGGAAGGATTAGGTTCAAATAGATCCCACGTCAATATATGCGAACCTAGGGACCAATACGGACCGTAGATCTTATAATATGTGTGGACCAGATTTTTTCTATTTTTTAAATTCATTAAATTACATATATGGAAAGAGGAGGGCTTTTATGTAACTTTACAAATCAGCTAATCAGAATAAAATCCCACCATCCCCGCATTAAACCCAATATTCCTATTCTGTTTAATTTTCCAATCATCCCAACCCTACAATCCGCCCCTTTTCTTCCCCGTCTCCTCTCCAATCGGCCGAAATTCTCCAACTCCTCAATTCAGAATCGGCCAAGTGCAGCAACGGCGAAATTGGCGTAGCACCGGCGGAGGCGGCGATGGCGACCCGTAGCGGCGGTGTGACGGCGATGCTCCAATTGGCAGGCAATTTCTCCGCCTTCTCCGAAAACCGATGGCGGCGATGGACTCTCGGGCAGGTGGCTCGGCTGGGCAATCCGGCGGGTGAGGCATCTCGTCTGGTTCTTCGTGGGCCGCTCAGTGATTACCGTGGCGCTTGACCACGGTTGGAATGGATCTGTGGCCGGGCACGGCTGAGAAGGGTGGCGGTCATGGTGGCGGCGTAGCGATACTCGACTATGGAGGCGGCGGCTCAAGAGACTGGGAAACATGGTGGTGGCCTCGGCGGATGGCGGCGTTCGATTCTCCGGCTGGTTTTGCGTCTGGCGGCGGGTGTTGTGGCTGAGAGCTATGGCTGTTCGGGTTTGAGAAAGGCGACGACTTGGCCTGACTAGGCCGATGCTCTGGGCCCATACGGCCATGAAAGGCGTCTGGTTTGCGACGGCGGCGGGGTTTGGCTGCAGCTGGGCGATGGTGTTGATGGTTGTTGGCGAACGGCGGCATTGTCGGCTGAATTCTGAATGGGTAGGGTTTAATGAATGTAGGGCTGAATGAATGGGTAGGGTTGAATGTTGGGCCAAAAAGCAGTATTAGTGTAGTTCAAAAGCACTCTAACAATATTACAAAAGCACTCCAAGTATTGCACAGTGTAATTATATGCAATTTTAGAAAAAAGCAGTTTTAGTGTAGTAAAAAAGCGCTGCCATAATATGAAAAAAGCACCCCTGAAATTGTCAAATTTGTAGCACTGCCAACATATAAAAAAAGCATTGCTACTTATATTATAAAAGCACTAATTATAAGTGAAAAAAACATTGCTACTTAATTATACATAAATTTTATTTAAAATTGTTTGTTGAAGATTTGAGTTTTTTGAAATTTTGAATTTTTCCGTAATTGTAGATGAATTTTGTGATGCTTTTTGTATAAAGCCGTAGTGCTTTTTTTTTTTATTTATCCTTAGTGCTTTCTAAAGAGCAATTCAGCGCTCTTTATGAATGTTGTTATATGTCGAAAATACCCTTTTTATTAATTTAATGCAATATTTACCATAAATACACTGCTGACGTGTCATGTTCTCAACCATCTAGATTATTCAATCTAGTGGTCAAGATGAGTCCCTAGGTTCACATATAATGACATGGTTCCATTTGAACCCACCCCTAGGCTGGAAAATAGAATGCAATCGGTTATTTATTCAAGAAAAAAAAAATTATATTTAGTTGCCTAATCAACTTTAGATTTTTAAAATCTCGAATTTTTTTAGGCAACTACGGAGCCCGTTTGTGTATATGATCTGTATAGGACCTGCATTAATTAATACATTTTCAATAATAAATCCGATTTAAGGTATTTTCCTTCTTTATTATTTATTAGAAGTTTTTACAGTGATTTCGGAATTCAATACTATTTGCTTAATTTTCAACATATAAAATGTCTTTTATTAAGCTAAAAAACCATATTCAATCTGATATTTAAAAAAAATATGATATAATGTTTGGTTGCCTAATAGATCACGATTTTTATTTCAAATCTGTCAATATCAATTTTATTTGTTGCCTAATTCTATTTTTTTAAATGTTACTTATTGGCTGATTTAGTTTAAAAATAATCGGCCTTATATAATACTAATTCTGATTTATTGTATTTACCTTTTTTTAGGATTCTAATTCTGCAAGAGAATCGGATTGAATCACCTACCTATTTTACAAATATCATGCGCGTGAATGATTTCTGATTAATGCCAAATTCGGTATTTTTGAGCATGTATTTTAATTTATTTCCTTACTTTGTTTTTTTATCCTTCTTTATTTGGGGCCTGTAATTAATTTATTTAATTTACCTCCTGCTTTGTTTTTTATTTTATTCTTCTTTATTTGGGCATGTAACTAATTTATTTAATTTATTTCCTTACTTTGTTTTTCTTATTCTATAATTTCATCCAGTTAAAATTTTTATTTAATTTTTTTTTATTCTTCGAATCTTAGTTAAATTCATCAAACAATTTTGTAACAAATTGAGAATATTAATATATGGTAACAATTGCATATTCTTACGGACATGGATTAAAATCATTAGACAATTTGGTAACAAATAGAAAAATAGAAATTTTGTTTCCTAATTTATTGGCATAAAATTCGAAATCGGTGGCTATATACACAGAAATCACACGCATGCAGTTTTAATTTGTGCTAAAAAGTCAACAATTGTGGCTGTGATATTTAAGTTCTAAAATAAAAAAAAAGTTGAAAAGTCAACAATAGTGGCTTTGCGCAAAAAAAAATTCTTTTTGGGGAAAGAAAAAAGTTTTGACGGGAGACAAAACAATTATCTCATATAACAATACTGTTATTATTATTATATATATATATATATATATATATATATATATATAGAGAGAGAGAGAGAGAGAGAGAGAATATATCTGTCATATCTTATAATTTTATTATGTAAAGTATTATACCTAATGGTTAAAAATTATTATAGATATAGTTTCCATATCTTATAATTTTATTATGTAAAGTATTATACCTAATGGTTAAAGGAAATGAATCTCCCTAAAATTATTATAGATATAGTAGGTAGATTATGTAGCATAATAATAATAATAATAATAATAATAATAATAATAATAATAATAATAATAATAAATACATAACATAAGGTAGCCTTCAAGTAAAGATTGAATTGGCTGAATAGTTATATTAAAATTACTGGATACACAGGCGCGGCTAGGACGAATTTCCGCTAAAGATCACATAATCAATCCATGTTCACCGCACCCTAACATTCTTTTTTCTTGTATTTTTTGTGTATTGTTTTTTCTAAAAACAAGGTAGAAGGTGAATAAGGATAGTATAGATAAAATTAGACGTGTATAAATATGATTAGACGGTATAGATTGAATTAACGGAGTCTAACCAGATAAAATGGTAGAGAATCAACATGAACTAAAAAGGGATATGTGTTCTATATGCAATTCGGGAATCCAAAATGACGTATGGGTGAAAATATTGCACATTTCTAGTGGTAAATGCCAAGTGGGTCATAGTTTTTGACATTTCGAAGTATAAACAAGTTAAGTTTTATAGTAGGTTTTTAATTTTCATATTAAGAGGCTGCAGGGGCGGGTTAGCGAACAATTAGTATTTAGCGAATAAAACACAGTAATAGAATTTACTCGATAGTTTGTAGTGGCTTTAGCCGCCTATTAGCACACGCCCCTGTAGATACATTAGTTTGAATTCTTTCGTGGGTGGAGTACAAATTTCTCCGCTTCCTATGGAAATCTGTATGAGATCTATTCAGTTTTTTGTTTAACAAAAATAGTCTAAGATTTTATTTTTGTCTGTCTCGTGAAAATAGCTCAATTATCATATTTAATATATCATTAGTTTTTCATTTTCACACGTACCTCTTAAATATATTAATTTATTTCTTAATTCATATGAAATCAATCGAACGACTATAATATTGAGACGGATGGAGTATTACTCACATCATTAAAAGTGGTTAAATTTATCATTCTTGTATTTGAGGACCATCTAACGAGTCTTCATTGTAACTATCTTCCAAAGCATCTTATGATGTAAGAAATATTTGCAGTCGGTCTTTCATTGATCCACCTTATCTTCAGTATACACTTTACATATTTATTGACAACTCTAATATAGGCTAAAAATTTGAAAATAGACAATTTTAATCTAGACTAACAATTAGAAAACTAACAATTATATATTTTGACTATTCAAAAATAAAAGATATACAATCTAATCTACATATTTCATCACACACGTGCATTTGAAGCAAGAGGTTTTCGTATGCTAAGACTGGATCAAGAATCACCAAAGAGAATACGCGGAAGTCTCGTAAAAATGTCTGCAATTTGATAATGAGAAGGAACGTGAAGGACACCTGTCCACGAGCAACTTTCTCACGTACAAAGTAAATAGCCAATTTAATGTGTTTAGTGTGTTGATGTTGAACGGGGTTACCACAAAAGAAATATCGCACTCATATTGTCATAGTAGTCTAAAGTAGCCTTGCGGATCAGACAATGAAGTTCTAATAGGAGATTATAGATCCAACAAGACTCGAAGACAACATTTGCTACTCCTCGGTACTCGGCTTCGGCACTAGATCGAGACAAAGTTGGTTGTCGTTTAGATGACTAATAAACTAAGTTATCATCGAGAAAAACATAATACCCTGATGTGGATCTTCTTGTAATCGTTAAGAAATCAGGTCTGAGATCTGGGACATCCACCCAATCAATATCGGTGTAAGAAATCAAGTCCGAGATGGTAGATTTATATTAAGCTGGTTTTAGGAGTACCATGCACGTATCATTAGAACTCGTTTAAGAGAGTCATATGTGCATCCTTGGGCCATGCATGTGTAAACAAATCTTTTGTACCGCATAGGATATATCAAGCCTTGTAAATGTGAGATATTGGAATGTCACTACTAAACTGCAGTAGTGAGTGGGATTTTCATATAGAGAACCTGAAGATGTACTACTTTTAAAATTAATATCAATTGGTGTCGAGGCTGGTCTACAAGAAGACACATTAGCACGTTAAATAATGTCCTCGACGTGTTTTCGTTGGCAAAGGAATATACCACTTGCATGGCGTGTAATCATAATGCCCCAAAAATAGCTTAAAGGGCCCAAATCCTTCGAAGCAAATTCAGAGGCAGGAAGTGACATAATATGTGTATGAAGATCATCAGAAGAAGCGGTAAGTATAATATCATCAACATATAATAGAATGTATGTCATGCCATTTACGTTGCAAAAAATAAATAGTTAATAATCTAATTGCTATGGGATAAGCCAATGATGGATACAAAATTGGAAAACCGTTGATACCAAGAACGTGGAGCCTATTTTAGTCCATCAAATAACTTTTTCAAGAGACAAATATGGTTAGGATAAGTTTCATCCCCGAATTCCATCGGTTGATAAATGTATACTGTTTCATGAAGATTACCATGTAAGAAACCATTTTTGACATTCAATTGATGGATGGTCCAAGATTTGGAAAAAGCAATACTCAGAATAGTTTGAATGGTTGTCGGTTTAACTACAGGTTGAAAGTTTCATCAAAATTGACTACAATTTTTTGGAACCTGCCATCACCTTTAAGATGGAATTTATGCATCTCAAATGAACCATTAATTTTGTTTTATGTCGAAAATTTCCATATTAAACGAATAACATTAACATTATCAAAACGAGGCACGAATTACCACATTTTATTTTTAACAAGTACATTAAATTCATCTACCATTACGACTTTCCAATTTGGGTTGGATAAGGCATTTATCAAATTATTGGGAAGTGGTGATGGTTCTGCCAAAATTGACAAACTGGACTTTCTATCTTGTTTTGGGCAAAGACTCAAATGTGACGGTCACACGGGTCCTCTACAGTGTAACGGAGCCCGAACCGCCCCAAACCCGTCAAATCGGATCATATTTAAAGGTTAAAAAAATCGGTCATTTTTTCTTTTCTCCCCGATAACTCCATCTCCCCCCTCTCTGCCCAATTCACAATTATCCTAACCCTAGACCTAAACTCAGTCAAAAACCATCGTGACTCGCCGGAGACAACCTCATATAATATGAAGAGAAAACTTCTGTCATCTCTCTCATTTCAACAACTGTAAATTCTCAAATTTTTG
The DNA here is from genome assembly GCA_014905375.1 of Phtheirospermum japonicum. Taxonomy (NCBI): domain Eukaryota; kingdom Viridiplantae; phylum Streptophyta; class Magnoliopsida; order Lamiales; family Orobanchaceae; genus Phtheirospermum; species Phtheirospermum japonicum. The sequence goes on along the minus strand of BMAC01000009.1, from coordinate 1,686,193 downwards.
ATGGTGCCATCCCCAATCTACGGCGCCTAACACTCCAGCGCTAATCAACCACCTCGAGCTTCCTCAAGAAATCAGCAAAGACCAAAAAGATGGACTGTGTCGAGTCATCGCTGAGGAATCGAGCCACGACCTGTCGATGTTCAAGTTCAAATCTGTCGCTGTAGTTGCCTTAGTTTTATTCATGGTCTTCAGATTGCTTAACAGTAAGTTTCGAGGGTAAGATCAGCGCGAAGATCTCATTCGTTTCGATTAAATTGGATGAACCACTTGGGGTTGTCGGGGGATGATAATCGATTGAATAATAATCTATCAGCTCAAAGCTAAAGTAAGATTTTGGCCTTTCTCTGCGTGTATTCCTGCAATAATATACTTCGGGGCTTGTGCTTTTTGATGATTCTTGCGAATTTAGTATTCTTGAGTAATAAAATTGTCACTGGTTTGTGCTATTTGTTTGTGTTCTTTTTTTTTTTTTTTTTTCTTTTAGCAGTTTCCTAGTGTGTTATCTTTCACCAGCCTAGTATACACTAAATTAATGTAAGTAAAAGTTTTTCAAGATATTAACTTTCTTCTTAAAATTGAATAACGAATGCTCAAAAAGCTATGCAAGTTAGGAATCAGTTTTGCGGTGGATTTTTTGATCAAGAGTGCTTTTAACATTTTATGACAAGCAGCATAGAAAAGTAAAATAGGAGGGGAAAAACTTGAATAACTAGTTTCTTGAAAGGAGGTGGCTGAGTGATGTCTTTGTGCACAAGGTTGAAATTATATAGGCAATTTTTAAGAGTCGCTTTGAGAAGTATCATTGATGAGGCCAGGTCCTTCATAAAACAAAACATGGTATGAAACTAAAAAAATACTTTGTTGTGTTCATCAAATTGGCAGATAGATAAAAGGTTTTTAGTTATATTAGTAACATGCAGGAGGTTCTTCAGGATGAAATGAGAAATGGGAATTCCAGTTGATTGAACTAATTAATTGACATAATGAGATATAACTAATTATTTGCCAACAAATGTAAGAACTGTTCTCATTGGTTCCAAGGTCTGCAACATTAATAAATGCAGAATAATTGTTGTTATTGATGGTCTAACCCTGATACTTGTTTCCATACCTGTTTGTTAAATTAATGTAATGAAGTATACATGGTGTTGCTTTTTTTTAATTTTCTTGGGAAAATTAAATATCTGTTTGGCTATTTAAGTGCAATTCATCGACCTTTAATTTCTGTATTTATTTAAAACAAGATTTCTTTCTGTATTTTCTGCAAGTACCCATCAAGTCGGTCTATAACTTATGGCTACTTTATGGATGCGGTATCGAGTCTAATTTTATCTTCAATTGGATTTGAGTATCTTCTGTTACTTTGTTTAACATTTTGGTGTCCGTTTGCAGGTACCAATTGTCATTTGTTCCTTGGAGCTTTGTGCGAAGGCGATTGTTAGTGGATTGTAGCATCTTTGTGTTGCAGGCACGTGTCAAGCACAAAAGTGGGCCTGTGCAGTCGACTTCAGGCAGGATGGTGAGTTCGGGCTGAGTATACGGGAAAATAGTGTTTGAGCCTTGTGGAGGCTGAATAGGTAGTGCTAGGGGTGTGCAAAGAAGTGATCGTGATCCTCCATTGTTTCTCGAGTTAGGCAATCAGTCCCAGCATGCGAAAACACAGAGGTGGTTGAGCCATCGAGCTCGTCCAAGAAAAAGAGAAGTTTTAAAGATATGAGCAAAGAATAAAGTAGAATGATCGTACAAGAAAAAGAGAAATTTTAACGACATGAGCTCGTCCAAGAGAAATCGGTCGTGCCTGAGAATATGACTACAGTGTTGTCTCCTAATTTCAGAAAGTAGAATGATTTTTAAGTACTTTATGTTTTCTTGTTGTGTTATATCTAGTTTGTGTATTAATAATTATGGTTGAAGTTTGTCTTTGTTTAAATTAAATAAATACTTGTAATTGACAATTCAATGTTGCTTCCATTTGTTGTCACTTTGAAATTTGTTGGATGATGATGCCAAATTGTTGTCGTTTTATGTTAGGCTTTATGTATTATTGGGTTATGTTGAATGTTTATGTTTTCATTGTGCAGAAATATTGTCACTTATTCGATAAAAATTATCACATTTGCACTAAAAAGTGTCACTTTTCCACTTATTATTGTCACTTTTACACATTATATTATAATTAATTATTTAACTTAAAATTTAATATATTGCACTAAAACGAGTCACTTGTTCAATAAGATTTGTCACTTTTGCATTAAAAACTATCACTTTATATTATAATTAAATATTTAACGTAATATATAACAATATCACATTTTCACTATTTGTGTCACTTATGACTCTAAACCTGCAGTTTTAGTTTCAAAACTGTCACATTTGCACCAAAATATGTCACTTTTTGTCCAAAAAACTCTCACTTTTGATTTTTTTGCAGAAAAAGAGTTGCTAATTATAGTAGTGAAGTTATAATACTGTCACTTCTTAAGATATTACTGTCACTTTATAAATAAAAAGTGTCACTTTCTAATAGTTGGTAGTAATCGTTATTTTTTGGGTTTTTTTTTTCCAATAAGAAAATGTCACATTTGCATCAAAATATGTCACTTTTGTCCAAAAAACTGTCACTTTTGATTTTTTGCAGAAAAAGAGTTGCTACACAAATTATAGTAGTCAAGTTATGATAGTGTCACTTCTTAAGATAGTACTGCCACTTTATAAATAAAAAGTGTCACTTTCTAATAGTTGATAGTAATCGTTATTTTTTGTTGTTTTTTCCTTAGAAAACTGTTACATTTGCACCAAAATATGTCACTTTTGTCCAAAAAAATGTCACTTTTGATTTTTTTGCAGAAAAAGAGTTGCTACACAAATTATAGTAGTCAAATTATAATATTGTCGCTTCTTAAAATATTACTGTCACTTTATAAATAAAAAGTGTCACTCTCTAATAGTTGATAGTAATCGTTATTTTTTGTTTGTTTTTTTCCTGTAAAAAAATRTCACATTTGCACCGAAATATGTCACTTTTGTCCAAAAAACTGTCACATTTGCACCAATTCGAAAAACTCATCTTTGAGAAATACTCATCAAATGACATTTGTCATTTGAGATGAATATGATTTCGAGTGAGTTCTCTTTTTTGTTGATTTCGTGATATGCTTGTATGAACTTTCGTAGGAAAGCTTGGCATGGGGCACCAATATGAATGTTTGTTGATTCTGTCACTTTTGGACCAAATAATGTCACTTTTTGTAGCAAGTTGTCCTTCATAATCTGGTTCAAACATTTTGACAAACACGTTGCGGGCATAAGACCAGTTTGGATTTTTGGGGATGAATTCATCGTTGATCGACTCCTCAAAACCAAATCCATTTTCAGATGAAATATGTTCATATATTCCTGCGTTCAATTACATCTCAACATCTCATCACAAACATCATCCAAAAAAAGGAAAAAAAAAAAAGAAAAGAAGAGGTAATTGTATAGCCCGGTCCACTTCTCTATCGGATTTTAATTTCAAGCGCAACGGATCGAGATTTACACGGTGGCTGACGGCCCTGGGTGGCGCGGAGGCGAGGTCAAATAATGAGAATTTACAAGATGATACACTGGGTTGCCGCATCATGGAAGCAAATTTCGGAATCAATGAACTCTGTGTGAAATTGTTGGGGCTAGGTTTGGGAGAGAGAATGAAGAAAGGTTGGGAATGTGAGCAACGGATTTTTTTTTTAAAATTTTAAAGGGATCCGTTTTGGTGGGCGAATCTGGGTTTGGGGCGGATTTTAAACTCCGTCACATGAAAGGGGATCCGTGTGACTGTCACACAGGAGACTTGCTCTTTGTTTTGAAATACCATGCATGGAACGGGTGACCATGGTTCTTGTAGGTGGCGGTGGCATTTGTGGGCTTGATGGTTGGATTAGTTGTGATGGGAAGGGCCTGGGAGGTATAGGACGAGATTGATTCATGGAGGGATGACGACTTTATTGTTTGATTTGTTGTGAAGGGCTGGGCCTTGTAGGTGAAGAATGATAGTTATTGGTGGAGGTAGGTTGAGATGGTGCTGAGATGGGCATGTTGAAGCTGGGCCGTGTCTGGTGGAGTTGGGCCGAGATTGCTAGGTGGTGTCTCGAGTGGGGAGTTTTGGGAAACTTGATGTGTGTGTTCTCTTGCGAAAGACTTGCATTGGCGTATAGTAAAAAGTAATAATCATTATTTTTTGAAAATATAAATATGTTGGCGTATAGTAAAAGGTAATAATCATTATTTTTTGAAAATATAAATATGATAGATGGAATAGGATATGGAAAATTTCAAATTACGACAGATAGAACGGGACGGAGTAAGTAACATTTAGTTACATACTTAAATTGTTACAAATAACTCATAATTACATATATGGAATATTTGAAATTCCAAAAATAAAATTATTTTAAATTTTATTATAAATACAACTTATTTATTTATTTTCATAATTTTTTTTTGTTATTAAAATTATTTCATATGTAATTTATCTTTTAGTTAAATAAACTTATTAGATTTTTTCTACTATTCTATATGACATATTATATTCTTATGTTAGGAGAATAAAAGAAAAATATTGAATTACGTAAAAGAAAAATATTAAATTTGACAAAATATGATAAAATAAAAAAATTAAATTTTGAAAGATATAATAAAATGAAAATATAAAATTAGTCAAGAATTTACACTACTACAGAAACAGGATTTAAAGGCGGCTTATTAACGGCGGTTCTGGGAAACCGCCGTTAAATAATTTTTAACGGCGGTTTTTGGAAAAACCGCCATCAAATCTATATTTCAACGACGGTTTTTATAAAAACTGCCGTTAATTTTATATTTTAACGGCGGTTCCTTAAAAACCGCCGTGGATTCCTATAGTCGACGGGCGTTAATATTGAAACGCCGTAAAAACACACTAATACTACGGCAGTTATTTGAAAACCGCCGTAAAACAGGGGGCAAGTTTATTTTAACGTCGGTTGTCCTCTAACCGCCGTAAAAACAGTAACATTCGACGGCGGTTATTTAAAAACCGCCGTTAAAACTTGCACATGTACACGGCAGTTTGTAAAAAGCGCCGTAAAATGTATTATTAGTAACATTAGACGGCGGTTATTTAAAAACCACCGTAAAAACTTGCACATGTACACGGCGGTTTGTAAAAGCGCCGTAAAATGTATTATTAAATTTTTTTTGGCATGATTTTTAAAACACTTCCCGTCTTTACACATGTCCCCGTCTTCACACTTAGCCATTGCACTTCCCAGATTCTGAAAACGGCAAAGACGCAATCTCCGCTCCAGTCCAGACCGCCCAAGCTCCACCTTGACCACGACAGCCTCCTCTTCTTCGGCCAGCAAAACACTTAGCCCTATCCCGTCGATTTTACCCCAAATTTCACACACTTAGCCCTATCCCCAAAATTGCACCTCCCAGATTTGAAAGCGGCGAAGACCGAATCTCCGGCTTCACCAAGACGGGCTCCTCTTCGCGGGTCCAGTCCCAGACTCAATCTCCGGCTAGGGCAAAATTTCTTCGTAAGGCTCTTCGCAGTCAATTGAAATTTGGATATAGTTAACCCAGGTTTTGAGGGGATTTTAGAAGTCTGTCAAATTTATTTTGCTTTTCAGCTTTTATGTTACTATTTCACCTAATTTTGATTGGTTGTCTTTGTGGGTTTCTTTATTGAATTGAAGGACTTGATTTAAGTATCCAAACTTTGCTCAAATTTGCAACTTCTGTTTGTTTTCTGAGTAAATGCAGTCCCTCACTATTTTCCTTTAATTAGGTCATATATAATATGTCCCAGTAAATGCAGTTTTTAATTAAAAATCTACTTAAACTTGTAGGTGCTTGGCTTTAAAAAGTATGGATTGATGTAATAGTCCAAAGTTAGGGCGTGAAATCGTAACTTTCGAAAAGTGGTGATCGGAAAATAAACCCCTCACGTTCGAAGCATTCGGAGACTGAGCAACGTAGAAGAAGCAATTTAAAAGAGAGGTAAGTTGAGTTTAACCTCTCTATTCTTTTAATGTTTTATCGGGTTCTATGGCATTTTTTTTTCTTTTTCATTTTTTTTATATTCTTTTAGTGCTGCAAGTGAAATTTAAACTGGGATTTAAATAGTTTCTTGTTTATTTGTTTTACTGTAATTTGGGATGTGTTCTTGTGTTTATTCAATATTTGTCAAATATGTTCCGCGTTTTTTTGTTTTCACTACTTTGACTATGGCTACTGGAGGTTTATCCTCTATTCGATGGGATTTTAATAATTTTACTAATTCTCTTGTTATGATCTCTGTGGGATAATCAAATTGTGTGTGTGTAAGATACATACTAATGGATTTGAGGAAATGTTGATAGTTATATTAGGAACATCACTTAGAAAGAAATAGAGACAGGTGTTGCAACTTTATTGTACTTATGATTTTGAACTCTCAGGGACAAGTGATGACCTAGGGGTAGTGTAGAAGCATGAATGAGATCAATTGATTATTGTATAGGATATTTATGAGAACAATAAACAAGAACACAAGTTCCCTATATATCTTTACTGTACTTCTATTGATTGTACTTCAAAGATGTTGTTATGACATGACACTTGACAAAAAATATATAATACCAACCACAAACAGCTATAACAGTTTGAATATATTGTTTTATTTTTGTTATAGCAGTTTGAATATAAATTGTTGTATTATATTTGGTACTTTTATTATTAGTCAACTTTTCGACTATTAATAATTTGTTCAGAACTTTAAATTTACAAATCGAAATGATCTTAAATTTTTGGGAGAGTTCAACTAGATCCATGTGAGTCTAATAAACTCAAGTATTTCAGATTTTAGCCGTGTCCAGAATTTTTTTTTTCAAACTGTAGAGTTTAGACTTAACAAACCCCTAATCCCTCCCTCGCCGCCGCCGTCGCCGCCTACTCGATGAAGAAAATTATAAGAATCCTCCGTTGGTTTCCGGCTCGGACTTGCTACAGATGGAATGAATCCATATGGTAATTTGAGTAGTCAACATAGTTCATGGCCCGTGTTGCTTGTTATTTACAATCTAACTTCATGGTTGTGTATGAAACAAAAATTTATCTTACTTTCTATGATGACATCGGGACCAAAACAGCCCAGAAATGACATAGATGTTTATCTACAACCCTTGATTGAGGACTTGAAAAAGTTATGGGATGAGGGTGTTTACATGTGTGATGGGTACCGAAGGCAGACATTCAAGTTGCGTGCTCTCTTATTTTGTACCATTAATGATTTTCCAGCATATGAAAACTTGAGCGGGTATAATAACAAGGGCCATCTCGCATGTCCAATATGTGCAGACGAAACGAGCTATCTACAACTCAAACATGGGGGAAAGACTGTGTACACTCGTTCTAGGCGGTGGCTCCGACGTGATCACCCATATCGTAGATTGAGAAAAGCTTTTGATGGAAGTGTCAAGGAAGGATTTGGGCCAACACCACTAACTGGTCAGCAGGTTTATGATCGCGTGAAGGACATTAATACTATCTTCAGAAAGACCCGAAAGAGGGCTAGTGAGAAAAACATTTGGAAGAAGCGGTCAATTTTCTTCGATCTTCCCTATTGGCGGCATCTGGATGTGAGACACTGTATAGATGTTATGCATGTGGAGAAAAATGTGTGTGATAGTTTGATCAGCACACTTCTCAACATTAAGGGCAAGACGAAGGATAACGTTAAGACTCGACAAGACTTGGCTCATATGGGTATACGGCCAGACTTGCACCCTGTATCGTCCGGAAATAAAACATATCTGCCCCCGGCATGTCATACTTTGTCGAGAGAAGAAAAAAAAAGTTTTGTGAGTCTCTACGAGGCGTGAAAGTGCCACAAGGATACTCTTCCAATATCAAGAGTCTTGTTTAAATGCAAGACCTTAAATTGGTCGGCTTAAAGTCTCACGATTGTCATGTCTTGATGCAACAACTCCTAGCGGTAGTTTTACGTGACATTTTGCCAAAAAAGGTAAGACATGCCATAGTTCGCTGGTCTTATTTCTTCAATGATATATGTACGAAGGTTGTTGACCCTTTGAAGCTAGATGAGTGGGAAAAGGAAGCTGCTGTTATATTATGCTAATTAGAGATGCATTTCCCTCCTTCATTTTTTGACATAATGGTTCACTTAATTGTTCATTTAGTGAACAAAATTAGAGAGTGTGGCCCAGTCTATCTGAGGTAGATGTACCCTATCGAGCGTTATATGAAGGTTTTAAAAGGGTTCACAAAAAATCCATCTCGTCCTGAGGCTTCTATTGTCGAAAGATACATCGCTGAGGAAGCTATCGAGTTTTGTACAGACTACATGGGACAAGTGGAAGGTGTGGGGCTTCCTAAATCTCGCCACGATGGGAGATATGAAGGTAAGGGTACACGGGGTGCTGGAATTCATTCCAAGAGTTTTGAGGAAGTGCTTCAAGCGCATTTGTACATATTGAATAACACTGAGGAGGTTCTCCCTTACCTGGATGATCATAAAAAAAAATTTGAAGACAAATAACCCCCGAATGAAGGAAAAAGAACTTCTGATTGAGCATAATAAAACTTTCCTAAGTTGTTTTAAAAAACAAATTGTTGCTTCGGAAACTGCCTCGGAAACGTTAATTCGGCTAGCACATGGGCCTAAGAAAGATGTCATTACGTGGTGTGGATATGATATCAACAAATTCTTCTTCTACACAAAGACGCAAGACGATATGAGTTGCTATCAAAACAACGGGGTTACTCTTGAAGCCGAGGCAATGCACTTTTCTAGTGTCAAGGATAAAAATCCCGTTAAAGCATCTATGAATTACTTCGGATTCATTGAAGAAATTTGGGAGGTTGACTATGTTGAGTTTCGAATACCTGTTTTTAAGTGCAAGTGGTTTGATATTAACACAGGTGTGCAAATCGATGAAATGGGATTTACGTTGGTAGATCTTCATAAGGCAACTTATACGGACGAGCCTTTCATCATGGCATGTCAAGCTAAACAAGTGTTTTATATCAACGATCTGTGTGATGAAAGATTGTCGGTGGGCCTCAAGCATGATAGAAGCATGGATGATACTCATGAAAATGAAGACTCAACACTTGATAGCTTCGAGACAAAATATTCCACAACACGAATGCCTAAACTTGAAGAAAATATATCAGACGATGTGCATGCCAATCGGAATGATCATGACGAGGGCATATGGGAGAACATTATAATATAATTTTAAGTTAAGTATTCTTTAAAATTTCTAATTTCGAAACACAATAATATATTATGAAAACTTTTATATCAAAAATAAACCAACTTGTGAATTTAATGTGTTAATTTATAATTGGATGGAAATGTAATTTTTTAAATTCTATTTTGTTTCCTTCTAGTTTAACCTTTATTTTTTTTATTTTTTTTTTGCTTTCTATTTACACAGGTAAATGGATCCTCCTGTGAGGTCTCGCTCGACTTCTCCTCCACCCACTACGTCGAGGAAGACTAGATCTTCCACACGGTGTAAAGCGATTGCCATGGATCGTGTTGGTGGCAAAAAACAACCACTTAACTTCGACAGCATTACAGGAAAAACAAAAAGGACTCATCAAGTGAAATTGAGTACTTATTTGGGAAAACTTTCTCGAGAGAATGTTTCGATTTTGATTGAGAAGTGGAAACTTGTACCGGATTCTACCAAGACTTTAATCTGGATAGATGTTATGGTATTTCAAATATTTTCATTTTCACCTTACTATTATTATTGTTATCATTATTATTATCATAGTTATTATAATTGTTTTTCTTTTGTTGTTATTACAGGCGAACTTCGAGGTTCCAAATTGTTCCCATTTCAAAAAGGAGGTTTTTAAATTGGTGGGAAAAAATGGAGAGATTTTAAATCAGCTTTGACAACAGATTATGTATTTCGGGATTTGAGTGACACAAGTCCTTGCGAAATGTATGGTCTCGAATCAAGTGAGTGGGAACAATTCAAAAGGACTCGATTGGACCTTTCTTGGAAGGTAAATAAATTCATTATTCATTCTTATTTTTTGTACGCAAGCACTCATTTTCCCTTTTTTGATTCCAGGAGAAAAGAGATAAAGCGCAGGAAATTGAAAAAAAGAACAATGCTCCGCATATTCTATCTCGTGGGGGTTATTCCTTATTGGACGAGAAGATTCTGGAGAATAAAGCAAAGAAGCGACGTGAAGAAGCATTGCAATCTGGTGCTAGTGTTGATTCGATTGTTGATCCTCCATCTCCCCCTTCACGTCACGAGAGGTTTAAGCTGGCTCGCACAAAAAAGTCCGGTGAAATGACATCCGATGCCGCAAGGGAGATTGCTAGGAAGATTGTAAGTTTGTATTCAATATATTTAGATTTCTTAATTTATGTTCATCCCAACTAGGTTTTTTATTCCTTAAGTAGGAAACAAAAAATATATAAATATTTTAACAATTATTAATAAATTATTCCACTCACCTAAATTATCATGTTTTAATTAGTTTTTAAAATCGTAACATAACAGAAAGATCTAAAAATATCATTCAACAATTACTATTTTGTTGTAGGATGATTTGGAGGAGGAGCATAGAAATGGCTCTTTTGTTGTCGAGGGATGCAGGGATATTCTAAGTGCTTCAATTGATCGACCAGAGCACCTTGGACGTGTTCGTGGCGTTGGAGGTGGTGTGGGGATCCGAGAGTACTTTGGCTCTCAATCATGCGGGTCCTCGTCATCAGTAACTCCTGAATTTTTTGGGCGCTTGACATCCATGATAACCAAGCATGTTAGATCTGAGATAGTCGATCAGGTCAAGAGCAAAGTTAGATGCGAGATGGCCGAACAAGTTAAGAACGAAGTTAGATCCGAGATGATCGAACAGGTCAAGAACGAAGTTAGATCCGAGATGGCCGAACAGTTAAGGAAAGATGTTACACAACAGTTGTTGCAGCAATTCGCCCATCCAGTTGAAGTCACAAACCCTCCAGTTGAGGTGGATCCAAATCTCGGCCGTAGTGGGATCGGGAGTTGTGTTGGCCCTTCTGACATTCCATCTCCTTTGATTACCACTACCGATATTCCAGTTCCTTCGTTCCCCCCTGCTGACATTCCAGCTCATTCGCCTCCCACTATAGTTAATGATCGATGTGAGTTATATGTCGATGATCGTTCTTCTACCCGTCTGGTGGCCCTTGGGACAGTTCATGAGGGGGGTTCGACGCTACATGGGGTGCCTTTGTCGAAAGATTTGGTTAGAGTGGTGGTTGAGGACACTCGAGATGGTGATGCTCTCGTCCCGGTGCCCAGTGAAGAGGTAATCATGGAGAGGCAAGCAATAGGTGGTTTTATTGCGTGGCCAAAAAATCTTGTGAAGCCTATGTCAACACAGGTAATAATTGTTTGATTGCTAATTACACTAAAATAGAGTGTCAATAACTATTAATTTATGTTTAATGTTTTAGGATACCGAGCGACCAACCAAAAAAGGTCGGACTGTTGATAACCCCGTTCATGAATTGCTTACTATTTCTGCTCGCCTTTATAAGTGTCCATTTCGGATTCCGTGTGATGCAAGCATTGTTGGATTTGAGAATGACATCCCAGTGACCATTAATTACCAAGAAGTTTTGGACGTCGTGCAAGGCAAAACTTGTGTTCAAATCTCGACTGTACAACTTTGGATCCTGTAAGTATATTTTAAATCTTATTTAATTAATTTTTAGGTTCATTAATTGATTTATAACTTTGGTTGATTACTTGTTGTCATGGATATGTTAGGTTTTTGAAATCACTCGTTGTTGAGAACCGATCGGATGCTGTGTATGGATTCTTTGAGCCTCTATCCTTACAAAATATAGGTAGCAAGAAACATTCAAGCACTTTGGTCCCGTCAATTCTCAAACATATGCAAGAATATAAAAAGCAAATATACCTAGGAGCATACCATCATAAGTAAGTAGAACTTAAACTATAAGTTTTAGTATTACTGTAGGTTGCATGAGTTATTCTTAATAATATTCATTTCGAAATGCAGACAACATTGACAACTCTTTATTATTTTGCCTCAAAAAGGGACTACTGTGTGGCTTTGTTCAAATCATCAAAAGCCCGACTCAAACATCAAATTACTAGTACAAAGGTAAACTCTAGCTTAAGATACTTACATCATATAGAATGTGAACGTACGTTTTGGTTCTAAACATGAAATAGATTGTTTTAATAATTCAAGGACTAAAATGTAATTTTTGAAATTGGGACAATAGATTGTTATAAATTTTGATTGGTAAGTTTGGTAGTATTTTGGATTTATTTTGGAGTTTGGTTCTAAACACGAATTATATTGTTTAATTTTATGAAATTAGGGACAACAAATTTGGACTTGGTTTTTATGTGTATAACGGGTATTGTTATAATGTGCTATAATATTTTTCTATTTTTTTTAATAGTGTTGTGACCCCATTTAAGATGTTGAGTGGTGCGCATTTGAGTAAATCTAAGCAAGGGGTTGATTGGCTTTTTCCAAAGGTAATGTATTACGTTTTTTTGAATATATTTGGTTATTACATTTATGATCGTAAACACATCATCGAAGGGTTTATTTTTCAATGAAATATTATGTTTCTCTCACAGTGTAATAAACAAGATGAAGTTTGGGAGTCGGGTTATTATGTCATGATTTGGATGTGGACTATTGTTCGAGTGGGTATTATGGGAAATTGGCAAGAGGTAATATTTATAATATTTTATTTTATAGTAAGAATGTTATAACTCTTTTTTTTTAAATTTCATTTTTGCTAAATACGTATATTAAATATTATTTGCAGATGTTTAGTGACCAACCATTTAGTGATGATAGTATCAAAGAAATACAAGATCAATGGTCGAGATATTTCATTGACATTTATGATGGATGATTGTGGTATGTAGTAGATGTATACTCTTGAAGTTTAGGTTTCATTGTGAATTGTTTTGGATTGTTTTGAAGTTTGGTTCCATTTTGGATTGTTTTGATGTTTGATTGCATTTTGGATTGTTTCGAAGTTTGATTACATTTTGGATTGTTTTAGTCGTGGATGATGAATTGGATTGAATTGAATTGTTTTAGTTGTGGAGGATGAATTGGATTGAATTGTTTTTCAGCTTTGTTGCATTTTTAGATTGTTCAATTTGTATATAAATTTGGTAGTTGTGGATGATGTAATGGAGGATTTAATTGTTTTTCAGTTTGGTTGCATTTTAAATCAGCATTCAATTCAATTAATTTCGAGATATTTCAGGAAAAAACGAGCAGAAAAACAGGCCTGGCGGTTTCAGTTCAATTATTTACGGCGGTTATAAAAACCGCCGTTAAAACACTAAATTAACGTCGGTTCTAATAACCGCCGTAATATTGTACTAAATTAACGGCGGTTCTTAGAACTGACGTTAAAAATCAAAAATTTAAAGGCGGTTTTTAAAACCGCCGTAAAACACACTTATTAACGGCGGTTCCTGAACCGCCGTTATTTATGTTATTTTTACGGCAGTTTTAAAAACCGCCGTTAAATTATTATTTTAACGTCCGGTTTAGAAAACGGCGGTTCTTAGAACTGACGTTAAAAATCAAAAATTTAAAGGCGGTTTTTAAAACCGCCGTAAAAACACACTTATTAACGGCGATCCGTAAACCGCCGTTACTTATGTTATTTTTACGGCAGTTTTAAAAACCGCCGTTAAAATTATTATTTTAACGTCGGTTTAGAAAAACCGCCGTCGAATCTGAGTATACTACGGCGGTTGTAAAACCGCCGGTTATTAAAGACTGAAAACCGCCGTTTAAATTACACTTTTTACGGCGGTTTTTTAAAACCGCCGTAATTTTTAACGGCGGTCGATATAAAGGCGGTTCAAAAACCGCCGTTAAAAATGAAAAAAAATGCCTGTTAAAACCCTGTTCTGCAGTAGTGTTATTTGTCAGAAACGAACCAAACGAAGCAGACACATAAGTTAGGAGGATTTTGCATTAATATGTAGGGGTAATATTTAGGGTTAATTTTGAAAATTGGTTTAAATAGGAATTAATTATGAATTATATACAAAATTAGTGTTATTTGTATATATTTAGATAATTAGAGTTGATTTTGAAAAGTCAATTTTGAAGTTAATTATGAATTGTTTTGGAAATTAGGATTGGATTGTAATTATTTACATAATTAGAGTTAATTTTGAAAGGTAAGGTTAATTTAGAGGTTAATTAGGAATTAGTTCAAATATTAGGGTTTGTTTTGAGACTTATGATTAATTTACGGAGTATTTTTGAATTATTTTAAAAATTGTCGACAATTGTAATTATTGTTAATGATAATGGGGTTGATTTTGAAAATTAATGTTGACTTTGAATTATTTAGAAAATTAAGGTTGAATTATATAAGTTTAGATAATTAGGAATAATTTATAGTTAGAATTTTATGATATATTGTTTGAATCATTTATATGACGTTTATTTCTATGAATATTTAGGGATTTTTTTTTTAATGTTGCGATTGTACTTGGTGTTGTGATTGATTGGTACTGCCCTCCAATCACAAATTTGGTTTTTTTGAAATATGGTGAACGTTGTTGTGATTACTATTTATCTTGAAATTGTTCTTGGTGTTGTGGTGCCATCGGTGGTTGATGACGTAGTCTGCGGCGCCAGCCGAGAGGTTTTATCCTCAAATCACGCACTGCAAATAATCAGCATTTACTGATGGATTTGACCAGTGGCATCAATACGTTTCGGATTTCTGACGCATCATCAATGACCGCCGAGGTGTTTGGCCATAGTGTCGATGGCCTTACCTACGGTTAGATCCCGTTAGTGAACATGTTGTTGGCAATGTTTCACTAATTGCTAGCGCCACATGTTAGCAAGGGACATGTCGATGGGTAAATCACGGCATTTGGCGCGGACGAACGATGCCCGTCGGTGTGGGCACAAAATATTGAAATCACCGATGGGTGACCAACGTTGTACCGATGGCTGATGCCCATTGGCGTCCTAAAATAAATAATAAAAAATAAAGCGCTCAGCACTTAAGGCTATGGCGAAATCCTAATAAGGGCCGCACTGTTTCACGCCCCCGTCCCAGAACATCAGAAACAAAAGAAAGAAAATAGAGAGAGAGGCCACCGTGCCACCACCACCCCTTGGTCGACCAACCCTAGCCCACTGATTCGAACTTTTAAAAGCTCGCCCGTAAGAGAACGAGATCGCGTGTAGGTTCGTAAGTTAAACCGAGTCGATCTCTCAAAGAAGACTAGATTCGGAAGTTCGTTTTGTATTTGATTTAACGAATAATAAAATAAAAATTAAACTAATTTAAACACACGGACAGGGGTTTTTGTTTGAAAGTTATAAGAACTATAGATTAATTAAACTAAAAGCAATAGATTAAATCTAAAGATTATTTAAGCTAGGACCTAATTAGTTAAATCTAGAATTATTTAAACTAAGAATTAATTATCTATGATCTAAGATTAATTTAACTAAGAACAATTAAATCTAGAAATTATTATTAATTAAAAGATTTTTAAAACGATTTAAGAAAACTAGGGTTTTAGAGCTTCGATTCGTCTCCACGATCTCTTGGAATAACCCAATTGATGGTTCACAACGAATCTAGGCTCTAGGCCCATTAGATCTAGCCAACAAATATCATCAATATCATCATCATAAACCCAACACAATCAATTATAGAATTAAGCTATTTCTCAACTCGCAACTCTAAACCGACTTTTGCTCGAACCGCTTAAATGATTTAGAAGCTCATGATACGCTTCTTCTTTCACAACAAACATTCTTGCCTCTTAAACATTTAGGCTTCATAAGAAAATCAATTCTAAACAAAAGCCTTTATAAGCATAGGCAATGACTCAACAAGATTCACCATCTTTTTTATTTTTTATTTTATTTTATTTTTCTTTCTCTTTTTTTATTTTCCTTTTATTTTCTTCTTTCTTTTTTTTATTTTTTCTTTTTTTTTCTTTTTGAAGGATTGTGATCCTTACACTTGTTACAATTTTTTTTAAATCCCTGATAAAATCTCCAAACGCAAATAACCAATAAAAGTAACTAACTCCTACCCCACGCTTTTAATGATCGTAGGAGATTCAAAAACACTCATGGCTATAGGAAATGGATTATTTAGCTATGATTGGCTCAGTCAGAATTTAAAGTGGCTAATATATATGGATATGGCCGGAATAAGCATTTTTTCTGTGCCTTAACGTCATGTCCAAAGCTAACTACACACAGCGATTTCAAAGAGATCTCAAAACAGAACTCACTCAAGTACATGCAAAGATGATAAACACTCAGGCTACTCACTGGCTTTTGCACGAAAAGTTTTGAATTGACACTACTTTTAAGGTTTTGCAAAATCGTTTACGTCCAAATAACGTTTTATAATATATAGATAAAATTTTGAAAAATTTTATGCACTTATACAGGCTCAAAAGAAAAAAAAAACCTCAAATCAAACATAGTTAACTTCGACAGGTAAGCCAGACAAACACAACTCAGCGCGGGAGTAGCAGTCAATCACGTAAAATATTAGCAACTACAGATCACGATTTTAAATTGCACATTTATAAAATACAAATCATACTCAACCATCCTCCCCCCTCTAAAAATCCGGCAATCTCCTGATTGGCATAAATATATTTAAAAGCAAGTCAGAAGAGGAAATGAGTAAGAAAGCGTCCCTGAAAATTAAATAGTCAAGCTGCTCCAAATATTGTTGTGCAATCATCCTTCGTCTTGAATCTTGTGATTGGAAATGTCTTGATTAACAACCTTGTAGGAAAAATTTTCAGCTCGGATTTCCGCACAGTTTTGGAGATTTGACCACGCTAGCGGTTGCCTTAGCTGTAAGGACAACCGCTAGGTCAACCGTTAAGTTCTCTGTGCAACGGTAGCGGTAAATATAACGGTCAGTGCCACCACTAAGTAAATCGTAGCCCTTCCCTGTTACTTCCTAGAGTCCAGTTTAGCGGTTGAACTCGTATTTAACGCCTGGATGAGATTGCTAACGGTAATGCTAGCGGTAGAGATTACCGCTAGGTAACCGCTAAGTCTCCGGTTTTGGCGAATTTCTCAGATTTTTCTGCAAATCAACACCGCATAAATGTACCACAGCAAAGACACAACTAATAAATAAAAGAAATAAAAACCAAAAGAAAAGCTAAGGAAAAATATAAAAATAAAACAAACACTTGGGTTGCCTCCCAAGAAGCGCTTGTTTAACATCGAAAGCTCGACACCTTCTACGAACGATGCTATCCCGGATCAAAAAACAAATGATGATCGTGCCACGCCTTAGTGTTCTCCAAGAGTAGGAATGGGCG
Source organism: Phtheirospermum japonicum (assembly GCA_014905375.1). Lineage (NCBI taxonomy): Eukaryota > Viridiplantae > Streptophyta > Magnoliopsida > Lamiales > Orobanchaceae > Phtheirospermum > Phtheirospermum japonicum. The sequence continues at coordinate 1,668,794 of BMAC01000009.1, read as the reverse complement.
ATTAAAATCACCAAGGTGGGCATGGTAAGCAAGTCGTAGAATAAAAATTCCAATTCGCTTTGGAGGTCGAAAAAGCAAATAGTTGATCACCACGAACATATCAAACGTTAATTGGGGAACAGGGTGATCCTCGACCTTTGGAAAAACTAGGAAGTTCGTTGAACAAATGGAAAGTCCCTCAGACATCCCTAACTCCTTAACTCCTTTGTTATCCCCCTCAACATTTTGAAAAATATTTAAATCTATAATCGGGCACAGGGGAGGGGGAATTTCCTCGATTACCTCTACCACCATCTCCGTCTCAATATCGATCAAAGCATCGGGAGGCACAGTATGAGGCTCAATAATCTCGTCTTTCTACAATAATTCTTCCACTTCTTCAAATTTAAGATTCAACAATGGTTCGGGTGGCACGAATTGGGGTTCAATAACCTCACCCTTTTCTAGATTGGGCATCACAACACCTCTATTCTCATTGAGCTCGAGTAGGCTCAAATTTTCAACGTCGTGTGGGTATAATATCCTCTTCCTTACAAATATCTCCCAAATTATCGTTCAAGCTTAAATCCTCAACATCCAAGGTGGGATCAATCACATCAAATGTCGGCACCTCCGGTTGACCTTGAAGTTTATTTCTCTCATCCGCCCTTCTCGCTAAATAAGACTCGATTTAACGACATGCTTCCTCTATGTTCCTTACAGTTTCAGAAAAATCATATTCCCGCATAGTTAATTGCACAATTTCGCCTTGTTGACATATGATCTCGGCTTTATGTGATCCTGCTGCCCCACCATTATTTGATCATTTGGATGGTAGTCTTCATAGCTCGGGTAGGAAGGAATCAAGTCGGGAGAGGCATCGTAGCTCGTATAATTCTGAATGGCGACAACTTCCTCATGTGGTTTTTCGTAAAATATCATTGTGCATGCATTCGCCGAATGTCCTTGGGTTCCATAATGATCACATACTTCATTAGGTAAGTAGAACACCCACATGAATCGATCGTATACTTCCTCCCACGTTTGCAAGGAATCAGGCTCTAATTCTCCCAACCATTTCTTTGCCCGATCCTTTAAAGGGAAAAGTCGCATCCTTACTTGATCTCTAGTAAGCCCGAGAAGAAGGGAATTCTAGGTAATGTCCTCGTACTTTTGGATGAATTTTAGCGGATCCTCGCTCCGAAGCCCATGAAAAACCAGGAGGTACTTTTGATCGTACTCGTCAGAATAGTAATTCCGCATTGCGGTGATTAATGGAATGGCCGGTCGAAAGCCACGCCAATCGGACGTTATACCATATTTAGACATTTTCCTTTTTTTTTAAAATTTTATTTAATATGGGTAGTTGAATCAAGCCTCAAGAGATGTACCTTGCATACACAACACTCAACGCACAAGATTAAAAGTACCGGTGAAAATAACAAGCAAAGAAGAAAAATCACAAATAAAATACTAAAGATAAACGAAACAAATTAAAACACAAATAAAGGTCACGAGGAGCAAACACAAAATTAAACTAAGAGCAATAGATTAAATCTAAAGATTACTTAAGCTAGGACCTAGTTAATTAAATCTAAAATTATTTAAACTAAGAATTAATTATCTAAGATCTAAGATTAATTTAACTAAGAGCAATTAAATCTAAAAACTATTATTAATTAAAATATTTTTAAAATGATTTAAGAAAACTAGGGTTCTAGAGCTTCGATTCGTCTCCATGATCTCTTGGAATAACCCAATTGATGGTTCACAATGAATCTAGGCTCTAGACCCATTAGATCTAGCCAAAAAATCTCATCAATATCATCATCATAAACCCAACACAATCAATTATAGAATTCATCATACATGGGGGGGGGGGGGGGGGGGGAGGTGTTTGTTTTGAATTAACTAGCAAGCAGGAATTAAAAGCATAAGAATTAAATTAAACTAATTAAACAAAAGAAAATAGAAAACTTACTACTTAAGCGAATAAAGTTGCAGCGTTCCAAGCGAAGTCTTGAATCTAAATTATCTAAACTATCTATTCTATTCTAAAATCTAAGAATTTAAAACTAAGAAATTTAAAGAGTAACTAAAGAAATAGAAGGGCACTTGTTGAGGTTGTTAGCCCCCAAAAGGCCTTGGAACCCTAGGAATATGATAATGTGTGTTCAAAATCCGAAATATATAGGGGTTAATATAGTTTTTGCAAAACTTGGGCCGCAAGTTAGGTTTAAGTCGGTTTTCTGGGCCCGATAACGGTAAGACTTAGCGGTAAGGGTTACTGCTAAAGCTATCGTAAACGTCTCAGTTGCTCTCTAACAGTATGGTGACGGTAATGGTTGTAACAGCTAAGTGTATCATTAAGCTTTCAGTCCGTCTTCAGCGGTAAGGTAACGGTAATGGTAGCGGTAAGAGTTACCGCTAACTCGCAATTTCTGCTACTTCTTCGCCGGAACGCTCGATTCTCATTTTTTAATCATTGAGCTTCGTCTCTTAAATGCTGAACTCTTCCAGATACTTAGCTATAAGATGAAAAACAGATAATAATCACCTATTTGCATCAATTTAGATCATAATACGGTGAAATAAGTCGAAAGTATAAAAGTACGAAATTCAGCTTAATCTACCCAACTTATAACGAAAACAATAAGAAAAACTAACTAAAATACTAATAAAAATAAGGACAAATATACTCTAATCACCCACCTCCACCTGCTATGTCCCACCCTAGCCCACGCACGCCACCGCCAAGTACAAGTAAGCCCCTGCATTTTCTAATAATTGTTATTTAGTTGTGTTTTTATTTATTTTAATGTGATTTTAGAATTCAGTTTTAACTTAGGGTTAATTGATTGATAATTCCAAAAAGTAGGGTCACTTCTGAAATAACTTAGCAATTATATCGAGTTAGGGTTTATTTAGATAATTGAGGTTTATTTTCAAAATTAGGATTAGTTGTGGATTTTATTATTATTATTTCCAAATTTAGGATTATTTGGGATTATTTTGATAATTGAGGTTGATTTCAAATTATAGTTAGTTTAGTAAGTGGCAATTGTTTTGAGAATTAGGGTATAATTGTAAAAATATAGATAATTGAGTTTTATTTCAAAAACTAGGGTTGAGTTTGGATTTAATTAGCCATTATTTCAAAAGTTAGGCTTAGTTGGGATTATTTAGATAATTGGAGTTGGTTTCAATAAATAAGGTTAGTTTGGAGTTTATGTAGCAATTATTTTGGAAATTAAGGTTTAATTGTAATTGTTAGATAATTGGGGTTGATTACAAACTTAGGTTTAGTTTTGGGTCTAATCATGAATTATTTCAAAACTTAGTATAATTTGAGATTTTTAGAATATTGGGGCTTAATTTCGAAAATTAAGTTATTTTTTGGGTCTGCTTAGCAATTATTCAGAAATTAGGATTCAATTGTAATTATTTGAATAATTGGGGTTGATTTTGAAAACTAGGGATACTTTTAAGGTGAATTAGGAATTAGGAGTTAATTATGCAATTAGTGATTAATTGAACTTGTCGAGTTTTCTTATATGCTATTTTGTTTGAATATACTACTTAATGATTCTACAATTTCTGGCAAAAAATGAGGGGTAGTAATTGATGATCGAGTTGGTGCATAGGCTCCAGGGGTTGCTACTGCTGATGGTGACTTGCCTAACACGGGGGGAGCTGCAGATGTGAATATTGTCCACATGTTGTGGATTTCGCTGATATCGTTGTATCACATTTAGGTGGAGGGTCCGCCTTTAGTTCGTTCTGATTTGCTCACGGTACTTCGTAATGTACATGATGAGGTGGAGTGTAATTTTGAAATTACTACTTTGCCAAAACGAAATGATTCTACTTCGTAGTTCAATGATCTCTTTTCTTAGGAGATTTTCATTTTTATGGCTCTTTTGATGGAAAAACAATTTTACGATGTTTGATTTTTTGGATATTATTATCTATTTTGTTGCATGAATGCTTATGACTTTTGCCCTAATTTATTGTGGTTGTTTTTCGTTTGCTTTTGCGAATGTAATCGTGAATGTCGTAGCATTCTACTTAACCTTCAAGTATTTTACCTGCAACAACTTGGGGGAAGTTTTTGGTTATTATTCAAGTATTTCACTTTTTATTTTCATCATATGTATTTTGGCAAGAAAGACAGAAAAATGGAATATTGCTTTGTCTAAATTATTATTTTGACTTTCTTGCCAAGTTTCAATTAGTTAGGAAATTTTTAATATTTGTCATTTTGATATGTATCTCGTACAATATTAGAATTTGATTAGAATGTAATTCTCTTTCCCTAGATTACAATTCGTAAATTGCTAGTTTATATTATTTAGAGAGAAAATATCAAATTTAAACAATTGAGAGACATTTATTTGAAGTGTAGATTTTCTGTTTTGTGTCTTTTAGTTTTTTGTTAAAATCCAATCTTATGATTGTGAATCTTAGTTTGTGAAAGAGCTCGAACTGATTTCAGTTATATTTACTCATTAGGAGATTTAGTTTTTGTAGTGCTAATTCTGATTTCGATTTTTACTCATTAGGAGTTTTTAGTTTATCTTTAATTTATAAATTACTATTATTTATAATAATTAAAACACAAGTTTGAATTAGTAAAGATTTTGTCGTGTTGGCTCGATTATAAGTATAATTATACTTATATTCAGAAGTTTAATACGTTGTGTTTTAGGCTTTTTGCTACTTATCAATTACACTCTACACTACACATGTATTTTATTGCTTTTAATTCTTTCACTCTCTCATATAATATCTCAATTCTAATTCCCTAACATAATGACGAACTAGAAAGAAGATAGCATCGATTGACCACTAAAAACTTATAACGACAAATGGTGTAGACAAGTAGGGGCAACCTAGACGAGTTGAACCGGTTATGCGGTTAATTAACCGGCGGTTAAGTTAAACGGTTCAACACTAACCGTAACCTAACCGGTTGAGAACCGGTTAAGGTTACGATTAACCGAACCATCGGTTAACTGGAATACCGCCGATTCACCGCCGTACGCTGACTATCAAACTTTCTATATGCAATTAAACATTTTTTTCAAAGTCCAAGAATTATCAATCCAATGGAAAGTAATTGGTTTGATTTTTCTAGTCGAAGTTGATTTGATTATATAGGTTCTCAACTTCCTCCGTCGTCATCTCGTCGGAAACATAATCTCCAGTAATGGCCGAAGATTATCGTCGAGATCCTCGACCTCGACGAGAAAAGGTTGGAGTGTTGGTATTGACATTATGAGAAGAGCTTGCCATAGTAATATTATAAAAGAGAATTAAGAATATTAAGAATATTATTGATATTATTTTTGGAACAAATTAGCAACTTGACTTGAAACTTAAAAATATAAGAGAAGAAGAAGAAGAATAAGTAGAGATGAATTGGTGTGAGATTTGGTGTTGGGGAGTGGGGTATTTATAGGTGTCAAAATGTGTTTAAAAAACAAAATTTTTCTTTTTAAAAAACTAGCCATTAACCGGCAACGGCTTGTTTCCCATGCAAATTTCGGCCATTGATCATCAACGGCTAGTTGATCTCAGCCGTTGATTTCCAACGGCTAATCCAGTGACCACTCGATCGACTGGTCACTGAATTTTTTTTTTGCGAAAATTCCGGTTAACCGGTCAGGTTAACCTAACCTAACTGCCAGCCACCGATTGACGGTTACGGTTATAACCGTGACAGTCGGTCAACGGTTAACCGTAACTGGTCAACCGGTTATTAATAGGCGATTAACCGGTTAACCTTAACCGGTTCAACACGTCTAGAGCAACCCACCATGTCCGTTTGAACTGTGTATATATTAATAAAAAATGAGAAATTAGTAAATTTATATAGTTTTTTAAAAATCATCTAACTCATCCTTGTTTATATTCAAATAATGGTAAAGAAATAGTGGACTTGTATGAATTTTTCCTCCAACCCAAACCAGTTTTTATGTTAAAAATTAGAAATAAATAATAATTAATAACTTATTTAGTGTTTTTTTTTAAAGAAAATCGGCCAAGTACACGTTGACATCAACGATCAACATGCAAATAATCCGATCAATTCAAACCCGGTAGGTATGCTGAGAACTTCTCATAAATCTTCACATAAGAAGACGAAAATTGCATACTATATTGAATCTTGTTTAATGTGCAGTCTTTAAAGCCGAATAAAGTCTCAACAAGAAATACATGATATATGGATTTCCGTGAGCGGATTTGCAAGTTTCTTGTGTGAGAAGTTTCTGGATGATCTATGATCATATTAATGAACTTTGGTTCATGAATTTTCTGTTTGTTAAACGACAGCATAAGTCACAGCGACCTGATGGGAACAGGTCGCGTGACTACAGAATGATATGGCGACCATAGCGACCTGATGGGAACAACTTACATGACTACGGAATGACATGAAGACCTGATAACTATAGGTCACACGACTGGCGACTTAATAGATTCAGGTCGCATACATTGCGACCTAATGTGATCAAGTCAAGTGAGTACCGACCTGAAAGGTCTCAGCATCAGAAGTCTACATGGAGCCTACAGCACGTCGGATGACGACAACCCTAACTTAGTACAGTCCAGTCTGCTACAGCTGCCAATGGTACTGTAGCAATATTAACCACAAGTTCATAACTAGCCGTTATCATATGTACTGTGTCAAATCTGACCGTAGGATATAGAGCAACCCTAGTCATCTATGTTGCTATAAATAGTCGTGTATTTCATTAATGTTATGTATGAAAAATATTCCCCAAAAATATATATAGTACACTCTCATCTAGCAATAGCTCGCTTTTCATTATATTAGCTCGCCATGAGCTCGCAGTTTTTCTTTCATGGTATCAGAGCAGGTTTGAAGGCCTGACTCTGTTTTCCTTTGCAAAATGTCTCACAATAGCTCTTCCTCCTCAACACAAAACTCCTCATCTCTACCACAAATCGTTTGTCCCCAAAGTCAGCTCATTTCAATAAAATTAGATGAAAATAATTACTTGATATGGAGATAACAAGCCTTGACGACCATCAAAGGCTATGGTCTTGAAGCATTTATCAAGAAAGGATCTACAGCTCCACCACGGTTTTTAGCTGATGAAGAAAATCAGACAAATCCCCTCTTTTCTGCATGGGAAAGGCTAGATCAAATCTTAGCCTCATGGATCCTGTCCTCTCTAAGTGAGAGCATTCTTGTTCTAACTGTTGGTTTCAATATATCCGAAGAAATATGGTCTGCTCTTGAGAATAATTTTGCCACGCAGTCTCAAGACAAGATAATGCAGTATAGGATAATGTTGCAGTACTTGAGAAAGAATGCATTGTCTATGAAAGAGTATTTGGGAAAGATGAAATCTTGCTGGGATGTTTTAGCTTCCGCAGGAAACAAAATCTCTGAAAAAGATCAGATCTTGCATATTTTAGCTGGACTAGGAAGCGAGTATGACTCAGTGATTGTTAATATGACGTCCAGGCCGCAACCCTACACGATAGCCGAGCTGCATTCTCTTTTGCTCAGCTACGAGGCCAGATTAGAAACCAACAACAACAATACCTCGTATATCAATACGGAAGGGTCCCATCCATCCATCAATGCTGCGACACAGGTCAACGCTGCAAGAGTCAACAACAATTATCAACAGAACAGAGGAAGCTCAAGAGGTTGCGGAGGAGGTAGAAACAGTTTCAGAGGTAGTAGAGGAGGAAGAAGAGGTCGCGGAGGAAGGTCGAATGGAGGAGATAGAGTTGTCTGCCAGATCTGCTATATTTCTGGACACACAGCAGATAGGTGCTGGTATAGGAATGACAACTCCTATAGTAACACTCAATCCAACCAGCAGTCAGTTCAAAACCCTTCACTGCATATGGCACAATTTGGGAATGCTGGAAGCGTGAGCTCGCATTCATACTATGACACTGATACTCTCTGGTTTCCTGACTCTGGAGCAACTGCGCACGTGATAAATGATCTCGTGAATCTAAATGTGGCCTCAGAATATTCTGGAGGGAACAAGCTCCAAATGGAAAATGGAGCTGGAGTAAACATTGCCCACATTGGTAACTCTTTTCTCAAAACTCCTCTCACTTCTAAGACCTTTTTACTCAAAAATCTACTTCATGTTCCCTCAATCATTAAAAATATGCTCAGCGTTTCCAATTTTGCCTCTGATAATAATGTCTTTTTTGAATTCCATCCTTCTTATTATCTCATTAAGAATCAAACCACCAAGGCCATCTTACTCAAAGGGACAGTAAAAGATGGACTATGTCATTTTCATCTACATACCACCAAGCGAGCTGCTTATCATCCCTCATCTGCACCACCTTTTCTCATGCGACCTGCTCAAAATTCACTCGTTTCAAGTTCTCAGAATAAAGAGCCTGTTTTTGATCTATGGCATTCTAGATTAGGTCACTCTAGTCAAGATGTAATAGATAAGGCTCTGAAAAGCTGTAATATCCCTTCTAACAGCATTAATAAGAGTTTATCTTTATGTTCCGCTTGTATGTTAGCAAAGAGTCACAAGCTTCCATTTCCTAATTCTCATTTTGTTAGTTCCCAACCTCTTTAACTTATCCACTCCGACCTCTGGGGACCTGCCCCTATCAAATCGTCAAATGGTTTTCTTTACTACATGAACTTTATCGATCATTTCAGTAGATATACATGGATTTATCTTCTCAAATCCAAATCAGAAGTTTCAGATGCCTTTGTCCATTTTAAAAATCTTGTTGAAAATCAACTAAATTGCAAGATCAAAAATTTCAATCCGATGGGGGGACTGAATATAAACCTCTTGCTAAGGTTTTTCAAGATAGTGGTATAAATCATAGGATATCTTGCCCCTATACACCAGAACAGAATGGTGTATCTAAAAGGAAGCATAGGCACATCATGGAGATGGGACTGTCTCTCCTTGCTCACTCAAACCTACCTCTCAGGTTTTGGGATGATGCTTTCACTACTTTTGCCTACATTATTAACAGAGTTCCATGCAAAACAAATCTTTATAAAACTCCTCTTGAGTGTCTCTTAAATCAGCGACCTGATTACAACTTCCTTAAAGTTTTTGGTTGTCTCTGCTACCCGTACATCAGACCCTATAATTCTCACAAACTTCAATACAGGTCGCTTCCATGTACTTTCCTTGGTTACAACACTCAGTATAAAGGTTACAAATTTCTGTTACCTTCTGGGAAGGTGATAATCTCCAAAAATGTTGTATTCAACGAGCATGAATCCCCATACAGGTCCAAACAGGTTGCTAATTCTCCACACTACAGTTTGTCACCTCTACCACCCATACACTCACCACCTCAATACCATACTCTTCCCATTCCATCCTCTCAATCAGATACACCATCCAGACCTCTGAACAATGTTCCCACATCTCAGGTCGCATTGTCAGATTATGCTCCTCTTTCCCACCAATCACCTCCGCGAAGTCACTGCAGCTCACCTCAAAGCTCTAACACTACGGTTCCTCTCGTTGTTCAATTGCCACCTCTTTCCCCTGCTCGCTGTGGTCCTTCTCAACCATGTCCGCCTCAAAATTTTCATCCCATGCTGACCAGGTCCAAAGCTGGTATTCACAAACCTAAAATACTATATGCCGAAGTCATCAATGAGGATGATGAACCATTGAATGCTCAACAAGCTCTTCAGATTGGAGTCTGGAAACAGGCTATGCAACTGAATACAATGCATTAATTACAAATCGCACTTGGACTTTGGTTCCAGCATTTGAGGGGAGAAACATAATTGGTTGCGGATGGGTGTTTAAAACCAAGAGAAACACCGATGGATTAGTTGCTAGACACAAAGCGCGTTTGGTTGCTCAAGGTTTCTCACAGTGAGCTGGTTTTGGTTTCTCTGAAACGTTAAGCCCGGTTGTCAAGCCAACAACAATAAGGATAATCTTAAGCATTGATGTTTCTTGTGGATGAGATATTAATCATCTTGATATTAATAATGTATTCCTACATGGCGACCTGCAGAAAATAATTTACATGAAACAGCCTCCCGGTTTTGAACAAAAAGACAAACAACCTGTATGCAGGCTCACCAAAGTCATTTATGGGTTTAAACAAGCCTCTAGAGCATGGTTCGGCAAGATTCAAGGAATACTCCAAGGTCTTGGATTTACAGGTTCAAAAGATGATGCTTCTCTTTTTTACAGGTTGAAGAATGGGTCAAGAATATATCTCCTCATCTATGTAGATGACATACTGATCACAGGAAGCGATGAGAATGAGGTCGCTTCGGTAGTTGCCAACTTGAAGAAGGTTCTATCACTGAAGGAACTGGGCAATGATAAACAGTTTTTAGGAATCCATTTTACCTCATCCGCTGATGAAATGAATTTAAGTCAAGGGCAATACATAAGAGAGCTTCTCAAGAGAGCTAATATGCTATCATGTAAGTCGGTTCCAACTCCAATGATTACTTCAAACAACCTATCCAGATTCAAGGGGAGCAGCGCGGGCATAAATCCTACTCTTTACAGAAGTCTAGTCGGAGGTCTACAATATGTCACTATTACGCGACCTGAAATACCCTTCAGTGTTAACAAAGTTAGCCAGTTCATGGCTAATCCCTTAAACACGAGCTGGCGAGCACTGAAACGAATTCTGAGATATTTGGCAGGAACTATTGACCATGTATTGAGAATAACAAAAGCTCCAAATTTTCATCTGACTGGTTTTTCTGACTCTGGTTGGGCTACCAACCTTGATGATAGGAAGTCTATTAGTGGTTCCTATGTCTATCTTGTCAATAATCTTGTGTCATGGAGTTCAAAGAAACAGAGTTTTGTGTCAAGGTCGAGCACTGAGGCAGAATACAGGAGTTTAGCGAACACTGCGGCAAAAATGACCTGGATAGGCTATCTGCTCAAGGAATTGAAAATTGGATCAGCTCGCACGCCTACCGTATGGGTAGATAATCTGAGCACGATTGCTCTGGCATCAAATCCTGTCCTACGTGCAAGAACCAAGCACATCGAACTTGATCTTTATTTTGTTAGAGACAAGATTCTTTCACAACAGCTCGCAGTACAACATGTTCCTTTTTCAGAGCAGATAGCTGATATTGTGACTAAACCTTTAAGCGAGTAATTCTTCACCAAGCTCAGAGACAGATTAAAAATCATATCCAAGAGCTCGTTCGAATTGAGGGGCCGTGTTAAAAGACAGTATAAGTCACAGCGACCTGATGGGAACAGGTCGCATGACTACAGAATGATATGGCGATCACAACGACCTGATGGGAACAGCTTACATGACTACAGAACGACATGGCGACCTGATAACTATAGGTCACACGACTGGCGACCTAATAGATTCAGGTCGCATATATTGCGACCTAATGTGATCAAGTCAAGTGAGTACCGACCTGAAAGGTCTCAGAATCATAAGTCTACATGGAGCCTACAGCACGTCGGATGACGACAACCCTAACTTAGTACAGTCCAGTCTGATACAGCTGTCAATGGTACTGTAGCAATATTAGCCACAATTTCATAACTAGCTGTTATCATATGTACTGTGTCAAATCTGACAATTAGGATCTAGGGCAACCCTAGTCATCTATATTGCTATAAATAGCCGTGTATTTCATTAATATTATGTACGAAGAATATTCCCCAAAAATATATACAGTACACTCTCATCTAGCAATAGCTCGCTTTTCATTATATCAGCTCGCCATGAACTCGCAGTTTTTCTTTCACTTTACATTACAAAAAATTTGATATGCTATTGTGCGGTCCAAGATTTTCTTTATGATGATCTATCAATTTCAAGGCCTGTTTTCTTACACATAGTCAAATCAAAATGAAATTCTTATATGTAGTTTGAAGCTTCAAGGCATAGCAAATCAGTTTGGTCGTCAGAGAGTTGAGAGCCGGATGCATCAACAATCTGTCATGGAAATTCAAAGGCAGCGTCAGCATTTTATTTTTTTCTTAAAACTCAAGAAGATGCTATTGGGTGATGTAAATGTACATTTTTATTATTATTATTAACAATAATGTTTTTTGATATTAAAATAATGATATATGATATCATCATTATCACATATGATGTCATGATGACATCACCATCATGATCCTATACATACATACATATAATAGTTGAAGAAATTAAGTGAAGAAAGAATTCGAAATAATATTACCTCAAAGCCCAACTTCTGATACAGGCCCTGAGCAGATATGTTATTTCTATAAACATGCACGTACACCTTTTCTGCACCTGGAACATATACTAACATCACAAGAGATGCCATTTTGTTTGAGAAATAAATTTCAAAAATACACTTAGAATTCAGTTTTTAAACTCTTTCTTTTTTTTCAAAATTACGAATACTCCCTTGAAATTGTTGATTTCAGTTTTACAAAATTCCACCTTTTAATGATACTTGTAAAACAATACAAATCTCAATGGGATATTTGCAATTAATTTACAAAAAAAAAAAAAAAAAAAGAGTGATTCTCAACTTCGAGGTGAATTTACCTTTTCCACCTAAAAGTTGCAAACGACTTTTTTTTTTTCCAAAGTTCGTAAACAGTCCTCTATGTACCTTCTGCCTTGGCGGACACAACAGCAAAGTGTAACATTCTACTTGCAATACCCTTTCGACGAGCTGATTTAGCAACGCATAAGTTAGAAATGTAGCCGTATTGGTTGGACGATTTCCCATTGACGAGGCAGAAAAGAGGAGGTTTGATCTGTTCCTGAGAATAAATAATAATATGCAAGATTTAGTGTGTGTGTGTTAGAGAGAGAGAGAGCAGAAAAACAATGTTTGTGAATGAAACAGATTTGAAATGGAAACAAGTTATAATTTGCAAGTGGTATGTACTGTTTTGTACCCCTGGAAAGGTCTGTCCCATATAAGAAATATCGAACGCTCAAATCCAAAGTCCCGACGACGTCCTTCAGTATCCGTTTTACGTTTATGCCCTCCTTCCTCACCTGAATATTGAAATCAAGATCAACTTGAAATTAATTCCAGGCTTCATGTATTTCTAAGGTATAATAACAAAAACTACCCCTGATGTTTAGCTTAATTACAAAAAGCACCAGTTACCTTTCAAATTTTATGAAAACTTAGTGTTAGATACCCTTCTCCTCACAATACAATTTGTGAAATAGAAAGTAATGACAATGACAGGCCTACGCTACGGCGCTGGGTCCCTGAAACTTTTGAAAAATTACACATGTGCCCCAAAAATATTCAACAATATATAGAGTTTTAATCATTTCAATTCTTGCTAAAAAATGCAAAAAGAAAAAATTATTTATGTAGCTTGTAGAAAATTTCTGGTTAATTTATAAATTTACACTATCCAATTGGCACTAATTTATAGTTTATTTTGAAGTTAATATAC
>BMAC01000009.1:1637236-1654856 GCA_014905375.1 Phtheirospermum japonicum | reverse complement strand
TGACATGAGTAAATATGAGATTATCAGCTCTGAAAATTAAAAAACAAGTATGATTATTACCATTACAATGCATTTGCCAATTCTCTCCCAATTGTGCATTGTATCTTTTTCTCCATTGCATTGAATTCTGAAAATGGAGAATTTATGACTGTTTATGCATGTATAGTAGCCCTTTATTTCCATTCCATGATTATTAAAAAAAAAAAAAAAAATTTGATGCTACTTTTTCCTACCTGTTCTGCGAATAACCTTTTGCAGTTCTCAGCATATCTGCAATAATTAAGATTTATTTAGTCAAACCCAATTATCTTTCAAAAATACCAACAAGTCCCTTGATATTTGTTTCTCATTTACAAAAATACAAGACTTAAGAGATGTTTGAAATTCACTAATGGGTTTTTGAAAGATAATTGGATTTTTTATTAATTAGATTTTGTAATTTTCAAAATGAACTTCAAATCTTAAACTTATCGGGAACCTGTCATGCTCTCTGCCCTCCCAATGACTCTCGGCTCTTAGCCATGCTGCCGCCTAGCCACAAAATATAAAATAAAATAAAATAAAATCTAACGGTGCAAATTAGTCCTGATTTAATCTGGAAAAAAATGTGTGACTAACCCAATATTCCTCGTCGAGTTGAGCCTCACGCGCCACAAACTGCTCGAATTCTAATCCGATGTTTGGTGGACTAAACTCATCAGTTCCAATAATGGACAGTTTGTGAAGTTCCTTTTCTTTTCTTGGAGGGATGAACTTGGAACTCACCCAGCTGCCGGTTAAAAGGCAATTAGCAAATTATTCATCTTCTTGAAGATAAAAAGTAATTTGGAAATTGCACTTACATTACCAAGGGGATGAAGAAATACGATAGTCTGGTTTTCTTGAGAAACCCGGTGTCTGTAGAGCAATTGTCGACATTAATCCAGATATCGATCGGTAGTTTTAATTTTCTGCCCCAGTTTTTCTAGTTTAATTATATTAATATGCTGGCTTGTATTATAATAATATTACATTATATCACACAATACAATGCATGCTAAATTGTGAATTTGTGTGAATGTGTGGTGGGTTGCAGCCATTACCAGGAATGGAATGGGTGCTATCATATATAATTTCTAGAACCAGGCCAGGCCAGCTCAGATGTGTGGAATATTGATTTTGTGGACCATAATTTCCAAAGGTTTTCATCTAGCAATGTTTATTACTACTAGACTAGATGGGTCTCATGTTGTGGAACTGTGAAACTTTGGACAACCACAAAAGTTGATATATTATTTATTTAAGTGGTCCCCTCAAAGATTTAGAAATAATAATAACTTAAAAATGCTTGTAGTTATATTCAGTTACGACCTTGACCCAGTCCATCAAAAAGGGCGAGTTTTATTCAGTTACGATCGATAAAAATATTTACCAATTCTGGATTTCGTTGTTACGTAATTCCCTCATCGGATGTCTTCTTCAACCAAAAGGATCGAAATCCCTTATGATCGCTTAAATCAAAGTGTTGCTGACTTCTGTTTGGTGCTCCACCGGAGATTGGATATTTGTTCCTTTAGGAAAAGGTTTTTACAGCATTTCGTTCGATTTGGTCGAGGATAGAAACTGTGCCTTTGCCAAGACGGCCTGGAAGCTTGGCTCTAGCACCATTCGGCTTTTTCCGTGAACCCCGGATTTCAATCCTTATAGGTTCAAGCGGCTTCTTCTCAAGTTTGAATTTGCATTTATGAGTTGTCGATCGAATATTGGGATAGCTCTTTTATCATGAATATTGCTAGGGTTGTGGGTACGCCTTTGCAAATTGACGAGCGTTCTATTAAGGCTCGGTTGTCTATTTTGTTCATGTGTTGGTTACCTTGAAAATACCCTGCATAAGACGGTAATGATTAAGCGGGAGGGATATTGCGGGTATATTTCCATTGGGTATGAGTACTTGCCAGATTTCTGTTCTTTCTACAAAACGTTGGGTATCTTGTTGGCTCTTGCCCCTCTTATAAACCTCGTGTCGCTCAAAACGTCGATAGGGACGATTGGCATACGGTTAACACCACACGTTCCCATCGACGTTCTAATTCTCGTGAGCATCAGGTCCGTAACCGTACGAATTCTGGCCCGACCTCAAGCCTACTAATCCTACTCTGACGACTTTTAACACATTTCAGGTGTTACAAGCTAAAGCCTGCACGGGTCCTTCGGCACCTCCTACCTCAGAGCGTACTTCGAGATCTGAGTCGTTATCTCCTGCCCCCATGAACACGGCTCCTAAAGTAGCCGCTTTTACTCCATCCGGTTTGGAAGGGAAGGACTATCATATCGCTTCTGAGCCTTCTAATAGTGGCTCAGACAACGGTGAGCACATAACTGCGCAGCTTTGCAGGAAGAACCAGTCGACCATTTGCAGATCGGCTGAGATGGTTTGTGACACCTCTCGACAGATTGTGCTTTATGAGGAACCGGCTTCAACAACCTCTTCAGGCAAGGGTTATGTTGATCAGGTGGACATGGGTTCTTCGGATAAGGTTTCTCCTTCAACGTAACATACTCCAATAACCTGTCTTACACGTGACGAAGACATCATAGTGGATGATTTGGAGATTGACAGCCAACATCGCACCCGTCTTTTTCGTAAACCTGCCACTAATCGTGAATTAATTGATATAATTAAAAAATCACAATAGGAGTCTTCTACTCCTTTCATTGTTGACGATACAAAACCCTCAACTGCCCTCCACCTTATGAGTATCGCTTCTGGACAATTTTGGGCGGATATTGTTGAAGATGAAGATTCTACTCATATACGCAGAGTTTCAAAGAGTTCTCTTAAGTGGGGAATCCTTGTGAAGCGCTAGTATCTTTGTTTTCATTTTTTCACTGATTTGCTATGTATTAGGACTCTTTTCTCCTTTTTTTAATAAAAGCGCCGTAATTTATTTAAAAAAATTATTGAGAAAAGATAAAATATACAAAGAGAACGAATTTCTCAAATGTATTTTTATTAATAACTGAAACATTATTTATAGAGTTTTAAGGGTAAAATCTTAATTACATAATTTCAATATGGGCAAAATGGTACTTCGGATATAATTTAATATACCAGCGCACCATCTCGTGCTTCATAAGGTTGTATAATCTTAGGAATTGTGCAAATCCACCTTTTGTAACACTCCTCCTTTGACGCATCATAGATTCTAAATTATTTGCTCAAATTGTCTCATTTTATTGTAGTGCTATTAACGAATCAAACATTCATGAACAAAAGTTAGTTCGAACTCGTTTGTTTAATAATCAATATATTTTTAAAAGGCTTCAATACGAAAAACCCTAGAGCACGCAACGCAATAAGCCCCAAAATCTGTTTTTATTTTTAAAAATCTTCAATACGAAGAAACCCTAGAGCACGCAATGCAATAAACCCCCCAATTCTTATTATATTTTCCTTTTATATTAAACAAAAAGATCTCTATCATATGTATCTGCCTAGGAAGCTTGGGATGACATGTAATTTTATGATGGTTCATACGCTTACTTGGCAAATTTTAGTGGTTCGCGGGCTTACCAAAATTAATCCTAATTGTAGGAGTTTAGGAGTTCAAATTAAATATTATAATATATTAGAAGTTTGGTATTTTTAGGAATTACAAGTTTTTATAAATATTTATTATATTATAAATTTTATTAATATATTAGAACTTCCATAAATTAGGAATTATTACGTATTACCAATGGTATTCTATATAGGTAAATTAAAAGCTATTTGCAATATTATAAGTATGTAACTAAATGTTAGTACTAAATTCAATCTAAATATAAATATATACAATTATATAATAATTATTATTGTTGTTGTTATTAATTAATATTGATTAGACATTGTTACAATACGATCCGTGTTGAGAATATGTCAACTTTTGAGTTTTTTAAAGACGTAACTAATAATTATTAACAATTTTGATCTAAATATTAAAATATAAAATAATTTAATAATAATAATAATTAATATAGATTAGACACTAGTTTATAATGTAACATCATTTGGATTTTTTGTACGTCAATAAAGTATTAACAAATTTAATCTAAGCATTAGAATAAAAAACTATTTATTAGTTATAATAATCAATAAATATATTATAAATGTATAAGGCACAAGTTAGAATACATACTTTGAATTTTTTTTTTATTTTAGATTCAAAACTTTATAATTATCACAAATATATCTTATAATTCTCTAATTAATAAATCCTAGATAATACACGGGTACATATATATATATATATTATATATATATATATATATATAGTATATATATATATATATATATTATATACTGTGTGTGTGTGTGTGTGTGTGTGTGTGTGTGTGTGTGTGCGCGCGCGCACGCGCGCGCGTGTGCGTGTGTGTGTATTTAGTTATTTATTTATATTTACTATATTTTTATATAAAAGAACTTTAATGAGAAAATATTATTCTAACAATTCAAACTCAATTTAATCGAACAAATTGAAGGGTAGTTAAATTAAACGAGTCGAACACGAATGAACTCGAACTGCACAAAAAATTAATCGAACGAACACGGATACAAACTTTTGCTCGAATATTAAACGAACGAACTCGAAGTTGTTCGGATAATAGTCGAACTCGAGCTCGAAATCCTTAGGCTCGCTTCGTTATCAACACTACTTATTAGGAAAACCATGTGGGTAAAAACCGTGATAAAGGGAAGAAGAGAACAATCGCAAGAGCTCCCCCACGAGTTTATAAGGGTAATCATCTTCATAAATCTTGTAGGTATAGCATCTCAATATTGTGAACATGCTTTTTGAATATTGTAGTACGTTGTTGTGAATAAATATGATGCATTACCACATGACTATACATATTGAGCCTGGATTTCCTTATTTTTCTCGAGTTCATGAGAGTATGTGATTATGCTTGGGGGAAGATATTTGGTTCTTTCACTCATAATATATCCTTCCTTAATTTGAGTAATACATGCATGGTTATCTTCAAATAGTACAGTTGGATCATTGTTGCATGATGGTCCACTTATTTTATGAATGTGTTATGTTATAGATCGAAGCCATATGCATTTTATGCTTGTTTCATGAAGTACATAAGCTCAGCATGACTTGAAGATGTTGCAACTGTTGTTTGCTTTTGGGAACGCCAGGATATTACAGTACCACCGATCGTGAAACATAACCAGTCTGTGACTTGGCTTTATGTGGATCTGACATATAACCTGCATCTGAAAAATCAATCATCTTGTGTTTTGGATATTTAGGATAAAATAATTCTTTAATTGTCTCTCCAAGATTTTTGGCATTTAGATGGATCTCAACATCAAGAACTCATGATAAGAAGTTATTGCCAGTGATGTCAAGTGCCTCGAATTCAAGTTTCATGAGGTTTGATATGCTGAGAAACTATAAATTGAATACACATGCTATTAATATTCCAAGATAATAACATAAGAGTTCTTTATTAAAACCAAAAGGGTAAATATCCACGAGTCCATATTGATACCAATAAGAAGTGCTAACATAGAATACATAAAATAAAGATCAGTAACATAGAATATAAACTCATCGGTATTGTAGTTTAAAGTGAAAGTTAATATGGTAAATGCAATAATTACTATGATGGTAAGTATCAATATCAGGCTAAACATTTTGAGAAAATATAAGATTTGAAAATGATGAGAAAATGTGAGTGAATTTTGTTGAGTAAAATGAGAGAGTTTATAGAATAAAAGTTGTTATTACTAGCCTTTGGGGGAAAAAATGTTTGAGTGATTTAAACTTTGGTTAGAGAAATTAAAAATAAAAGGATATTTCTTATAAGATGATTGATCACAAATAAAGAACATATTTGATGTTAAAATATGCATGTAATATTACTATAAGTGTACAGTTTGTATTTGACAAACCTTTTCATGCGGGTGAGTGAACAAATTATTCATACAACGAATGAATAATAGGTGGCAGAACCATCCATGTATATTGAATATATAACTTGGAGCGAATAAATAATAGGTGGCGGATCCATCCATGTATATTTAATATATAAATTAAAACAAATGAATAATAGATGGCAGAGCCATCCATAATTATATATAATTTATAACTCAGGGTTATCCACTCATGCATTAATAATGAGAGTCTCTCTCTCTCTCTCTCTCTCTCTCTCTCTCTCTCTCTCTCTCTCTCTGTGTGTGTGTGTGTGTGTGTGTGTGTGTTTATTAAATAAGGGTAGGTGGCTTAGCCATCTATAATAATACATTGCATAAGGTAATATAATCTTGTATCATCTTCTCATCAAATATTATAGATTGTGGCAGAGCCTCCTTATCTATAATTATGATGATATACGAAAAGATATAAAACATAATAGAAATATATTTGCAAGAAATTTTACCATTGGGAGTGCTTAAGTAGACTTGGAGTTGAGGATGGTTTACTAGACTTGGAGTTTCGTGCTGATAACGTATTATAAATTATAGAGAAAAGCAGGTGGAGTATATAGAGAGAATGAGTTTCTCAGATGTGTTTTCATTAATAACTTAATCACTATTTATAGGAAAACTACTAAGGGTATAATTGTAATTATATAATTATAATAGGGGTAAAATAGTAATTCAAATATAATTTAATATACCCTCGTGCACCATCTCGTGCTCCATCAAAATTTTATAGTTTTGGGAATAGTGCAAGTCCACCGTTTGTAATAGTTTGGGGATTTTGGGAAGGGTTAAAAATAAAAAATGTAATTGTACCCGACTCATACTTGCCCCCAACCAATTGGATCTCTTTCTTTTAATTTATTATAAGAACACCCACATCGGCACTTATTTTCAATTTGAATGAAAATTAATGGCGGTCCCACCTCATTCATTCAATACATTGAATGACATTAACATACATAATGTAGACATATTATCAATTTATTGTATTTATTAAATATAAAAAACATGAATAATGTTGAAATAGTGCAATATGGTACTCATACATGTAATGAATTTGAATTTTCAAATGAATAAACCAATTTAAAAGTGTATGTAAATGACAGAGTGTTAGTGGAATGTTGATGTAAAGATGGCGTGAAAGAGAGAGTGTGTGTGATAATTATGTTCAAATGAATGAACAAATATGGATACTCTAAGGGTTGATAGAGCTCAATACTTTTCCCCTACTTCACAATATTTATTATCTTACCAAGAGAAGATTGGTTCAAAATCATTGTTTACAGTTTTAATGTAATTTTGTACTCCATTTATCATGACTGACCATTTCACACAAATTAAGAAAGATGATTGATATTATAATTATAGGCATCAAACGACCACAATATCATTTTGTTTAGAATAACTAAATATGTGAAGTAAAATATGGAGGGGCAAAATTAGTAAAGTAACATTTAATTCTTATTGAAAAAGTAAAAGGTAACATTAATTCTCTCTTGAAAATATAAATTTGACAGATTGAATGAGATATGAGAATTTGTAAAACCCAACAGATAAAACAGATAAAATGAATATTTATTTATTTCAATTCTAGCTTTACTCATTTCTCAATGTATTTTACAGAGAGAGTAATTGATATCGGGAACAAGAAAAAAGTGGAAAAGAAAGTAATATTTGGATAAGGTTAATATAGTCATTCACCATAATTCTTGTGCACAAGCCTAAAGACATCCACACTGGTCACTTCTTAGAACAATTTGTGAAGATGATACGAATTCTATAAAAAGATAACCACTGTGAGGCCAAGTTTTTGGGTGATGGCAAAGTTGCTGAGTGAGTACATTGTGAGGAAAAAGTGGAAGGTGGAAAAGAAAAAATGAAAAAAAAAAGAAGATTTTATTGACATGTATAGTTGGTTGGACCGTTGTTAAAAAAAGTAGGGAAAACAAATTTTGCCGCCAAATATATGCAGTCTTTACATATTTTTTCTCGAAATATTTTTTGTTCCACTTTGCCCCCTGATATAAAATAATTTTCGACGTTGTCCCCTAAACTTTTTTTCTGGCGGAATATTCTTTCTAGATTCCATCGATGGGCAGTTGGAGGGGTAAAGTGCAAGAAATCTTATAGCTTATAGGGTAAAGTGCAAAATATCTTAAAGTTTGGGAGGGCAAAGTGCAAAAAGTCTTATAATTTGGATGATAAATTAAAATAATATTAATATTGAGTTTTTATGTAAAATTATTATTTTTATTAAAAAATAGAATTTATATCTCATATATATATATATATATATATGTATATATAATTTCTATATCTTTTTAATAAGATAGTTTTTTAACAATATCTTTTTAAATATATTACTAATTACTATGATATCATTTCACGGCTATATATATATATATAATCGTGAAATGATATCATAGTAATTAGTAATATAATTAAAAAGATATTATTAAAAAACTATCTTATAATATAATTATAATTGCACTTGGACGCAAATATTAAATTCATTTTTGCATTTTTTCTCTATGTAATATGGTGATACAATCTTATACAATAATGAAAAAAAAATTTGTGTGTGTTTTTTTTAAAATTTGAATTGTATTGAAAAAAAATTTTGTGTGTGTGTGTGTGAGCATAAGACAAAAACTCAATATTTATATATCTTTTTCAAATATAAAGTTTTAAGATAAAGATTTAATATTTATATTATTTTAATTTGCCCCCCAATCTATAAATTTTTTTGCTCTTTACCCCCCAAACTATAAGATTCTTGCACTTTGCCCCCCAACTGCCCGTTGATGGAATTTAGAAGGAATATTCCACCGGAAATAAAGTTTGGGGGGTAACGTCGAAAGCTATTGTAAGTGGAACAAAAAATACTTCGGAGGGCAATGTGTAAAAAAAACGCATACATTGGGGGCAAAAAAAATTATCCCATAAAAATATGTAAAATAATAGACATTTTGCTTTTAATATGACATCTTGTAACACATAAAAATTATAAAAAAGTATTTGAGTTGTGTTTCTATTATGAATATTCTGAAATAACAAATATTGTATTGAATGTAGTATCATTTAGCAGTAAGGCGGGGATCGGTAATTGCCCGACCCTGACCTAACACACGAATATATACACACATTCCATTTATTATTTTCCTCAATTAACATGACATAAATGTTATTGTATTTTTTTTAGCATATTATATATGATTGTATTTTATATTTTATGTTATTGAGTTTGAAAATTTTGAACAAAGAAATATATGTTTTTCCAGGAAATAAATATTATACATCAAGTTGGGATCCCTCTGAAATGGACCCCATTTGAGCGGATATGGGGATAAATATTTTTCTCTGTCAGAACTCTTAAATTGATAATTATAGGTGATTGGGGATGGCAGAATCAATTGTCACTCCTATTAGGTTTTTAAGATTACAGGTTTCAAATTTGTATCTCCAACACTACATTACTAGGTAGAGCATATCGTAAATAGCCAATATTTTACTGACTATCATGGTTGCGTGGAAGTTATTGCGTCATTCAAGACAACTGTAATTCGTAGGTCTATGGTTTTGAAAATAAGTATCAGTAAACGGTGTTGCTTTTGGTGTTACAATCACCGAAACAAACATCAACCAGAGTTTAACAAAAATAAGCAGCGGAAATATAAAAGATAAATACAGCAATTTAAATTCAGTTCACAAGCAAAAATACTTGTGAACTTAAGTGTACAAACCCGAAAACTATATTACTTTTCTTTGTTCAAAATCAATACTAAGGATATGAAGTAATATATGAAAACTAGTATCAAACATGTGATACTAAAATACTTGTTGCCTTGAAGGATGATCTTCTCCGTTGGTCACGCAACTTCGAAGACTTTCTTGAACTCGGATGGCTTCAAGTATGTAACTTGCTTGTGTTCTTGCTCGGTAATTTGCGTCGCCCTATTTATTCAAATCCGTGCATCAAAAGTGTGTCTTCAAGTCGTGTCCTCTCTTGTCTTAAATAGACAATCCCAGAGTCCTGAACTTGGTAAACAAGTAACACAAATCCTAAACATAATCTAGAAAACTAAATAAAGTTCTAGACATAATCTAGGAAAGAGAATCTAGTGTTCTAATTTATTTTGTGCCCAAGAAAGGCAAACAACTAAAAAAGGAATTATTGCCAAGAATAAATTCTCAACAATCTCCTCCTTTTGCCTTTCCGGACAAAATAATACGACGCAACAAAAAGTTCAAACAAAAACACTAAGACTCCCCCTAAGTTAGAAAACTCCCCCTAAAAAAGTGATCATTGTTTATCAAAACCAAACCAATATCAAAACTAACACTAAAACAAACATTGTTTATCAATCACTGAACAAAAATAGAAAATGAGGAGCTTATTGACTGCACACCCTCTTCAGTCGTCGAGGGGATGTCGAAGTTCCTTCACCCCGGGTCTTCCTCTTCCTCAGCAGCTTCTACGTTTTCTTTAACTTCGTACTTCTGGACCGGATCCCCTTCCTCCTCTTTTCTCTGGCTAGGCTTGCCAATGCCTCGGCAGCAGCAGCATCACTTGCTTCATCCTCGCCAGCGTCGTCGGCATGTGCGCCATCTCCCCATTTTTATTCATAAAGCAAAAGAGCCTCCACAAACGAACCCCTAAGCGCTTGCAGCTGGGCAATCTGATTATCAAGCAAAGTAATTTGGGCCCGAACAATTGGAGCTGAGAAATTCCCATGTTGGAATTGGTATTGGGAACTGCAGAACCGTTACCAGAACCACCACCAGCTCGAGGAGGCGCCTGCCAAGAGAGATCAACAATACGGGCCCCAGACAAGTTCTGACCACGTAAAGAAAACCAATCAGCTTCCCCAGTGAGCACATCATCGTCATCAGGCCAGAAACCTTAGTTCTCCAAAAGGCTGTAGATAAGTGAAGGAAAACATAGAGAGGAGGCAGCCTTGATCGTCACAAACCTAGTGATGGCCTCAAAAACATGCTGGACAAAGTTGAACTTAATACCACGACCAAGTTTATACAAAAAGACCGCCTGAGCACGAGTGACCACCATCGCATTCTTAGTAGGGACCCAGTTGAAAACACCCACTTTATGCAGAACCGAATAGAGAGAGGAAAGACACGTGTAGGGCAATTGCTCATGCCACTTCTTCGTTATCCCACCAGATAAAAAATCTATGACCTCGTTCATGTCATCCACAGTTGAGTCACCATGATAAGACTCAGTCCCAAACAGTTCATTCACCAAGTCAGGAGTAAAAGTATACACCTTCCCACGCGCAAACACCTTCCCATAGTTCACAGACTTGGGATTCACAACAGACAACAACATATTCGCATAGAATTCAAGAGTGACATCATGCACAAATGGCATAGCAGTTGTAACTGTCGAATACATACCTCGATGTTTGAAGAAGGCAATCAGGTTCTGCTTCTCAAAGACCTCAATCGAGACTCGGCGCTCAGCAATCAAGCCTCGAGTTTGATACCCATCAAACAATTCTTCTGCCTCCAAAGTCAAGAATTTTGGTGACACGGGAACCATGTCCTCGATTTTAATGCCAAGGACTTCATCCTCATTAAGGTCAACAGAAAGCTATTTAGATGAGAGGGATGTACCGACAGGGGCAGTAAAACCATCAAAACTACAGCTAGAAGAAGAAGTAGGGTCATTAGTAGGGGATGTTGGTTTCGGTGACACAACATCATAACCAACATCGGTGTGCAGAGCTGGATCAGAAGGAGAATGAATCGGAGACACAACTTTAGAGCTTGCAGCAGCTTTGTTCTTTCTCTTTTCCATTTTTATGGCAGCCAAGTAACTGCCAAGGAGAAATGCATCATCACAATCAGGAGAGTAGTCAAAGAGCTCAGGCTCAGACACCTGTTGAGCCATATTAGCTGGAGTGAAAGGAGGATCAGCAGCAACATATCTGGAGGAACTTTGAACCTCTCCAGTGAAGAAGTCAAGAAGCTCATACGCGGGAGAAGAATACTCAGTTTCAGTAGAGACGGGCAAAACTTTGATTGCCGTCGGGGGATTTTTCTTTTCAGCCAACTTGATTGTCTGCTTTCGGCGAGGATTCGCCGAATTGGACAGCCTTGGAGTAGAAGAGGGCACCGGTGCGGCAACAGGTGCAGGGGGCACAAATTCTTCATCATCCGAATCTGTCATGACTGTGACGTCCTCGACAAAGTTCATGTGCTCAAGTGGCACAGTGCACCGCGGGCCTGCTTGGCTTTTTGGAACAGCCGCCGGAACTACACCCGGAGGTATGTGGCACAGCCTCCGCGATCTTTTCAGGGTTGGATTACAAACCCGGCCAAAAGTATTAACGATGAACGACAAATCAAGCGGATTATCAACGTCGATCTCGTTCCCCGGATGCCTTAGAAACACATGTACCTCTGGAGTGGCGCCGGAGTAGGAACAACATCTTGAGACTTGTACGGCGGCGATGGAACAAGAGATGTTTTAATCAGTGATGGGATTATAGGTAAAGCACCATCTACTTTTACGTGGATGTCCAGGCCACCGATTTTTGGAAGGTTAAATAGAACATGTTCGCCTGTGGAGCTTTGCACGTCGGCGGGAAGCTCTGGAATTCTGCTCGAAGAGGGATTCGACATTCTGCAAATTCAGAGAAAGCGCAAAAACAAAGAAAAAATAAGATGGATGGTGAAGGATTAGAGAGTTAGAAAGTTTAATTGGAAGAGGGATTGTGAAGAGGTGGGGCAAACGGTAAGAGTTTTTGGGTTTTTATACAGCACCAAAAGTGACTATTGTTAGGAGAGAGAAAGGTAAAAAAAAAAAAGAAACCTCCCTTATTTACCCAAAAGCCAAAGTTAAGCCCCAACATTATTCACTTTCCTTCCAAAAACTAACACTCACTCCCCCTTAAACTAGGACACAAGATCCCAATCCACTTGAACCACTATATCATTAATTTAGAAATAAAAAACACGTCTCTACTACAAAATCAACTGAAATTAGAGCTGAATTTTATAAACTATCACCATAGTTGAACAAATCCTTTGCAAAGCAATTTTTCACTCTCCAAGTCAACCTCTTATTACCTGTACAATCCTACGATTTTAACACCACTGAAACACTTGGTTAGCAAGATTCAAAGTAAGATTAAGAGAATTCAGGAAAGACACAAGCACAAGCAACAGAACACAAAGCAACAAAGTCATCTTTTCAAAGTATGAATGTCCTAATTAATGCCTAAAAATCATGACCTAAAAAAGGTTAAAAATTTAATTTATGGTTTTAGTAGCTTGATCAGTGTTGCTTTTCATGACTGATGACATTATAACCAACATTGCCTTTGGTGAATTCAATGAAAACAGACCCCTTAACCCAAGTTAATGACTACGTCAAAATCACTTTATAAGGTGAAATTTAAAGATTGGATCCTTTTTAATCCAGATTTTCTTCATCCTTTTAGAGATTTGAAGAGAAATAGCTCATCTTCAGCTATTACTGTTAACACCTCTTGTTTTTGGACCTGGGAGAAAACCAGTTTTTGCGGGAAAGTTCCACAATCACCTAATTGAAGAGGTTAGTCTTTTTGCCACCAGTTTTATTACAACATATGACCTTTTTGTACTTTTAACCAGACCCAATGCATTCAGATTATGTATGAAAAAGAAAATAAAAATGCATGCATAAATATACAGATGTTATGGCTGGTGACAGTTTTGGTGTCATAACATCAAAACCAACATTGACTTAAACAATGCACATACCGAGATCTCTTCTCAAATGAGAGAAGGTCTCTAAATCTAATGCCTTTGTGAAGATGTCAGCAAGCTGATTGTTTGTTCCTATATGCTCAAGGCTTACTATCTTCCTCTCAACCAAGTCTCGAATAAAGTGGTACCTTATGTCAATGTGTTTGATTCGTGAGTGTTGGACTAGATTTTTCGAGATATCAATACTACTGGAATTATCACAGAGTACAGTCAATATTATACTATGTAGACCGTAGTCCTCTATCATTTGGTTCATCCATAACAACTGTGTACAAGCACTTCCAGCTACAATATACTCGGCTTCAGCTGTAGAATGAGAAATGCAATTTTGTTTTTTGCTATACCATGAGATAAGATTATTACCCAAGAAAAAACAACCCCCTATAGTACTCTTTCTATCCACAACATCCCCATCCCAGTCCGAATCAGTATAACCCACGAGTTCAGTACCAGTTTCTTTATAATACCAAACACCCAATTCAGTTGTACCGGCTATATATCTAATGATTCGTTTAACAGCTTTTAAATGTGACTCTTTAGGGTTTGACTGGTATCTAGCACATAGATACACACTATACATGATATCAAGCCTACTAGTTGTTAAGTACAAAAGGCTTCCTATCATGCTTCTATACATGGTTTTATCAACACCATTACCAACATCATCTCTTGACAGTTTCGTGGTTTTGCTTAACGGTGTTTTCTTATGCGTTTCATTCTCTGGCCTAAATTTCTTAACAATATTCTTAGCATATTTGGTCTGAGATAGAAAAATACCATCATCCAGTTGTTTAATTTGCAAACCAAGAAAGTAAGAGAGATTACCTTCCATGCTCATCTCAAATGTGTCAGGCATTCGAGTTATGAACTCTTTCACCATCAGCTCATTAGTAGATCCAAAATTTATATCATCTACATAAATCTAGACAATCAAGATGTGCTTATTTTATCAACTTCCCCTCATTTAAAATTTAAAAAGAGCAAGTGTTGAGTCAACCTTTCATACCAAGATCTGGGAGCTTGTTTTAAACCATATAAAGTTTTTTTCAATTTCAAAACAAAGTTTGGTTTGTGGGGATCAACAACAAGGATTGAATGTGCCCCTTTACCATATCATATCTTTATTTTTTTATTCACTCCTTTTTTCACAAACCCTTTAGGTTGCTCTACAAACACTTCTTCACTTAAAACTCCATTAAGAAAAGCACTCTTTATGTCCATTTGATGTAGAGATATTTTCATATGACAAGCAACAGCAAGTAAAAGTCTTATAGATTCAATGCGAGCAACAGGAGCGAACGTCTCATCAAAATCGATACCTTCAATTTGAGTGTACCCTTGTGCAACCATTCGATCCTTGTTCCTCACAATATTCCCTGCCTCGTCCGTTTTGTTCTTGAAGATCCACTTTGTTCCTATTACATGATAGTTTTCTAGTCGAGGAACTAAATCACAAACATCAGTTTTGGCAAATTGATCAAACTCCTCTTGCATTGCCTTTACCCAGAGTTCATTCTTGAGAGCATCTTCCACACGCTTGGGCTCTGTTTTGGAAAGATACAAAGACTCTAGAATTTTAGAACAGTTAGTAGATAAACATACATAAATAACCATTTCTTTGAAGTTTATCTGCCGCTTTCTTGTACTTCTTTCATCGAGATCTCCAATGATTTGGCCCGTGGGATGGTTTCTCTGAGTTCTTGATGGTATATCCCTTTGATGTAAGTCAATGGGATCAGTTGGATCTTCCTCATCTGGATCTGAATCTGATTCTGGAGCAGCTTGAGTAGATGTTGGGATTGATGTTAAGTTCCCAGAACCATCACCGAAACCTACATCACCAGTTTCTCCAGTTTCAACACTTGCATCTTTGATTTCAACACCTGCACTTTCATCTACACAAACCGTGACATTATCTTGAAGATTTTGATCATATACCAGATCATTATCCTCTACAGTTTACACACTCATCAAATCATCAAACTTGACGTTAACAGACTCAAACATGCTACGTGTCCTAAGATTAAACAGCCTATATGCATGACTGTCTTGGGAGTATCCCATGAAGATGCATTTATCACTTTTTGAATCCAGTTTTGCAAGATGATTTCTATCATTGAGCACATAGCAAATACATCTAAAGACATGAAAGTAACTCAAGTTTGGTTTTTTACCCAATAGTAACTCATAGGGTGTGACAAAAGATCCTGGTCTAAAATATACCCTATTAATTATATGACATGCAGTACTCATAGCTTCATCCCAAAAATATTTTGCAATGCCATTAGAAATTAGCATAGTCCTAGTCATCTCAGCAAGAGACCTATTTTTACATTCAACTATGTCATTTTGTTGGGGGGTGATTGGTGATGAAAACTCATGACTTATACCTACTTTTGAACAATAGTTTGAAAAGGATGCATTCTCAAATTMTTTTCCATGATCAGACCTTATTCTACTTATATTCACACCAAATCGCAGACACAACCTTTTTGCAAGTTTTTTAAATGCTTCGAAAGTCTCAAATTTTTCTTTTAAAAACTCTGCCCAAGTAAAATGAGAAAAATCATCTACAATCACAAGAACATACCTTTTAACACCAAGGCTCTCAACTTCAAGTGGTCCCATAAGATCCAAATGAAGGAGTTCGAAACATTATGAGGTAGTGAGACTTTGTACATTAGGATGTGACACCCTGACTTGCTTTCCTTTCTGACATGCCTCGCATACAGGGATGATCTTGGTGTTGAGATTAGGAAGCCCATTCACAACTTCCTTTTTGGCTAATCTTTCCAGAATCTTGTAGTTGACATGTCCAAGTTTTTGATGCCACACCTCAGCATCACTCAATTGAGATAGCTTGCAAAAAAACATCATCATTGATTTGGTAGCAGTTATCAGAAGTTCTCTGACCAGTGAGGATACACGCTTCATTCTCATCATAAACTTCACACTTCTCTCGATTGAACTTAACACTGAATCCACAATCGCAGAGCTAGCTTATGCTTATCAAGTTTATAGTTGGACTTTCTACCAACAAATCACCATATTTAAGTTGATCATCCTTTTCCTTGGTCATTGATTTACACATTTTGTACGTATTTTTATGATATTTTTGCGGCTCATTTGTGCTTGATTTGCTTGTATTTATGTGTTTTTGAAGTCCACTTGACATATTTTTCATCTTTTTAGGTTTAGTAGTGTTTTCTTTGTTTTTAGTAGTTTCTCCTATATTTTCTTAGTTTTTTTATTAGTTTTTGTTTTGAAGGTCAACTTTGGTCAAAGTGGGCTTGGGACGAGGCCGGAAGATGATTCAAACTGGAGGAATTCACTGACAAGCCTCGACATATCGTTGGTGCGAGGATCGACCGGAAATGACGAGAAATGTGGCCATATTCATTGTCACCTCACGCATTCGCTCGGTGGATATATCAGTTTTTCTAATACAAGCATAACTCCACAACCACTTGTGACATTTGCCTCTACTTTATATCATTGGAAAGATGAGAAGAATTTCTAAAATTCTTGTGTTTAAAATAATCCCAAATTCTGAGTCTAAGAATGGTAAAAAGCAACTTTAAGTGGAGACAGTTCGTCGTGGCCTCGCGTGTGGCAGGTCTTGGTGCGGAGCCCATAACTCTCGAAATAAAATCCTAAATGATACAAATCAAACTCCAAATGAAAGCCAAGAGGAAGGAATAAATTTCATATGAAGACATCGTTGGCTGATTCCGTATATTTGTTAGTCGATCGACTGCTCGGCAGAAAGTTTGGTCATTCGAGGATGAAGCAGTCAATAGACTGCCAGTCAACCGACTGCGTTGCAGAAAATTTCGGGATTTTAGCCCATTTTGACGTTTTTGCCCCTGCAGCCTCTATATAAACCCCCCC
>BMAC01000009.1:1602332-1635961 GCA_014905375.1 Phtheirospermum japonicum | reverse complement strand
TCCCTTGGTGGTTTTTGTACTTGTTCAATCTTCATCAATCCAACTTTTACTATTACATTGCCTTTAAAGCTTTAAACCATAGATTAATTCTTTGTTAGTTTTAGTAGTTAGATTTCCATTAGCAAGTAGTTGAGAAGTTTGTATTCCATCTTTTGTGAAGCTATTGTTGAAGTGGTCCTTAACATTTTGAAGATTGTATGCCATAGACCTTGAAGTTTCTTGGAGTAAAATTGGTAGTAATATTTTCCCTCTTATATTGTGTTGTTCTTGTTTGTTTATTTGTTCTTGTGTTGTTGTTTCTTTTTAGATTTTGTGGTGTGTTGTTGTTCTTGCTTTTCAAATCACATTTCAATTCTTAGCTTGGTT
This sequence comes from Phtheirospermum japonicum, assembly GCA_014905375.1. Classification (NCBI taxonomy): domain Eukaryota; kingdom Viridiplantae; phylum Streptophyta; class Magnoliopsida; order Lamiales; family Orobanchaceae; genus Phtheirospermum; species Phtheirospermum japonicum. The sequence continues at coordinate 1,635,595 of BMAC01000009.1, read as the reverse complement.
CTCTTCTTTAGCAAAAACTCCATTGAAGTTCTTTTTCAAGCTTTTTACTCTTTTTAGTTAGACAAATTATTGGCTTTGAAAGTTAAAAGTAGCTTTCCTCTTTGGTAAATTTGACCTTTTCTCATTAAATACCATTTGACTTCTTTAATGTTCAAGCTTTGTTTTTCCCTCCACTTTATCTTTCAAACTTTACAAGCTTTCTTAGGTTTAGTAGTTTTTAATTTATTTAAAGTTATTAATTAGGTTTAATTAATGTCATTAAAATTAGTCATTCTCAAGCAAGCTTTTAATTCTCTTTAACCTTTGCATTAGTTAGTGTTTTCAAGTTTTCATTTCAATTCATGCTTTAGTATTAAAAACTCAAATCCAAATCAATGACTTATTGCTTTCTTAGGAGTAGATTAGTTTAATTGAGATTAACAAGAGATTAAGTAAAAACACTGACCACCGATAATATCTATCCTCGAGAGACACGACTAGGGAAAACTTACCGCTCTACAATCGACTCCGTACTATTGCGGAGACGATTTTTTAGAGTGCTAAGAAATCATCGATCAGTCATCTTGTCCACCTCGATCACAAGATCCCTGACTTTGAGTACTTTTTTTCCCCAACTAGCAAATAGTTGCTTATGCTCAATGCTCATCTTCTCGTATTCGTCAAGATATTCATCAATCTCTGCATTCAGGCACAAGGTGTTGATTTCGGTGTTACCAAAATGGATGTCATCATCCCACACAACTTAGCGAACAGGTCTGGAACTGATTTGGGTGAGTCAGAATCATCACCATCTTTAGTGTACTCTGTAGCAATCATGCTCTTCTTTTTTAGAGTATTCGCACATTCATTTTTATAATTTCCCCAACCTTTGCATTCATGGCATTGAACTTCACTGAGGGGCTTTGGGGAGCTAGATGCGTTTGATACGAAGGGCGAAGACTGAGATCTGGAAAGTGTGCGCCCAGAGAATTTTGGTGTGGGCACCTGTGGCTTGGTCTTTGAACTTGATCCTCCAATGTTGTTTTTCTTCTTTAAGAACTTTTTAAAGAGTTGAGTCACATAAGACACTTCTACTTCCTCAAGTGTGGTAGTTTCAATCCTATCAAGTAATCCTTTCAAATCAAAATCTTCATCATCGTTATCGGAGTTAACATCAGAGGAGAGAGTAACATTCTTCTCTTTTGAGTTGGAACTATGATGTTCCATCTCAAATGTCTTGAGTGAGCAAACTAAAGCGTCGAAATCTATATCATTAGTATCCTTTGATTCTTCTATGACTACCACCTTAATGCTGAATCTCTTTGAGATGGATCTAAGTAGCTTTCCCACAAGACGTGAGTTGCTCATTGCTTCACCAAGTTCCCCGCACTCGTTTGCAATATCTGAGAGTCTCATGGCATAGTTCATAATGGACTCTTTCTCATCCATCCTCATTTGCCTCGAAGGTAGATGTGAGCATTCTTAGTCTTGATCTCTTCACGCTCTGGGTTCCTTCACACACCCTTTGCAATGCGTCCCACGCATCCTTTGTTGATTCACACTTCTTGGTAGCTTTGTAGTAGCTTGAGTCAACATATCCACAAAGAGTGTTGATGCACTTGGAATTCCAGTTTGAAGCGGCTATTTTCTCAGCAGTCCAATCTACTTCCTTCTTGATGATGGTGTCTCTATCAGCATCGGTAACTCGTGGCTTCTCCCATCCAACCAGAATGGTTCTCCACGCTCGTTCGTCAATATTCTTTATGTGCCACCGCATCCTCTATTTACAGAGAGAGTAGTTCTCTCCATTGAGGATCGAGGTCGTATTTTGCCTTGAGCATCCATAGCACCTAACAAATAAGGATCAGTACTTAGTACGTCAAGTAACCTACTCTAGATGCCAATTGTAACTTCGTAGGTGTATGGTTTTGAAAATAAGTATCAGTAAACGATGTTGCTTTCGGTGTTACAATCACTGAAACAAACATCAACCAGAGTTTAACAAAAATAAGCAGCGGAAATATAAACACATCAATTTAAATTCAGTTCACAAGTAAAAATACTTGTGAACTTGGGTGTACAAACCCAAAAGCTATATTACTTTTCTTTGTTCAAGATCAATACAAAAAGATATGAAGTAATATATGAGAATTATAGTATCAAACATGTGATACTAAATACTTGTCGCCTTGAAGGATGATCTTCTCCGTTGGTCACACAACTTCGAAGACCTTCTTGATCTCGGACAATGGCTTCAAGTATGTAACTTGCTTGTGTTCTTGCTCGGTGATTTGCGTCGCCCTATTTCTTCAAATCCGTGCGTCAAAAGTGTGTCTTCAAGTCATGTCCTCTCTTATCTTAAATAGACAATCCTAGATTCCTAAACTTGGTAAACAAGTAAAACAAATCCTAAACATAATTTAGTAAACTAAATAAAGTCCTAGACACATTCTAGAAAATAAAATCTAGAATCTTAATTTATTTTGTGCCCAAAAAAGACAAACAACTAAAAAATGAATTATTACCAAGAATAAATTCTCAACAACACGTTTACCGAGTCTAAACATGGTAGTTTCTTAACCAAGAATGTTTCTAAGTCACAAAATACTTATCCTTAGGAGCATCTGCGGGAGAATGGCAAAATGGCGTTAAATTCCAAAATATTGGCCAATTAGGGGTGTAAACGAGTCAAACAGTTCGCGAGCTATTTGCTACCCGACTCGATAAAAGTTCGTTCGAACTTGTTTAATAAACGAGCAAACTCAAGGTTCATGGTATTCGACTCGTTAGCTCGTGAGCAGGTTCGTTAGTGAGTTTTAGAGTGATTTCGTTATTAAACTCTTATAAATTAAACTAATAGTTTGTTTAATTTTAATTTTTATACTTATTCATATGAAAATTATAGAAATATATATAAACTTATTTGTTTACGTATTTTAGTAGGTGTATTATATATATATACCTTAAAGTATTTTATTTTATTATTGTAATGAATTAAAGAATAATTTAATTAATAATTAATATCTTTTGACCTCGCTCAGGTTTGATTAAACTAGAGAAAGCTCGTGAGCCACGATATGTTTGTTAAAAAAAACTCGAGCTCGATAATAAACGAGGAAGCTCAAACTCTTTAAAGTTCTACCCGATTTTGTTCGTTTACAGCCCTACCAACAATGCACCAATTTCTTGCCCGTTTCGGTGTTTTGCCGCACCATTTTGCCTTTTCTTTTCAAAGTTGTAACGGAGTTATTATTTAAGATATTATAATTTTTATATTTTAATAGAAATTAACAGTAAAGTTAACATAATTATATGTGATTAAAAAAATATGTATGTAATTTGAATAATATTACGAGATTTTCAAAGTACTACTCATAAAATAATAATTATTACGTAAATTACATATAAAATACTAAAATATAATAATTAAAATAACAAGAAATTACATAAAAATAGTAAAAAAATGCCAAAAATACAAATAAAAAGATACAATAGCTTTCCTAGAAAGACTATCCCCAGTTCCTCCGAGATCAAAAAAAAAATTGTCTAAATATATTTGAGTTTCTAGAGTCGACTGCACGTTCTTGGCTTCGTTTCTCTATAATTCTTATCTTTCTCCGATTTCAAGATTTTCTTGCACGGTTTAGACAATCAAAGATGCATGTTTCTCCCTTCGAAATGCATTAATTGATCATTTGTGAGACGAATATTTTAATTCAGAGAATTATAATATATTATTATGTAACTTAATTTTTTAAATAATATTACTATGAATTGTAATTCTTATTTTGCATTAACATAATTAAATTTTACCTATTACTATAATTTTTAATTTAATTTTTATGGTTAATATATATTATATTAAATAAAATCACATCTCATATGTTTATCAATTATAAAATACCAAAAAGTGAGATAAATGAATAAAATAAAGTATAGTATCAAATATCCTTTTTGATATAAAATTTGGTGCATACGGCTGGAAATGGATTATAAATACTACACTAAAATAATATTGACCGGTGAAGATGATTTTAGTGATAGCAGGGGTGGATTAAAACCTGAAACCGTGACAAATTCGCCCCAAAGGACGGTTAAAATCTAGTGTAGGTTATTATTTTATTATTATTATTATGGGTATAAAAAAGCCCGACCCGCATGTATGCGTGCCACGTGTGTTTTAAGTTTTTTTTTTTTCTTTTAAAAACCATCCACATCTCTTCTTATACGTCACAAAATCATGATATAATAGAGATAACAATAGACGTGACTAATACATAATAATAATTTTCATCCAAATAAAACATTAGCTTATGAAGTGGTAAATGGCAGAAATATTTATTTTTTTTATTCATTTCAAAAACAGCATTAGCAATTAAACATATGTGTAAGTTTAATGTTGCAAATTTGGATCCTATAAATTTCAAGCCAAGATGGAAGTAAAAAACAACGATTTTTTAAAGAAAAAATAATGGGGCGGTTTAATGGGTTAGCCCCGTCGGGTTGTGGGTTATATATATGTGTTTGTATATGTACATATTTTAATTATTAGATTTAACCAAAAGTAATTTTCTACTAGCAACTTAAAAGTAGAACACCTTGCTCCATCTACATTAATGGTGGGATTAGCCAAAGTTCAGCACAGCTCACGAATTACGCATCATATACATATACACATGTATACATATGTGTAATTATGCGTCAAATTAACTACACCACATCTCCATTATTTAATACGTAGAATATCTACTCCTTGTAATAAATACTAAACAATCCTAATCACGACAACGTGTCAAACTTTTTGAAAAGGGAAAATGCTAATTACATTTCATGGAGAAAAATATGTAGTAGCCAAACCATGGGATTCCAATTGAATAACAAGATGAGATCCAATATTCAAAATAGAGTGGGTACCATCTTATTTTTCAATTGTACCAAGCAAACATAAATTGTGAGTTTTAAAGGTAATTCTTATGAAGTACAAATATAATGAAAAACCATTTCAAAATAGAAGGTATTTGTCAATGGAGAACAAAGTTCGATTAGAAGTAAGAGTACAATCTTCGTTAAGATGTTCTTTCTCTGGTATAATGGGAAATGGGATAATGTTTGTGGAACATTAAATTAATGCGATTAGTTATTTGTTTCTCTAATCGTTCTTATGACATTACAAAGAATGGGGATTACATCAATCGAGTTTAGATGATTGTGTGTGGAATTCATGTAGGAGCAATAAAATTAAAATTCAAAGGGTCCGAGGACAGAATTCACAAAATCATCCCAAGAGTATAAATAGTTTCAACATTTTTATGTATTTATTTATTTTGAAATAATAGCTTCAAATAATATTCCTCATCTAAAGACCATCTTTTGTCCATATATAAAGGAAGGAAGAGAGCATCGTCAGCATTGGATGCAAATTTATTATGCACCAACACTTGAAAGCATCTTTTATTTTTTTAATTTATTTTCTCCATTTCCCCCTCTGGATACATGACGCTGGTCTTACTAACTTGGAAGTAAATGTTCACAAACATCCTCTGCTAACTCACGAAATCAAGGAGCTGAAAATTAAATTTCTTAGAGTTTGCAAATACTCCATAAACCTGTTATCTAAGAACCCAAAAAGAGATTAATGGTCGTCGATATTTAATTTGTACCCCAAATCACAAGAGATTAGACAAACAAACACAGGCACCTTTCATTAACAGTAACAAACACAGCTTATAAGCTGCACCCACCACAGGACATTTAAACATTACAACTGACCATCCCTGAAAACAAGGGCCTCGACAAGCGACTCCAAACTGAAACATTAAAAGACACACAAACCCAACCACCAAAATAAAATAAAACAAAATAAAGTAAAATCACGAAAATACGAAAAGAACCACAGAAAATGACAACAACAACAACAACACACATCACTCATCACATCCAGACAAACATCACTCAGCCAGTCAGTCAGTCAGTCAGTACTGGTGGGGACAGGCCGAGGGCCCCACGGTCGGGCACCCGCAGGGCCAAGTCCTCCCACTCCTCGGCACAAACTGCCTCATCCAGACGTGCTTCCCGTTGATCGAGAACTTCGCCTTGCCCTGTCCATTGAGGATGAACTGGATGTAGGACGGCTTCACAAAGACGATCCGCGCGTAAAGCGCCTGCTCGTCGGGCTCCACCTCCTGCATATACAGCGACTCAATGCAATTCCCAAACAGCCTCGTGAAAAATTCCCTCACCTCGGCCTCGGCCACCGGGTACCCCTTGGAGAACGTCACAAACATGGTCCTCGCGGACCGCGGCGGCCCCTCGCCCCCGCAGCGGGCCCGGCCCATATTGCAACCACCCTCAATGCTCAGGCCCGAGAAGGCCCGTGCGATCAGGTCGTCAAAAGTGATGGCCGGCACCGGGGGGCGGTAGACCGGCACTGGCACCGGCACGGGAACCAGCACCGGGGGGGGCTTGGGCCGGACCGGGCTCTTCACAAAGGCGCCGCGGCGGGCCTGCTCCATGATGTCAGACAGGGCCGGGATGTACACGTCGCTTACCAGGTTCTGCACGTCGTGGAAAACCTTCAGCCGGTTCTCCTGGAAGTAGAGCAGGGAGACCTCAGTCTTGAGGAGGCGGCGGGTGAGCGGGATGCCAGCTGTCATCCCGGGGGGCAGTGGAGAGTGGCTGGGGTTGTTGACAAAGTGGAGGCAGGCGAGGGCCTCGTCGCAGGCCTTGTTGACCAGGAGCAGGTCGAGGGACAGGAGGGTGCTGATGAGGTTGGAAAAGCCTCCGCGCTCCAGCCACAGCCAGAAGCCCATGACTTGGAGGGACTCGGAGGGATTGCGGGAGAGGTCACGGACGAGGATGGTGTAGAGCTCACGGTCGAGCCCATAGAAGATCTTGAACTCTTCGAGCGTCACGTCGTCAATCAAACCGTCCATGGGAGTGAAGATGCTGAAGCCTGATAAAACAGAATTTAGACATTCGTAATAACAAAGTAAAATTATAAAATTAAAACTAAAAAAAAAAAAACTTTTTTTTGGAAATCAATGAAACCATTTTTGAGTATATACATCTGGTTGAATTTACAGCATTAATCTGTGAAAGTGCATAAAAATGGTAGCAGAAAACCACCAGCGAAACCAAAAAAAGGGGGAAAAAAGAATGAGCAGCAAATAAACTAAAAATTGCAAGTGTAGCCAAACGGCGTGTCATGAGTAAGAATTCATGTTTACTGCAAAAAAACATCTGGTAAAAATGGAGTTGATATAAAATCACAGATCTAAAAGAAAGATATCAAGAAGACTGATATCAAAATATGGAGAAGTAAGAAAAGAATTAAAAAAAAATAAAGAGACTTACTAGAGTAAACACGTCTAGTAAGGGAATCGTTTGTTACAAGCGACTCTACAACCCAATGCTGATTTATATAGGCGGATGAGAAATGCTAAACACACTATAGGTGAGAAAAAGCCATGAAGTTGTGCTTATCAATTGATAACAAAAGAACAAAAAGTAATTATGATGAGTAGGTGTCATCTGAGGAAAATAATATTTAGTAGGTAGTAATTAATGTATTTACTGGGATTATGGTAATAAGCCTTGGAAAAAAATCATAATTACATTTTCTTTTCTTCAGTCAAATGAGCCCCAGAGAGAATGTGTACACACGTCGGAGGGGTGAGGCAAGGCGAAGAAATCAAAGCGAGTGCACTAGTTCCCAAAAGACAATCCTTCTACATGGATTACAAGAATATGTAATAATAAAGTTTAAAGGTGGTAACGCTCGCCAACCAACCTCCAGTCATTGCTCCTTTTCCCATCCCCATCCTAAAAACCTTGACAGATCAGATATTTTTCACTCGGTTTTTTACTGTGAACTTCTGAAAATCTAAGGCACGTATCGTGTGATTAATAATCAAATGCTTCAGATGTACATAACAGCCCAACATATGATTTTAGGAATTAGATTTCATGAATTTTCTTAGATAAAGGAAATTAACAAGATCTTGAATCTCATTTGTGGCAATTTAAATCTTTATTACCCCATTAAATAGTTCCCAACCCTAAAAATTAAAGGGGGAAAATATCAGGTTTAAAGCATCTATAAATACAGATATATTTATATTTAAAATGAATGAATGAATGAAAAGGAGTTCCTCCAATATATAATCAAAAATTTGAGATAAAAACATGAACTACTTAAGTTAGATTTGTAGTGAATTTATTTTTATATATTTAATTTCATTATGAGAAATAGAATATTGTGTAGCTAGATACGTTTAATAATCATTCCCATTAGGTGGCCTATAAAACCGTCCATAACGGTCAAAAGAAGACGGTAATTCTGTTAAATCATAAATATTAAGACTAACCTCACTAAAATGGGAATCTTTCAGTTGAAATGCACGTATCTACATATAATTCATGATCATGACTTAGTTATCCATTAAAGTTTATGTCGTTTACGCTCAATACATAAATTAAATAGTTCAATTCAGCTCATAAACGACAACGACAAGTCTTGTCGTTATTCCATACAATTCTTGCAAGTACGAAAAGGTTCTATGATGTATAAATGACAAAATAGCTTCATTCAATTACAAATATTAAACGGTTACCACGTGTTTGTGCATCAACGACTTTGGAGTTAAAGTCAATACTTATGCCATTAACATAATTCAGTTTACCGTTATACTTTTGTCGTTTATGCTCAATAAATATCCTAAAAAGATTAAATCCAAGCATATATGAGTATATGACACCACCTTATTATTATGAAAAGGAGAAAGGGCTTTTTTTCTTTTTATAGATGTGGACTACTGAAAAATATCATGAGATGTGTTAAGGATCTTTCCATTCGATTCCCTTACGGTCCTACGCTCAATACATAAATTAAATAGTTCAATTCAGCTCATAAACGACAACGACAAGTCTTGTCRTTATTCCGTACAATTCTTGCAAGTACGAAAAGGTTCTATGACGTATAAATGACAAAATAGCTTCATTCAATTACAAATGTTAAACGGTTACCACGTGCTTGTGCATCAACGACTTTGGAGTTAAAGTCAATACTTATGCCATTAACATAATTCAGTTTACCATTATACTTTTTGTCGTTTATGCTCAATAAATATCCTAAAAAGATTAAATCCAAGCATATATGAGTATATGACACCACGTGGACTATTGAAAAATATCATGAGATGTGTTAAGGATCTTTCCATTCGATTCCCACGGTCCATTGCTGAGGACCTTTTTCGAAAACGTTAAAAGCAGACGTTAATTCAGTTAATCACAAAAAAATTAACATATTCTCACTCAACCGAGCACATTTCCATTAAAGCGCCATTTTATACATACGCGTCACAAGCATGACACAATTTTCAATGTCTGCTGTTTATCCTCAATAAATGAGTTTAAAAGTTTAATTTAGATCATAACTTACGCAACTAATCCGTACAATTCACGTTTCCCAAGAGATACGACTCAAGAAGTTTTCATAATGTACAAACGACAAAATAGTTCCTCTATATTATAACTATTAATAGGTTCCCCATTTTTCTGTAATTCATCTAACAATTATTCTGTACAATTCACGTGGTACAAGAGATACGAACCAAGAAGGTTTTGTGATGTACAAACGACAAAATAGTTCGGTATTTTATAATGTATTTTCATTGCACCATTATACCGTAGGCTATTCATGCCCAATAGATATCCTAAGAAATTAACACCACCCAATACCCAATATGTAACAATACATAGAGAGTCGTGTAGCCAGATTTGTTGAAATAGCCCTTTCTATTGGACGCCATTTACAGCCCACTGTGGGTTAAAACTTCAAAGCAGCTGCTAATTCTGTCACTCATACATTAGCCTATTCTCAGTTGACTAAATATCTTTCCGTGCAAGTACCAATTTCTGCATTTATGTCGGATTGACTCAGTTTCCCAATCTAATATCAGCTCATAAATGACGATAAGTCCTGCAGTTATTCCGTACAATTCATGCGTCACAAATGGTACGACTCAAAATGTTTTATTACGCATATCGACAAAATATTAGCTTGTTCCAAGTTTTCTGGTTATACTTATAGCCGTTAAAATTGCATGAGCGTCATGAACACAATTCAGTTCACCAATATACTGCCAGCTATTCATGCTCAATACATATCCTAAAAAGTTTTTAACTCTACCTGTATATGACAAATCCTGGGTGTCGTCTACATTCATATGTCAAATAAAACATTTCTATATTTTGTTGAGAACGCTCTCAAAAAAGCAGCAGGTAATTCTGTTATATAAAAAACAATGTAGTTCCACTTAAACCCCAAAACCCTAGTCAACACATGCTAAACATGTAGTTTTGCAACACAGCCACATGGCTTCAGCTGAAAACGCATTAGCTAATTTAGTGCATGTTCTTCAAGAAACCAAATCAGTAAGCCGTGAGAAAAAACATTGACGCGTTTTGTATAGAGCTAGCAAGATGAGTATGAACCAAGATTTCAAGAATCTTAAAATGTTTGAATTCATGTCAAAAGGTATACAGTGAATCGTACCTTATGGAGAACATCAACTGAGAATATATGATCACGACTCAGCAACTTCGTTCCGCATGTTCCATATATTTCTGAGGGAAGTTGAATTCCTATGCTCTAGCAACCGTTGCCATTCTCAAAAGTCGGCCAAGTTTGGTAGCAACCAGCATACTCCTGAAGCTGGTCAAGGTTTCAGATAAAATAATCAAAGAGATACACAAAAACCAACAAGAAACGAGAAAAAGGTAAGAAATATTAGTTCCAGAAGAGTTTCTCTGATGGTAGTTTCAAGCGAATTCTGACTTTCTCATAAGACAAACTTATTTACCTCTGCTTAAAGAACTTTCAAGGGAGCATTACTATAGCAGTGACAAGAAATGCAGTCTCTCTCTCTCACAAAATTTACAGGATAGTTTATTCAGGTATATAACCGAATAGAGTCAAAAGCAAACGCTAAAAATATATTTCAGTGATTACATTCTGAAACTGCCCGAGACTTATCATGTCTATAACTACATCGGGCAGAAGCACACGATACTAAATTAGAAAGACAGTACAAATAACTCGTAGGGTGACACAGAATACTAAGTCAAGATTTTTATTATAGTATTTATGTGCCGCCAGGATTGATCCATGATCCAGCAATGCTGGGTCTCGAAGCTTCAGCTGCAGCAGCACCTTGCAAATCAGAGAACGAGAAAGACCTACATGAAGAAAGCTTATCAGCAGGAGAAGAAACCACAGAAGGCTCACTGTGCATAGCTCTTCTTGCATGTGGCGGCAAAGGGGGGCGGCTGCAACCCGGTGATGGCAAATCAGAGCAGTTCATAGTTGCTGCAAGAGCCAGCATACTTCTAGAAGTGTGGGATCTTTTCGATATGCCGCCTTTGCAGCTTCGTAAGATGTTGTTTCGACTCTTGTCGAAGATACTATTGACAGCCAGCAAGTTCTTGCGTTTCCTAGTGTACACGTTTTCCGGTTTAGTGATGTCTTTGATAGACGAGTGTGCAGCATCGGACAGACTGGTAAAAGATTTTGATTTACCACGGTAGAAGTTCGATATGCTTTTCCTGAAATAAGGTTGAGAGCATCAGAAAATTATTACACAAACAAAAAATCAAGAATTGATACCCACATGGATGCCAGCTATAATAATACGACAAATAGCTGCTCGTATGTAGCCTTGACAAAACAAGATAATTCTAGAAAATATCAAAAGAGAAAAAGCACAAGATTCGCGTTTTAAAACATACACACTGCCAAGAAGAAATGTATAATTCTTTGGTAAAAAAGAAGAAACATAATGTTACATTGGACTGAAGGACTTGGATTTTGGGGAGAGGGTTTGAGAATAGGATTTCAAATTACTCTATCTAAGATGGATTTGAAACCCTTAAAAATTACTTAAAGGAATAGCTAATATGGATTTAGAATCCATTATATAATGAGACAGGATATTCAAGATACAGAAAAAATACATAACACAGGACACAGGAACAAGGCGGATTACTTCCCCGACTATATCAGTTTAAATTTAAGCATTCATAATAGGGAAGGCAATGGGGGCAGGTATCCCTACCTCCGCTCCGCCCCCGCTTGAAAAAATTACCCCCGCCCCCGTATCAATTATTACTACTCCCATCCCCGTACCCGTCATACCCGTCCCCATCCCCGTCGGGGCAGGCAGGTACCCGTTTCAACCGGGTTAATTGCCATCCCTAATCGAATCCATAATAATGTTATTTTCAAAAGGGGAAAAAAGAAAAGGTCCTTCCAGTGGTTAAAAAAACTAAAGTCTGTACAGAAAGACCTGTAATGACCTCCTAAAACCCAAATAAGCATATTGACCCACAGAACTAATGTCCACTCTTAAAGTGGAGTCAAGATTCAATTTTAGGCAGTCCCAAACTAAGTCATCATATATCATTCATTCATTCGCATATGCTATAACATAATAATTTGGCCAAATTAGAATAATAATGATGTAATAAACACCGCAAAATGTGAAGATTAAACCACTTGCCTAAGATTTTAAATAATTTAATTACAAATTTAACGTAGGAAAGATTGCATGCAAAATTGCAAAACCATAAGATGGAATCAAACAAACAGCAATAGAATCCAATGAAATTTACAGATAACAGACTCGCTAAAAGAAATACCAGGCCTAGACCAAGAAATAAGGGTAATATAAGGATGTCTTTCTTGATTATCCATGTGTAATGAATAACCATTACTGGATTGCATTAATCAAAAACATTGTTTAGCAAGAAACCCAAAACATGATTTCCAAAACTGCCAGCCTAGATCAGCATACATGCAAATAGCAGTGATGAAATTAACAGCCAATGGTCAGGTTATAAGTACAAGTAATCAAATGGACCTAAAAAACAGCTCAGGACTATTCGTGGAGCCTAACTATCCAGATTTATATAATATATATTTTTTATATAAAAGGAGAAAAATAAAGGTCATAATGTACAACCTAAATTACTATACTCCCATGCCCAACCACACATAAAAACGCCAAAACAGTAAATAAACTTTTGTTATGACTAAATAAAACCATATATGTTTCTTCCATGAAATCAAGTCACTTTAGGCTTAGGTTGCATGGTTACGAGTACGGGTATCATATCCGATACAACACAGATATGGCTATAAGGCAAAATTTGAAAATATAGGAAATGATACGGCTAGGAAACGGCAATCATTAAAATATACATAAAATAATTATATATATTTATATAAATTTAATATGAAAAATTAAAATTATAAAAGGCTAAATTCATCTTTCACACATATTAAATCGTGACAAGTAGCTACAAAAATTAAATGCACCGGTTGTATAATCAGCCCCCTAAAATATTTTTTTTTTTAATTTGATATTGAAAACTTATGTTAGTTGATTCAAAAGGAAACTTACATCACCAAACTTCCCAATTAAAAAGTGAAGCCCACTAATACAAATAACCTATCTCCTATCATGACTTCAACTAAAAGCCCTTTTGCAAATCAAAGCCCAAGTCATGAAGCCCAATACACAACAAAACCCTAACTCGTTCATACCATTTCTTCAGCCGCACGTGGCTCAAACTTAACCAGCTTCTGCAACAAATTCCACCGGGCCTCCACAAGTAGTCGAGTTCACCTTAGAAATTTCCAGCTGCGTCTGATTGTTCGACGCCATCTACAGGCGTATTCTGAGCATCATAGCGAAAGATTATGGTTTCAAATTTGCAGATTATCTCATATTTTGTGGGAAGAGGGCTTAATTTGAGGTAGCTTTCAGATTTCTATCCAGGAGTTCCATTTGTTTTAGTTTAATCCCATGAATTTTTTTATTTTTTTTTCAAATTTGACCCGGCCATATCCGAAGAAACGTATCCAAGCCATGTCCAGGCCGTATCCGATCGGTCAAACCTCCAAAAAAATCAAGGATACGTATTTTGGCGTATTGGACACACGCATCCGCGTATCGGTGCCGTATCCATGTCGTATCTTACATAGCTTTTGACAGAAACTAAAACACTATACAGCAAGCATAACCAACCCAAAACCTCCAAAAACGATGAAAACTCATATACATATACACGCAAGTCGCAACCCGATCACCTCACATAACGTGGTATATACTTCATACTAGCTATTCAGATTAAGTTGCAAATGCAATGCATTGTTCATTCTCCTTCCACATTTCTAATGAACTCCATTCAATTTTTATTTTATTTTTTGTAGATATTAATTATTTGTTGGTAAATAATATCTTCTACATACCAAATTACACACACTAAAAAACCCAGCAACTGCACCCAATAAAAATGATCAGAGCCCTAAACCGCCACAAAACTTGTTTTAAACGAAACATACGATCATTTAAATAATAACATTATACAAAAACAAACCCTCAGCAAGAAAAAAATGGAATATTAAATCAACTAATGAAACCAAAAAAAAAATCCACATACTTGACAGGCAAAACTTCCTCCAAAACCTCCAAACTGTCCAACGGCCCTCCCTTACATTCACTCTGCACCTCCTCCCCATCTCCACCAGCACCGCTAGTAGAATTATCGCTGTTTTCCCCGATTGAAGAAGTGGATGATGATGATAATGAACCTCTCTGATCCTCCAGTGCCGGCTGCTGAACCGCTGAGAATCTCCGATCGACGGCGGACAACTCCGGCGGATTGTAGATCGAGGAAGCACAGGCCATATTGCGGTAAGCGAATCCAGGTGGTTCGATCCGGTGATCGCCGCCGGCGGAATTGCCCCTCTCTAAGGCTATCGACATTACTGTGACACTGTAGACTATAGATACATTAGCGGTGAGTATATATAGGTGGAAAGAGGAGGAGACTAGTAAAAGTGAATCTGGCACAACCGGACAAGATATTGATAATCTTATCCAAACGAAATTAATAATAATATTGGATAATTTAACAATATTTTCGTTTTCGTTTTTCGCTTTCTTTTTCCTTTCTGAAATGGCGAGTGTCTAGACAATTGGGCACCAATTATTACTTCATTTTGGAAAAAAATACATTTGAAACTTTTTTTTTAATATTTTTAACTCAAATCTCGAAGCTTTTTCTCAATCATTTTTATTCACTTATTTAAAATGAATTATTCAATTATCAATTATTATTACATGAATTTTAGTTTTTCTCGCATAATTCTAATTACCAGTTATTTCCGATCATTATATTTTACATTAAATTAACTTTAATAACTACATTTTCATTCATTCACATACTTAGAAAATATTTTTCTTTTTAAAAACTTTTTGCCACGTTTTATCTCAATTTCAAAATTCTCATATATATATATAGAGAGAGAACTTCTATTGTGTCTTCACGACACCATTATTCGCTTAATGGGGTTTAATAAGGACCATTAGATCAATTTTAGGCTTTTTTATATTAAGAGATCTATAGTTGAAAATCTAGGAGTGGGGCATGATGCCTTAAAGGCACCGTATAATTTTAGGAGTGGGGCATGATGCCTGAAAGGCACCGTATAATTTTCCATATATATATAGGCAATAATTCTCCCACATTTGAAATTAATAGTGTAAATTCGTTCAACGTAAGTAAAATGTATTTTACTTGTTAATGTAATATAATAACCTAAAATATACAGGTTACAGTTGTTGTACAATATAAATAAATTTAAAATAAATCAAAGGTGCATGACTCCATATTTATATATTATGAAATAACTCTTTGTAAACTACATTATACGTCGAATTATGGGTTAATATATCATTATCACGTACCAATATTTCAATCTCCACCGGTTAGCTAGTCATGAAATAACCATATTAGTCACTTTTATTACATTTTCAAAATTTTAGTATAACGTAAATTCAGATCGTTGCGCGCATCTTCTTGTTTAGTTTTTGTATTAAAAAACAAAGTGATGATCTAATAACAAATTCCCCCATATGTTAACATGTAATATAATGTGGGTAAAATGTTCAAATTATATATATTTGTCCTCCTAAGAAAATTATATATATATATATATACACACATATATATATATATATTAAAAACACACGTTGAATTGTTTAAAACTTTTAAGACTATAATATTCATTTAATAATTATCGACAAACAAATTAAGTTGATTTAATTTAATAATTGTCCAGTAATTACCATATACGTTAATTTACTTTTACTTTATTAAAGAAATAAAGTACAAAAGTTGGACATTTTTTACTTTGGTCACCAAAGACATATTAATGTTAAAAACACCGGATTCAGATAATTTGTGTTATTCGCTTATATTTCAATAAAAAATACACAAATTCTACCAGTGTTCTCGGTCTTGAACAAGACCAACGAGTCGATGCGAAACCCAACCCAACCCAAGTCACTAAAATGAACTTTTTTTGCAAGAAAAATGAGCCCGTTTGGACTAAGCTGGTTAGAAAAAAATGACTAACCCAACTAGGCTTGTTTATGAGAATTTCGAAAAAATGAAACATACGAATAAAAATAAACTATTACATTCTTCTTAATTAGAGATATGTATAATTCCACCAATTGAATATAGATCACTTAAAGAATATTAATTACATAGCTTGTTAAAGTTTACAAAATAAGATCTTTATTATTAAACTTGATGGACGTGAACTTAAAAAAATAATAATAATAAAAATTAAAGTCAAATGTAAAGTTTATTTTTTAACAAAAATAAATAATAATTATTTTTTGTGTAAATAACTGATGTAAAAATGATTGTTCTCATGTTTGAGATTTTAAATTTTAAATGTACTATGAAAATTTTGATAATGATTGTAGATAGATTTGCGAATGTAAACTACAAAGGTTGTGGTATCATGAAATATACAATGACTAAAATAATGCAAGATTAATAGGGTATATTATTATTATAAGGGGCAATTACTTTTTGTCCCCTAAATAATATTATTTTTTACAATATACCATACAAATTATTAGTTCTGACAAACCGTCATACGAACTATACGTGATTTGCAGTTCGCCCTTCAATACCAGGATTTTAGTAGTTTTATGACACTTCATCCGGTTTTGCAGGAAAGAAATATAATAAATATTTATAAATACTTATTTAATAAAATTGAAAAATAAAAAAATCATAAAATATAAAAATAATATAAATATATCTGGAAAAAATATAAAATTAGTGAAAAAAAATCCTTAAAAATCTAAATAATTATTTACAATATTGAAAGATCAAAAAGCATAAAAACAAAAAATTATTTATTATAAAGTACTACTGGAATTAATATATATATATATATAAATAAGAAATAATAAGAACTTATAATTAAACCGTATATTAAATCTGAAAGTTAAAGAAATTATAAAAAAAATCAAAAGATTAATAAATCATAAAAAATATAATATAAACCCTAGTATGGGGGGTAAATATTTTTTTCTCATACTTAAATATAAAACATATTTATCACTTCTTACATTTATTTTATATTCTTTAATATTTATTTTTAGATTTCTTATAATATTTATGTTTCTTATTTTTATTTGTTAACTTTAAAATTTATTAAAATTTATTTATAGGCCTTGAATTTATTTTATAATTATTTTGTTTTATTTTTTGATTTTTTAAAAAAGCTTATTATTACTTCAGATTATTTATAAATTCTTGCATTTATGTTATAGTTTCAAAAAATTATTTTATATTTTATATTAGTTTTTAGTTTTTGAATTATTTCTTTCAGTTTTTTATAATATTTTCTTATTTTATAACTTTTAGAAAAACTTATTTATAGATCTTACATTTATTTTGTAATTTTTTATTTTTATTCTGGTTTTCTTTAAAATCTTATTATTACTTCAAAAAAAGTTGTTTATTATTTTTGTATCATAATCCCAAAATAAAAACATTTACATAATAATTATATAAATATATATTGCTACAAATAGTAAGTGAAATGGGCGAGAGAAACTTGAGAAACGTATTTAGAAAGGTTAAACTTTGTGTGTGTGTGTGTGTGTGTGTGTGTGTGTGTGTGTGTGTATATATATACTAGTTTAACATCCGTGTATTACACGAGATTTATAAAAAATTAAATATAAAAATGCGCCTGTAAAAATTATAAAATTTTAAATTTAAAATAAAAAATTGAAATGATGTGTATCTCAACCCGTGCCCTGTTCAATTTATTAATTATTATAATTATTGATTAATATTATATTTTAATATTCAAATTAAGTTCATTAATAATTATATTTGCATATTTATAAATATTCAAAATATGTCACATTTTTAATCCGTCTCTAATCTATATTAATTAATCACTATTAACTTATTTTATATTTTCATGTTTAATTTAATTTTGTTAGTAATTATAGTTACACACTTTGAGAAATTCAAAAGGTGTCATACTCTCAAGCCTTCTCTTATTTTGACATTGTCTAATAAATATTAATTAATTATTATATAATTTTATTTTCTTATATTTAGATTTAGTTCATTACTAATATTTAGTTACATACTCCAATTATTGTAAATGTATCATAATTTACCTATATAGAATATTTAGAATTTCAAAATTATTTCAACTTTTATTATAAATACAATTTATTAATTATTTTCATATATAATTTTTTTTGTATTAGGAATATAAAAGATTATTGAATTAGACAAAATATAATAAAATAAAATTATTAAGTTAGGCTAAACATAATACAAAGAAAATATTAAATTTGGCAAGATATAGTAAAAGGAATATATTAAATTAGATATATATTAGGATCGGATGACACATAAGCAAACGAAACACTAATATATTTTATTATCCAAGCAAAACATACGAAGCAGGCATATAGATTTGGAGGACTTTGCATTAATATATACTTGTTTAACACCTGTGTATTACACGGAACTTAAGATAAATATAAAAAAATGTGATAATACTAAATTTTAAATCTAAAATAAAAAATTAAAATAATTATTCTCAACCCGTACCTTGTACATGTCTAGTCTATTTATTAATTATTATAAATATTAAATAATTTTGTATTTGATGTTTAAATTAAATTCATTAAATCTTAGTTACATAGTTACAAAAATTCAAAAGGCGTCACATTCTAAACCCGTGTCTAATATCTAATTTATTAATTATTATTATTATTATTATATGGTTTTATATATTAATGTTTAGAATAATTCGTTAATATTATTAGTTACATACTTTGAGATATTTAAAAAATATCATACTCTCAACCTGTGTCGTATTGTATTGGTGTCTAATCAATGTGTATTAATTATTATATATAATTTAATATTTTTATATTAATATCGAATACATTACTAATATATTCAATTACATACTTAAATTATTATAGATAACTCATATTTTACCTATATAGAATATTTGAAACTCCAAAAATAAAATTATTTTAAATTATAATATCAATAAAACTTATTTAGTTATTTTCATAATAAAGTTTTTATTAATTAAAACTATTTCATATGTAATTTTTTTTAATTAGAATAACTAATTTAGATTTTATCTACTAATTATATATGATTTATTTCTATTTTTATATTAGGAATCAAAAGAAAGAATTGAATAAGGAAAAATATAATAAAAAAATTTAAATTAGGTAAGATACAATAAAAATAAATGTATTAAATTAGGTAAATATTAGGCTCGGATGACACATAAGCAAACGAAGCACCAGAATTTTTTATTTGTCAAACGAAGCATATGAAGCAGACACATAGATTAGAAGGATTTTGCATTAATATATAGGGGTGATATATATATATATATATATATATATATATATATATATATTGCGGGCTTTCACCACTAGTATATATATATATATTATATATATATATATATATATATATATATATATATATATATATACTAGTGTGAAAGCCCGCAAAATCGCGGGCAAATATAAAAAATGTAAAATAGATGAAATTTATCAAAAAATAATTAAGAATGTGAATTATTATATCAAAAGAAAAAAATATTGTTCACTTTATATTTTGAAATTTTTTTGCTACATTAGTTGTTTTGTTTAAAATGATATCATTTTCGTTGCAACAAAGAATTTCCGACCGTTTATGCTCTTAACTATCAATATTGTGAAATAAAGATGACTTGTGCATTGTACGCGAGTTTTATAATGATACTTTGAAAGATTTGTGATAGATATAAAAATAAAATAAAAAATCTTAAAATATGATTGTATTTTAAACTTATGTGGTGTCTCGTTCAATAAAAAAATCGTTCAAGTTCTGGTATATTTTTATTTATATTACATCATTTTTCATAATGAATAGTGTTCGAGTGCATTTATACATGCAATCCACGGGATTAGTTGTTAAATATAGTAAATTACCCTTAATGTGGACGTTCAAACCCGAAAATAACCGAAATTGTGAAAATATTAAGGTACCCCTTGAGTGATATCAAATTCATATTTGATAAGGTTATCATATTCATTCGAGATGCGAAAAATATAATTAAGACCAAAATTCTTGTTTGCATATGTAAATTCAGAATTTTGTTAAATCTGTTTTTCATTTAATTTCCTTTCCATTAAACATTCCAAAATTCTTGTTTCCATATGTATTTGAGCTAAGTTTCAAAGTTTATAGAGTAATTAACAAAATCGACACACTTTATTTTTAATTATAATTAATTTAATTTTTTTTCGAGAACTTCACGCTGTATTTATTTAGACAAAATATGAAATACCATATTTCAATCAAATATTTTATTAACATAAAATGACTCCCAGTAAATTCTTTTTGTGATGTTTGACCTTTTTTAATCAATCAAATAATATGGGGTAATCATAATTTTGTTATAGTAATTACTATTGAAACTAAATTGATTGATTAAATTATGAGAATGGTAATCAATATAGTAATTTTGGGGTAATTATGGGGTAATCAATATAGTAATTTTGTTATACATAATTTTAGTGTTATGTATTTTTTATTTCCATATTTTAAATAGTACTATTTTCAAATGTTAACTAACAGATAGGCATATCATAAATTCAGAATAAAACTAAATTCCGAAATCCTTGTTTCTATATGTAAATTCAGAATCTTTGTTAAATATGTTTTTCATTTAGTTTCTTTTCCATTAAACATGTTCCCAAACACTTAAAAAAATCAAAATAAATATATAAAAAAATCACATTATTGCGTGCAAAATAAATAAAAAAAAGGGCATAATCATATATTTGATCCACACTATGATTTTTATTGGTTTATCTGTATATTTTCATAATGAAATACAAATCCAGGCAATTAAATAAATTCAAATACATATACAAATAATTACATAATTGAAAAACAAAAAAGGAAAAAGCTGGCTAATAATATATTTACTATCCACCATATGACTTATTGATTCTTAAGAATAAAAAATAATAATACTTGTAATAGTAATAGGAACTAAGTCGTTCTAAAAATATATATATGCAGTTTAACCCTATGAAGATCATAATTTTTTTTTGATTTTATGAATTAGTATATATTTGGTATGAATATTTTTGTTTAAGTATATAAATTATTAATATGAGGAATAATTACGAAACAAATATGTGAGAATTTTATTCTTACCAATTATATATTTGGTAAAATAATTAATTATGTTAAATATATTTTTTCATTTATACTTAAATTACCAAATCTGTAGTAATTATGATGGTTGCATGATTTGATATGTAATTAGTTGTATAATATATCTTTGAATAACTTAATAATGGTAACGTGTTTAATGGATATATTTAGTTGAAATCAGTTTCATATCTATATATATACACACACGTATATATGTAAATTGATAATTTAAATTTTACTAATTTATAATTAATATTTTTTCTTAAATCATGGTAATGTGATCAATTAAAATATTTAGTTAAAATCAATTACATAAATTTAGCACTCCATATGTTTGGGCATACATTTTTTAATTTATTCAACTTAATTATAGATAACATTTATAATGTATCTGTTCATAAATAACAGAAAGAGACCAAAATATCTATAAAGCGGAAATTAATTTCGAATGACAGAAAGAGACCAAAATATTTAGAAATTTGATTTTAACCAACTGATCAAAAAGAACCCCAATTGAACATTGAAGAACATAAGTAGGGCAAAGAGGATGAAAAATAAGGATTTGCAACAAAATATATAATTAAAAAGGTACATATGATATTTTATTTTCTTAATTAAAAAATTAACTTTATTTTTTCAATTAAAAAGGTACATATGATACTTAGATAAAAAAAAAGAAAAAAAAAAGGAGCAACTAAACAAAAAATAACAAACTGAACAATGCCAGAATCAATAAGGAAAAACATTTGATTGAAAATCAATCAGACCTAAAATCACACACCGAAAATATAAACACAACCTCCATTTACACTAAATAAAACTTTCACACATTAATTTCAAATTAATGCTACACTACAACCATCAATCATTGCTCAAAAGTCAATCTCAAGCCTCAATAAAAACATAAAATAGGACGAATAATTAAAAAAAAAAAACTAATAAAAAATCGTATATAATCTCCGTAGGCAGATGCCATCCAAAATTCCAAACAGATTAATTTTCTTTTTTCATTTTACCTCCTCAGCAAACACATTATGTATATTTACACATTATATATTTAACTTCTTTCTATTTATGCGCGCCCATTGAAATGTAGTAAAAGGATATTCAATTCTAAAATCCAAATAATAAGTACTATATAATATTGAGAGATCCAATAAAAAATTGGACAGTGAGTAGCTAATTAATTAATTATAGAGAAGTATATGTATTGGATACATCAATCAAATTAAAACTAACCAAACATGAACTTATTCCATGAATCAGAGAGAGTATACATGAATATATCCTCTCCCACTCAAATTAAACACAAAAGCTWCTTTATGTCGGGGCTTACTWTYAACTGAAGTATATTTAGTTAAAACACTTATTTATTTTAATTTGTGGTCAATTGAGGAAATGACGTATCTCATATCACAGGTTGCAACTCGCAGAAACAAACCGCGAACTAATATCAGTTATAGTATCATTTACAGCAGTGTCAAGACACATCCCCTGCAATCATCTGCAGAAATATCTCTGGTGCATTGGACCATGCCATACAATGTCGTCGTGTTTCCTATGGCAAAAAACTTATTGGGCGCTCTAATAGCAGTTTGGGACAGGTCTCCCATCAAATTTAAGATTGCCTCCCTAAAGTTATCGTCGCCCACATCTCCCATGCTCAAAGAGTCCCCATGATTTAAGAAAGTATTGAATAAGGAAAAATATAATAAAAAAAATTTAAATTAGGTAAGATACAATAAAAAAAATGTATTAAATTAGGTAAATATTAGGCTCGTATGACACATAAGCAAACGAAGCACCAGAATTTTTTATTTGTCAAACGAAGCATATGAAGCAGACACATAGATTAGGAAGGTTTTGCATTAATATATAGGGGTGATATATAAATATATATATATAATATTATAATACTAAATACCCGTGTATATATATATACTAAAACAATACCCGTGTGTAATACACCGTGTATATATATATACTAAAACAATACCCGTGTGTAATACACGGGTATTTAGTATTATAATATATATATAATATGTGTGTATGTGTGTGTATATATAAGTAAAATTTCAAATACTGTTATTATATGGTAACTTATTTTTCAAGTATAAATCACAATATGATCTCAATCCTTTCATTACCATTAACTTCCCATGATCTATTTTTTAACAAAATCATAATTTATACCATTAAACTTCACTACATAGTTTAGAAAAAGTCAAATACAGTCGTCATGATAAATAAGAATATTTATTACCAAATATTTCCAATATAAAAGTGCATCAATAAAAAATTATAGCAAGAGACGGATTAAGCATGTTTTGAGTTCAAAATTCCAAATAAACTAATATCCAAATTTAAAATCACTATGGAGAACTGAATACCAAATTAAAATCTGTATGGAGAATTTATTATTTGTGAGAAAATTAAATATATACTTTTAACCATAATAATATTTAATTAGGATGAACATTTTATTATATTCAACCTCCTTAATTGTTTTATCAATTAATTATTTACTTATGAACATTTTATTGTATTAAACCTCAAAGTTTTTTATCAATTATTTACTTGTTCATCAGGTGTTTTATTCAAATAGATCTTTTAAATCTGTTGTAGCCTTGTTTTATTGGAATATGGATGAATTGAAAATAGTATGTTTATTTAGGATGAACATTTTATTATATTAAACCCGAAGATCTTAGAATTCTTTTTTATCAATTATTTACATATTTATTTATTTGGTTGTTGAATTAGGAAATATCTTTTTATCAATTATTTACTATTTATTTATTCAGTCGTTGAATTAGGAATCGGGGTGTTTTATTCAAATAAATCTTTTACAAATGTCTTGATTTTGTTTTCTTGTTGGAAATAAGAGAGGAAGGAAGGGAAATAAATATTTTAAATCTGTGTTAATTTTTTTTACGTTGGCAATAGAAGATAGGTTAAACAAATCTTTTAGATCTGTTGTTAATTTTGTTTTTATGTCGGGAATAAGAGAGGAAGGAAAAGTGTAGGTTTATTTATTATTATTCTCAATCAGGTGGTGTGGGATGGTATTTATTTAGGAAAGTTTTTTTTTTATCAATTATTTACAAAGGAAATAAATCTTTTACATCCGTGTGTTAATTTTATTTTTATGTTGGGAATAGACGATAGGAAATTTGATCAAATAAATCTTTTATATTTGTTAATTGGGAATAGACGATAGGAAATTTAATCAAATAAATATTTTATATTTGTTAATTTTGTTTTATCTCGGGAATAGGAGAGAGGAAGGAAAATTGAAGGTTTATCTATTATTTATTTTCAATCAGGTGGTGGGATGGTATTTATTTAGAATTATTTTGATCAGGTTGATATTTGTAGAATCTTTGGAAAAAAAATTATAAATTTCTAATCAATATTTTATATCAAATACCAGAACTATTTTTCTCTACATCTAATGATTCAGGTAAGAAGATTAGGATGAATTGAAAATCTATTATCTATCATATGATACCCATAATGATTCATGTAGATTCAGAATATTTAAAAAAAAAAAAGATTAATGACTCGATTGGGATATTGGGACATTTGAAATTTATCTAGTTGTGTCCAAAATTAAATGAATCTGAATTAAAATTATTATGGAGAATTTATTATTGGTCCACTAAATATCAAATTAAAATCTGTATAAATAATTTATTATTTGTGAGAAAATTAAATATATACTGCTATTTAAGATGAACATTTTATTATACTTGTTTTTATTAATTATTTACTTGTTCTATTTTATTCAAATAGATTTTTTAGATCCGTTGTAGTCTTGTTTTTTATTGGAATATGGATGAATTGAGAATGGTATAATTTATCATATTATATAAGAACTCAAAATCTTAGATTATTTTTTTTTTTCAATTCTTTACCTGTTCAGAGTGTTTTATTCAAATAGATTTTTAGATTTTTGTTTTTTTATTGGAATATGGATTTTTTTGTCAAATATTTACCCGTTCATCGGAAGTGTTTTATTCAAATAGTTTTTTAGCTCATTTGTAGTCTTGTTTTTTTTATTGGAATATGGATGAATTGAGAATTGTCGAAAAACTTATTATTTATTTGGTTGTTTTATTTATTATTTATTTGGTTGTTTAATCAGGGTGGGGAGGTTCTTTTTCAAATAAACCATTTAGATTTGTAAACTTTTGTTTCACATGGAGAATAAGAGAGAGAGAGGTAATAAACTCGAAGAGATGAAAAAATCTCATGCAATAAAATATAAATAAATAATAGAAAAATACAACCTAACAGGAGAGAGAAAAGAAAAGAAAATAAAAGTAAATTCCTAATTAATATTTCATTATGTTTCCTCATAATTTTATTATTACCATAAACTCGTGTTATTTTAATAAAATAAGTAGGAATAAAATTGAAAGAAAATTTTGAAAAATTTATAAAATAAAAATTAATTTGTAATAAAATTGAACCTCTAAATATCATTTAATATGAATTGGAGAGATTATATCACGAACAGATAAATGACTCGTTAAGAACTTTGATCAATATTTACGAGACGGATTTTTTTTTCCTCCACACTATAGTCATTATCACCCATGAACTATTAATTGTTAATATGAGGTATATGAACTATGCGTGTTTAACAATTTACCATCTACCATAATTTTGGTAATTCTACGACACTTCACTCATTTTTTTAAAATCATAATTAAAGTATAAGTAATTATTTAATAAATCTAAGAATTAAAGAGAATATGATAATATAACACATATAAAATAAATTTAAATCTTTTAATAAATTATGGAAAAAAGAAATAAAAAAAAATTTCTAAATAATTGGTAAAATATATAAGACCGAGAAAAAAAATTGTAAAATGACATAAATAATACTAAAAAAATATAAAATCACATAAATAAAATATAAAAAATTTATAATTAAGTTATTTAATAAATATGGGAAATAATAAATCATAATAAACATGAGGAAATAATAAAGTTAGTTTTAAATATATGACTTCTAAATAATTATTAAAGTATGAAAAAAAAAAGAAAAAAATGAAAAAATGTAAAAAGTTATTTAATTAGTTTTTTTATATTATATCAATGGTCATTTCTTTTATATAGTTTAAGTATTTCCTTAGAAGTTATTTATACATTTTTTATTTATTTTAACTACTTTTATATGTTTATTCGAATTTATTTTATATTTTTATATATTTTTAGTCTTTATTTATTTTAAATTTATTAAATATTTGATTATACGTTTTTATATTTTTTTATATAATTTCATAAGAAAAAAAAAACTATTCTTTTATATCATTATAATAATTGTGTTAATTTTATATTTTTTGGGTCTTTTCATATTTTAAATTATTATTTGGAAAATAAGATTATAATTATTTTTCACTAGTCTTTTTAGATATATTTTATATATTCTATATTTTTTATGATCTTTTAATTTATAGATTTATTAAATAAGTATTTATAATTAATTATAAGATTTTCATCAAAAACTAGGCGAGGTCTCCTAAAATCAATAAAATCCTCATTTTGAGGGTATACTTAATAGAACTTTGAAGGCTATACATATGATTTTCATTTGATTTTTCTTATTTTATCTATCTCATGGAAGATTTTACGATTTTCTTGTATTTGTTGTTTTTCATAGCAAGTTGATAGGTTTTTTAGTTTTTCTGGAACAAGAGCAGACAACCCCAAGTTAGGCAACCAATGGATGTGAGGGAGAAAGAAAAGAAAAAGAAGTCAAAACAGGCGTGAAAAAGAGGACACCCGGCCTCTGGATAGGTGCACCCGAGATAGCACCCGAGCTGAGGTAGCGTTTGACAGGTAGAATGAGGACAAAGCCTACAGCCGGTAGCACCCGAGCAGGTGGTCGAGTGTGATGACTGTACCCGAAGTATGGTCGGGTGTGAAAGACAGTATGCGAACAGTGAAGGACACCCGACCAAATGGCGTGAGAGACAAAAATAATAAAACATCGATTTTAGGTCAAAATCAAGGTTTTTGAGTTTTATAAATACCTACATGTCCAAAAGCATTAATTATCATATATATCACATAATAAATACTATATTGGAGTTTGGGAACCCTATGATCAAGGAGTGACGTTCTACCATCCACAAGACGAAAACCCCATGAGTCATCACGACTTGATACAGTTGTCCACCTCTCTTTCCGTACATTGTTTAGTTAGATCATGTGTTAAGCGAACATGGATTTGTGTTTTGTTATAACTATATCCGGGCAAATCATTATGATTTCGGACATAGAAGTAGATTGATGACTCTTTATTTATGATATTAAAGTATTTCGTTGATTAATGTTTGATTCCTTCTCATTTGCATCTTCTTTTGAATTCTTGCGAGCACTTGATCACTGTTTATATTTAATTGCAAGTATTAAATTTAAATGGAAGTGGAAGAAAAATACTTGAGCCATAATGTAGAAGTAGTAGATAATTTACAAGAGTAATATTGTCTAATGAGAGTTTTTAATTCTTATGAGCTATTTTCAACTGAATTACGTGCATCATCCAGGCGGTGATAGATGCACGAGTAATTTTGTCTACAAATCTGAGTTTTCTGAACAGGAGTGTTGGATGACCCATGCGATGCTCTATGGATAAAATATTAACTAAAAGCTTATTTATTATAAACCAAAGAACTGTCAATCGAATCATTAAGAATCATTCTCATCTCATATTTTCTCATGCAATTATTTGTTTGTTATATGTTATTTAGTTTAATTACATATACATTGTTCTGTATTTCCCTAGATAAAATCATAGTTATATTTGATGTACTTAGTCTATATAGTTAATGTAGCGTTCTTAGATTCCACTACTATATTTGAAATACTTATACTTACGGTGGATAAAAATAGAGGCTACAAGTGTGTGAAGGGTAAATTGTAAAAAAAAAAATGCAGAGTTCATATGGTTGATTATTACATAATAGTTCATATGGTTACCTATAAATATGATGGTATTTTGGGTGCCAAAAAGTTATTTCCCCATATTTAATAGATGTATGATGAATATACAAGAAATAAATAATAATTATATAAACATAAGCATTTCTTGTATATTCATCACACGTGATTGTGCATTGAGATGTGTGAATTAAAATCAAGACCGGCGGGGCTTATGGCGCCCATTGGGGTGCCCCCGTAAATTTCAACCTAAAATTACTTTTAGATAGTATATACCGTAGGAGTTGTAGGAGTTCTATAGAGCCTCATTGGGCGCAAGGTGATGTCACGTGTAGCACTACTTGATTGGTAACCTCGGGGGACCCCTATTTGATTTCATTGAACTGGTGGGCGTCATAAGATTTTTGTTATATACTGTCTAAAAAAACTGACTATGATTACTTCACACAATATGAGACAGTATTTCTTTCATATTATGAACTCACAAACCTAGATGTTTGACATAAAGTGAATTCATTAATCTAGTTTTTTTTTTTAATCATGATCTCACAAACCCAAATGTTCGTCATACCGTGAACTCACAAACACAAATGTTTGTCGTACCATGAACTCATCAAACCATTTTTTTTCTTCATATCATGAATTCACAAATCTAGATGTTTGCCATACCATGAACTCACTAACTCAGTTTTTTCATATCGCGAACTCACAACCTCAGGTGTTCGCCATACCATGAACTCACCAACCTAATTTTGTTTCATATCGTGAACTCATAACCCCAGATGTTCATCCTACCATGAACTCATCAACCAAAACTTTCTCCATACCGTGAACTCATTTTTCACCGTGTCTTTCAATTAATCTTATTTAAAATACACCTAAAATTATATTTAGAGAATAATACTTCTAACCAGTGATTACTGCAAAGTAAAAACTCATAATACTAAATATATGTAAGTTGAATTTGGCATTTAGAGTTCGAATAACATTTTCATTGGTCTTTTTCGTCCTCTCTCAATCTCGCAAGCTTCTTCTTCCTCTCTCAATCTTGCGAGCCACCACGCCATCACCGCCCAGATCCTTGTCTAATCATCACTCGAACTCAACATAAAGCTCTCTGTCACCGGCCTCTGTCCCGCTGCATAGCCATTCGCCATGGTTTGCTCTCTTTTTTGTCTCTCTCTGTGACTGAACTAACAACATGAAGCATACAATTAATTATATTTTATTGAAATGTATTTTTGTCCTTTCTTCCTTTTTATGTTAAAAAAGAGTTTTTGCTCTCTTGTAAATCATAAAAGTGTTTTGGTTTATGTCGGTATTCATTTTTATACATTTTTCTTTAACTGTGTAAAATAATTGTAAGTTTATTTTTTTGTGACGAAAAGTATAATCTTGTGTCTAGGAAATTTGATGGGGAAATTTCTTCTTGCCACACAATGTATACGATTTTTTACACTTTACCCCCCAAAATACTTTTTGTTCCACTTTGCCCCCTAATGTACAATAATTTTCGACGTTGCCCCCTAAACTTTACTTTCAACAGAATACTCCTTCTAGGTTCCATTGACGGGCAGTTGAGGAGCAAAGTGCAAGAATCTTATAGTTTGGAGGGTAAAGTGCAAAAAATCTTAAAGTTTGAGAACAAAGTGCAAAAATCTTATAATTTGGATGAAAATTTAAAATAATATTAATATTGAGTTTTTATGTAAAAGTATTATTTTTATTAAAAGATAGAATTTATATCTCATATATATATATATATATATATATATATATATATATATATATATATATAATCGTGAAATGATATCATAGTAATTAATAATATAGTTAAAAAGATATTATTAAAAAATTATCTTATTAAAAAGATATAGAATTTATATATATATATATATATATATATATATATATATATATATATATATATATAGTTAAAAAGATAGTATTAGAAAATTATCTTATAATATAATTATAATTAAAGCCGTTTTTGCACTTCTTCTCTATGTAATATGGTGATATACAATCTTATATAAAAATATACTCGTGATTAATATAGTATTTATCACACTTTTTATACAAATAATAATATCGAATGATATACTCGTGATTAATATAGTATTTAATCAAACTTTTTATACAAATAATAATATCGAATGATAATCTTATTTCTCTATTCATAATATTATAATGCATATACAAAATACACCTTTATTTATTTTGTTCAATTATAATACATAATAATATATTATTATGTTATTTAGTGTAAGAATTTACATAATATTTAGTCGTGTGTTTCACACTTGATAATATTAAAGATGAATTGACAATATTTATATTAGAAAATTATAAATATTAATTGAAAATTTATGAGTCTTTTTTTTGGAATTATATTGACAACTTTGTGTGTGTGTATATAAGATAAAAATCCTACTCCCTCCGTCACACAAAGATAGTATAGTATTTCATTTCCGTTCGTCCCACAAAGATAGTCCAGTTACCATATTTAACATATCATTAATTTTTCATTTCTACACATACCCTTAATTAATATTCTTGAAATACTATTTTTCTACATGGTAAATTGAAAATTGATGATTAGAATGCAAAGTCTTACTATTCCAATTACAAATATACCAATTACAACACTGATTTCTATTAGTATTAATTGACATTAATAAATTAAAGAAGGGTATATTTAGAAAATACTAACTAAATTAATGACATAACTATATAAACTACCAATTTCTTAAACTGTGAAGTTAACCGTAAGACTATTAAAATGGGACGGAGGGAGTATATCTTTTTCAAATATAAGATTTTAAGATAAAAATCTAATATTTATATTATTTTAATTTACCCCCCTCCCCCCGGCAAATACTTGGGTGAGACCGGTCTCATAGTATGAGACCACTTTTTACCATACCCATCTATTTGACCCGCTTGTTGCCCGACCCGCTCCAACACAAAATATTATTATGAGAAAAGAAAAAATTGGACGGCAATTTCTTTCTCTACCCTTCTCAGAGGCGTAGTAGATCTATCTTTCTCCTTCCCCGTCTCCTTCCTCATACACGGCGGATAGCGTAAGGAGGTGACGAGTCGGGTTGTATCAGGAAGTTATAGRAACTTGATTCCGRTTGGGGCTTTTGGTATGTAGGTTTTGCAACTGACCATGTTTTTGGGTTMAGTGGTTTTCAATGATAGGTGCGGTGGCCATGGTTTTCCGGCGTGGGTCTCAACTAATTGGGATTGGGTTCTTTGAAGGTGGCTGAGGGACGAGCGGCGGATTGTTTAATGTTGCATTGACGTTTGAGATGAGCATCCCTGTGGCTGATAAGTTAATGAAAGAGGTACTTGGTTTATCTAATATAAGTTCTTATACATTCTAATGTTCTTGCTTTTTGGTGATAACTGAGTGTTTGTGTCAATGAGTGAAAAAATAGAGTAAGATAAGCTATGACAAGGTAATTGCACACATGTGTTTGTGAAAATGTCTCAATGAGTGAAAAAAGAGAAATATAATTCGAAATCGTCGTTAAAGCTCTCGACGGCCGAGCCGGCGATGGGGTTTGCTCATCTTGTAATAAATATACAAGTATTTGAGTGGCATTGTATTGCCAATAATATCGAAAGTGTTTTTATTAGAATGCATTCTTTGTGTTTGTCGCTGTCTTTGTTCTACGGTGTCCTTTTTTTTTTGCACACACCCGTGTTTGTTATCTGTTCATGTAGTCCAATAGTAGTAGTATGCGTGTATTTGTTGTTGAATTTCATGTGATCTCCTTTTTCTTTTGGGGGTTTATGATTCGGGCCACAGGCTGATTCGATGATTCTTGAAACAAACGATTTTTTTTATTGTTTTTTTAATATCTTGATGCCTAGGTAATTGTTATTTACTAAAATGTGAGTCAATGTTTCAGTTTGGAAGAGGTATTATGGAGCATGCTTTTATTGTAGTATCACATTAACATCATGTCTGGTTAGTATTTCGTGGGTGTGTTGGTAGGTGAATAGGTTACAGTTTGCATCAGGTGGATAGGGGTTTCTATGTTGTGAGTTGATTTTTCGAGAAGAGCTTTTGTCTGGGTCTTGCTGCATCTTGTCCAAATGTAGTTTAATGTTTTGTTTGTTTTTCTTTTCAGGTCATTGCTCAAACAAACAAGATGTGTTTTCATTTGGGGTTATACTTCTTAGTTTGATATCAAAGAGAGTTTACACAGACGAGCCAGTGCACCATTTGTTTACGAATGGGCCATCAGATAATTTGAAGRAGCCAATGCCGGTGCACCATTTGTTTCCATTTGTTTGTTTGGAATTTCAGGAAAATTGAAGTTTTATGTCTTTTATAACTGTTAAATTTCTAGGTGACATTGGAATCTCGTGGTTTTCTATCTTCTTGATAATATATGMTCAGGTGAATTTTGGAGAGTGTTTTATTGTTTGTTTYGAGATATGCTTGGTCCCTGYTCAATTTGCTATATATCTCGTTTAAAATAWCCACATGATTATWWTTWTTTTTTWAAAAAATCWAGACATAATATACATTTTTGGCTATTTGTATGTTATTTGAGTATCACAAAACAATGTTCAAGTATCACAAAAGATTGCTAAAATATCACAAAATATTGTTAAAATATCAAAAGTTTTTATACCTAATTTTAATTAAAGTATAGTTAAGTAAT
>BMAC01000009.1:1566579-1594834 GCA_014905375.1 Phtheirospermum japonicum | reverse complement strand
TTCTAAATTAATACACCCCCTTAATTTTATAAATTTACAAGCTAATCACATTATCACCACCGTAGAGGTTGCAAATGACAGGCATGTGTATAAACCATGGTTCTGAAAATCGGACCGGACCAGCCGGTTTGACCGGTTCAATCGGGAACCGGTCACCCACACCGGTCCGGTTCTCATGTAAAAAACCGGTCAAAAACCAATCATGAACCGGTTGAACCGGTGAAACCTGTGACAGGTTCAACCGGTTTTTTTGAATTTTTTTTTTTTACTTTCTAGTTTTTATATTAAATAAAAATTAACGAGGTCTTATTTTTTTTTATTTGGAGTACAAATAAATACAAATTATGGTGGTTAATTTTATTTCATTTTGAAGTTGTTTGACTTGGAGTGATGATATAAGAATTGTAACTATTTTATTTGATTTCTCTTCATTATATTTAATTCAACTACATTTTTTATGTTGTATTGGAGTTGATGAATTCGTATTTATTCATATGGACTCTTTGAATTGAATTTTAAAATATTTTATAATCATATATTTTATTAAATTAATTTATTCTATTTATTTATAACATATTTAATAGTGGTATACATAACATACATACATATATATATATATATATATATATATATAGGGGTGGGTTCAAATGGAACCATGTCATTATATGTGAACCTAGGGACTCATCTTGATCATTGGATTGAATAATCTAGATGGTTGAGAACATGACACGTCAGCAGTGTATTTATGGTAAATATTGCATTAAATTAATAAAAAGGGTATTTTCGACATATAACAACATTCATAAAGAGCGCTGAATTGCTCTTTAGAAAGCACTACGGATAAATAAAAAAAAAAGCACTGCGGCTTTATACAAAAAGCATCACAAAATTCGTATACAATTACGGAAAAATTCAAAAATTTCAAAAAAACTCAAATATTCAACAAACAATTTTAAATAAAATTTATGTATAATTAAGTAGCAATGTTTTTTTCACATATAATTAGTGCTTTTACAATGTAAGTAGCAATGCTTTTTTCATATTACGGCAGCGCTTTTTTACTACACTAAAACTGCTTTTTCTAAAATTGCATATAATTACACCGTGCAAATACTTGGAGTGCTTTTTATAATATTGTTATAGTGCTTTTGAACTACACTAATACTGCTTTTTGGCCAAACATTCAACCCTACCATTCATTCAACCCCACTCATTCATTCAACCCTACATTCATTAAACCCTACCCAAAGACGAGGCCGGCGATCTGGACATGATCGTCCACCGCCGCAAGAAAGCCACCCCAGCAAAAACGAAGCCGGAGCCGTCGCGGGGCCAGACCAAAGACCCAACCAACAAAATCTCAGCCACACCGCCATCGTCAATCAACCATCGTCACCAACCCAAACCGCCATGACCGAACGAAACCGAAATCCAAAACCCAAAGGCCGACGCCTTTCTCAATCCAAAACCCCAGCAAAACGACGCCGGAGCGCCACCGGAAAACCCATCGATGACTGCTGGCGGTGCGACCCGAACTGGTCAACCCGCCGCCACCGCCTGGCTGACTGCGCAATCGGCTTCGGCAAAAACGCATCGGCGGCAAATATGGGCCGCATCTACGCCGTGGACCGACCCGAGCCACGATGACCCGGTCAACCCCAAACCCGACACCCTCCGCCACGCCGCCATCCAACCCGACCCGCTCTGGATAATCTTCAATTCAGACGACGACGGCTGATTATTTTTGGGGGCCACGCCTACCCAATCGCCGCTCAAGTCGCCGTCGAGCCTCCTTCACCGTCTTCAAACCCAAGGCAGAGGAGCGGCGCTCCCGTTTTGCTCGGGGAAGGGCGGCGCTCGGCCACACCTGGGTCACCGGCTCACTACGAGTGGGATGGGGCGGCTGGTTTGGTGGAGAAATCGGGGAGGGGATGGGGCGGCTGGTTTGGGGCGGCTGGTTTGGGAGCGGAGGAAATCGGGGAGGGGGATGGGGATGGGATGGGGCGGCTGGTTTGGTGGAGAAGAAGGGTTTAGGTGAGAAGTAATAGGAAAACACGGGCTGGAATTTGGGGATTAAATTGATTGATTGGATTTATGTAAAATGACCTAAAAGCCCTTTTCCTTCCATATATATAATTTATAAATTTAAAAATAGAAAAAATCTGATCCGTACAAATTATTAGATCTACGGCCTGGATTGGTTCCTAGGTTCGCATATATTGACGTGGGATCTATTTGAACCTAATCCTATATAATATATATATATATATATATTGTGGACATGACTAACGATATTCCAGCATATAAATTTTCAGGTAATAAGCAAGATTATTAAACCATTTTTTCATGCAACAAAAAAGAAATCGACAAATTAATCAGCTCGTATTTTTTCCATTTTTTATTCTACAATCARCAAACTACAACCTTTTACTAAAAATTATATACCAGCAGCTACCAAAATATAAATGTAATATAACATATATATTTAGATAACTGGACTCAGCAGATTTTTTGTTTTTTATTCAATTGTATTTTTTAGCAGATCAAAATACATATAACTAGCAAATAATTTGCAAAATAGTTGAAGAAGTCAATGTTAAATATACTTAAGTAACAGATGATATATTTTTTAGCAAATCAAATACATATATAAGCAAAATCATTTTCAGCATATAAATAACCCTATTCAAGCATTTACAAATAATGAATCATATTCAGAAATCCAAAGACATTAAACCCTAAAACGTTGAAAAAAAAATCATGGATAATTCCAATCAACGTAACAATAACCTAGAAACAACATTCTACACACCGAAAATTAGTGAGCATTAATCATACCTTTGGCTCTCGGTTTCCTAGCATGGCAAACTGAATCGCCTCCCATCGCCGCATTCCCCATAATTGCATGCGAATTTTGAAAACTAGTTCTTAAGTCAGAATACGAAACTCGAACCCTAATGTTGAAGTCCAGTTTATTCGAGCCCAGTTTTAAAGTCATTCGCCACCCTCAACATCTTAGGAAGGTCGGATCTTTCAGAATCGTGCTGCATATTCCCTGGAATTTTTGATTTGGATTTGCGAAAATACTGGAATTTTTTATTCGAATTCCGATTGCTTCTTTTTATTTTTATTTTTTTGGGTTGAAGAAGTTGAAGAGTTTAATCAAATTCTTGTATTGTCTGAAAACACGCAATCACTCAATCATTCTGGGGATGATTTTACGGGATGATCTTTGGATTGCTAAAAATCCCAAAGATACCCTTCACAAATAAGAAATCAGCATGCGTTCAATTAAAACGATTTTTCATACCTTAAATAATTTATTAAACATTGACCATTGAATCAATTTATTTGGATGGATGGGATTGGTTCCCAGTTCCCACACAGGGCTCGGTTTGCACGAGATCCCACCCCTATATATGTGTATATATATATATATATAACCAGTCCGACCACGGTTGGACCTGTGAACCACTGAACCTATAAATTTACCGGTTCGATGATCGGTCCGGTTTTTAGAACAATGGTATAAACATAGCCTAGCTGGCCCTATCCCTCGACCGTTTGGGCCAGCCCTCAAGTCGGGCTGAAAACTATCAAATCTTTTTATGCAAAACAATAATATATTCTTATTCGCTAACAAATAAGAACACACGAAATGGATGAACAACATAGTATAGTTGTTTCATCAATTCTGTAAGACTAAGGGGATGCTTGGTTGGAGGGTTTAGAGAGTAAGGAATGGGAAACACTATTAAAGTGGTGCTTGATAACTACCACACTATGGGTTTGATTGCCCAATTTTTGGTATTGAGCCATACCCCCAACAAACATGGGTTATCAAACCCATTAACCTCCATAATCAAACTCATTCTCATTCACATTCCCACGAGAGAATCATGTAAGAATAGAATGGTATTTAATAATTCATTGGTCAACTCAAAATATATTTCAAACACAAGAATAGAGCGACCGTGATAATAGCAAGAGGCTTCATAAAAGAGGATAGATACCAAGTGGCAATATATTCATGCACAGGCAAATAAAGAAGTTATTTCTTCTATTGCTGAACAATAATCTATAGGCAGTGGATAATAATTTACACAGCATAATCCCATTAGCATTACCAATTTTTTACTTGGGTCTTATTTGTACAACAACCCGACCCATTCCGCACACCATGTTTCTTGAAGGGATATTATCCTTTTCTACAGCTCCACTGCATCTAAAAATCCAATCGTTCTTCGAAATACTTAAGCAACCACAGGGTAAGAAGCACAAGTGGCAACGCCTGCAAAATAGTTAAAAGTTTATTATGTTTTAGGTTTATTTGGATGCGGTCGGAATATAATATAAACAGAATTTGTGCACAAAATTATTGCATAAATTTAACTCATCATCTAATTATGCGTGGACAAGGCTTACCACACATGTTTTTGCCCATCTCCATTTTGAAATAGCCATTGTCACCCCATGCAGCTCCCCAGGAGTTCTTAATGAGCCAATATGGGATACCATTTTCGACTCCATAACCAACAGCAAGAACAGCATGGTTCACGTCCTGCAAATATTGCCCAGAAAATGTGAGAATCATCATTGTAGAGATGAATATTTCCACTTCATGCCAAAAGTCTATCCATATTATATTTTCAGCATACTTAGATTACTTATGTCGCCCCATGTAAGATTAGGGGTTTTGTAAAATGGTCATTTTTTTTGCAATTAACTTCTAATCTAACCAATTTGGCCCGCCAAAACTCAGACTCGGAAGGTGTACGAAACGTTAGTTATTTAAAAGATAATTATCTTTTAAACTTTCAAGTCGACAAGAAATTGGCAAATATAGTATCATTAGTTTCAAAAACTTTTTACCATCTCTCATAATAACATAAATATATGCTCCCTCCGTCCCAATATAATTGTCGGGTTAGAAGATTCCACATAAATTAAGAAATCTTACAAAATGACCCATCTACCCTCATATAATATTAGGATATTTAATGTATTTTATATTTCCAACATGCATTTTGAAGATATTAAATATAGATTAGAACAGTAAATAAGGGTATTTTGGAGGTTTTGCTTTGAATTCCTCAAATGAGTCTACGATTATTTCGGGACAAAAAACAGAGGCTAAAACAACAATTATTTTGGGACGGGAGACGATTATTTAGGGACAAAAAACAGAGGCAACGACAATTATTTTGGGACGGGAATACATCATATGAGTGCAAGCACGAATTGTTAATATTTCACAACTCTAACAACGATGAAGAAAACATGCTCAAGAATGCATAATCATGATCGTTATTTGAAAAGCTAGATCAAAGTTAAGTGAGTTTCTTTCACCAGATATTAAAATGAATCACATATTAAGCATGTTTTATGTAATTCTTTTTCGCTCTATAAACACATCTTTTGGGGTCAGTAGGGCATTTAAGACAGAAATATCTCAATCTATATATACCCAGACAGTTAGCCCATCAAATACATAAATCTGTATTCCAACAATTTATTTATTTTTCAGGCACCCTAGAATAGGATCACGAAGAACTCACCATGGGGGAGCTGCCACATGTATTGCTGGTGTAAACTCCATCTTTGTATGCTCGAAAACCATTAACCACCTCAAAAGCCACACTCACTGGCCGAGCAAATGCTACAGCATGCTTAAGTTCATCTTCAGCACCCTGTGATTTCATAAACAAGTCGAGAAATTAAAAAAAGCATCTCAACTTGTCTAAATACTTGCAATTAATCAATAATAAATAAATTAATTAATATACTGTTTATGTCTCATATGATCTAATATTACAATATCCAAATCCCACAAGGCGTCTTACCAGGGTGATATTGACAGAGTCGAGTACTTGGATTCCAACATTTTCGGACGTAAATTTGCATGCACCGTTCTTTCCAGTATACGGATACGCATCCTCGGTTTCAAGCCCACCGTTATATTTGATGTATTCAA
Organism: Phtheirospermum japonicum; assembly: GCA_014905375.1. Classification (NCBI taxonomy): domain Eukaryota; kingdom Viridiplantae; phylum Streptophyta; class Magnoliopsida; order Lamiales; family Orobanchaceae; genus Phtheirospermum; species Phtheirospermum japonicum. The sequence continues at coordinate 1,588,860 of BMAC01000009.1, read as the reverse complement.
AGGCTTGAGAGGGCAGCCCACCGTTGCAGCCGAAGTTGTTGAAGGCTCCAGCACAATCAACAAGCTGCTGCTCCGACAGAGAAATACCCTTACCAAATGCTTGTGCATATGCTGCTTCAAGCGCTCCTGTTGTGCTGCAAAACAACACACACAAATTTTGACCCAATTTTAGTACTTCTGAATTTATTACGTTCAATCATTACGGCTTGAGATAAATTCTGATCTCCAAGAATTGCCCATAAATGGGCTCACCTGAATGTCCAGCAAGATCCACAGTGACCTTGATCTTTGATGGGGCTGACGATGCCAGTTGTTCTCCAGTCTTTCTGCAACCCATCACAATAAATTTACAAATGATAGAATTAATATTTTAAATATAATGCCTCACTTTTGTAGTTTTAAGTTCACTAAACCATCATATGAACTCCATATCATCACACAAAGGAACCAAAGAGTTTAGTGTTTTAACAGGTCCATTATCACAAAGCTTGGTCCATTTTAGCATCTTATTTACTCATCCGAATCCAAGAACTGCTACCATGTCAAATACTATTTATAGATGTCATTTGAGTTACTGATGGAATCATGGAAAGATGTGACTAATTTGCTTCATGAAACAAAAACTATGAAACAGAGGAAATACAATAAACAACTAAAGTGAGAACAAGGAAAATACCGATTCTGGAAGTATGACGTCAGTGAGCTTGTGATTGCCCCTCGTGGTAGCAGAGCAGTTTTGAGCTGCTCCTAAACGAGTCTTTTGGAACTCATCCCATGTCATATCAGTAAATGCTGTTCATTTGAATGATAATTGCAAGAAAATCAGGAAAAAATAAAATTTAAGACTGCTTACAAGCAGGTTTTTTCTTCAATTAATCAAGAAATTCAGAATCAGGTATGGGGAGATAACAGAAAAGGATTGAATCTCATTAAATGGCAACTACTCTAGTCTGTGGGCCTTCTTCATTCTTTAACGCAACCACTTAGTTTATCATGTTGAAGTTTTTATCAAAGTTTTCATCATAAACTTCCAGATCATCATTTATTCAAAAAAAAAGGAGGGATAAATTTACCATTGACTCCCATAGTGTAAGAGAGACCCTTCCTGTTATGCGACCGGATCATCTTCAAATTCTCCGAAAATATCTGAAATCTCCTTTGTATCTCCTCAGCGTTCTCGTAACTCTTCCCATACCTTTGAGAAAATGAATCTCGTCAATAGACCAACGCAGAAAATATCAAACCTCCTAAGTCAATCATCGCGGCGATTGAATTACGCAACATATATGAATCAAAAACAACAAAATCAGAAAATGCGAATAAAAAAGTAAAGTTAAAAAAACAAATAAAGACCTTTGAGCAAAGCGAGCGAAGGAGAGAGCGCGTCGCGAGTCGCCGACGATTCGAAGGATAGAGGTCTCGAGCTCGTGCAGACCATCAACAACTTGTCTGATCGGATTTTGTTCGGCGAGGAACTCCGATCCGGCTCGTACGCCGGCAGCGCTGGCGATCAAGACCCCGACGACGAGCAGTACGATACGCGCCATGGTTTTCTTCTGCTACAATGATGGATGAGACAGGAGAGAGTAAAACCCAGTGTGGAGCAATTGTTCTCCGTGGATGCCTTTTTAAGTCTACTCCAATCAGATTGGTGTTTTCATGGGTCCCGCAGGGATGGTGTGGTGTGGAGCTGTGATTGGTTAGAATTTGTCGTGTTGTACAACGGAAACTGAAGAATCTCGTGGTGGGCGGATGGAGATATTATAATCATAAAACCCTCCTAATTGAAAATTGTTTTACGCCCCTGCATAGATTTTTATCGAAAAACACGCGTATCAAGTTTGAAAATACAAAAATATTTTTTTCATAAAATAGATTTAAATATTAAAAAAAATAAAAAAATATCTTTTTCCTCCCAAACTCTTTCAAAACAAAATAAAATCCAATAATGAAGGATTGTAATATAAATGAGATGAATAATACAAGTTTTCTCCATACTTTTTCAATGTTACAATAATCACATTGCTATTTTTGTGCGTTTTTCATCACATATTTGCCATAAAATGGTTCAATAGGGTTCATTGTCGGGGGTTGTGTTTGTACTGATAATGATAAACATAAACAGGTTGTTCGAAAAAAAAAAGTTCGAACACATCATAATTTCTGCAAAAAAAAAAGGCTGTTCAGACAAGATTTTCGAACATGTATTTCAAGTTCGAAAATCTGCTTTGAAAATTTTGTTTTTTGTCAAGAAACAGAGTGTTCTAAAATTTTTTTCGAACATTACACATTTGTTCTAAAAATTCTTTCGAACATTACAGATTTGTTGAAAAAAAAAATCGAACACTTCTTCATTTCTCGTGAAACCAGAGTCAAACCATACGGTAGCCTGATTTTTTATTTTTTTTTCAATTTTCTTTGGAGGAATATCAATTTTCATAAAAATGAGTGACTTGCCCTGGATGTTTGAATGCTTAATATGATCATTCTTCTCTTTTTTTGCAAAAATTTTTGAAACAGAATTCTTCATTTTCACAATTTTTTTCCCTTTTTTCTTCCTTTTTTACTTTCTCTTCTTCTCGGTTTTCTGTACGTCTTCTTCATTTTTTTTTTCTTTTTTATTTTATGATTTACTTGTTTATATTATTTATTAGATAGGAGTAAAGTAGGGAGTTTATGAGGTTGATTTAGTAAAATTCCAATGTATTTAAAATATTATTGGGTGTTTTTACTCATGAGGTAAACCCATCAATATTTTAGGTACAAATATTCGATCACACACACAAACACACACACACACACACACACACACACACACACACACACATATATATATATACTTGCCCCCGTATAGTATTTGACAAATAGTACTCTATCTTAAATAAAAAAATTATAAATAATTATATATTCTTAAAATATTATAAAAAAGCAAATTCCATATAAGCAAAAAAAAATAAAAAATAATATAACTACATGATAACTATAAAAGTACTCATTATTGTTAAAGAATCATTTGTATATATTTTTCTTAATTATAAGTTAAAATTTATATCTAATTAGAATTTATAATCACAATGAATTTTCACATTTAAGTAAGATTTACATATAAATCTTAAATAGACACTAATAATAGTATATAAATTGAAATGAAATTAAAAATACGTATGTAAATATTTTCTTGTGTCACATAAATATATTATCATTTTAGATAATATTTTGAAAAAATGTAACAGCTACACTCAAACCAGAATGGATGAAGGAGGTTGTCCACAGCTACACTGATGATGAATTTTTCAGGAAGATTAAAGAGGGTAAGATCTTGGATCCTACTGTTTTCCCTGATTTTACCCTTCTAGGTGATTTGATAAGGTATAAGGGGAGATTGTGTGTGGGAAATGAACAAAACCTTAAGGACATGATCCTAACAGCTATGCACAACTCAGCCTATGGAGGTCACTCAGGAATGTTAGGCACTTACATGAGGACTAAGAGGGTTTTCTATTGGCCAAAAATGAAGAGGGATATTGAGGGACGAGTAAAGGAATGCGAGGTCTTCCAGAAGAGCAAATCAGACCATGGGGGGTATCCTGGATTACTGCAGCCACTTCCTATTCCTGAACAGGCATGGAGCCACATATCTATGGATTTTATTGAGGGCTTACCAAAATCACAGGGGAAGGATGTTATTTTGGTGGTGGTAGACAGATTTACTAAGTATGCACATTTCACTGATTTATCCCACCCATTCACTGCCCTCACAGTGGCTAACCTATTCCTTGACACTATCTATAAACTGCATGGCTTACCAACACACATAGTTTCAGACAGGGACAAGGTTTTTACCAGTACCTTTTGGAGGGAGTTGTTTAAGCTAATGGGGGTACAGTTGACATGTCAACTGCTTATCACCCCCAATCTAATGGGCAAACTGAAAGGGTAAATCAATGCCTACAGAACTACCTTAGGTGCATGGTACATCACAGTCCAAAAAAATGGGTGAAGTGGTTAAGTCTGGCTGAATTTTGGTACCATACTGGGTTAAAGACTACACCTTTTGAGGCGTTATATGGGTACACACCTCCTGTAGGGTCTATAGGACAGTATGCATGCAGTGAAAATGATGATGCTAAGCAATTAGTAATGCAAAGGGAGGCAGCAAGACACTTAATCAGAGAGAATTTGTCACAGGCACAACAAAGGATGCAGATGTATGCAAACAAACACAGGCAAGAACGAAATTTTGAAATTGGGGACAAGGTCTTTTTGAAATTACAACCTTTCAGACAAAACTCGGTTACACTCAGAAAAAACCTCAAATTATTAGCAAATTACTATGGTCCTTTTACAGTTACAGAAAGAATAGGTCAGATTGCTTACCGCTTAGATCTGCCAGAAGGGTCACGAATCCATCCAGTTTTTCATGTGTCGCTCCTTAAATCGAGGATAGGGATCGGCACCTCCGTCGCTCCGGATCTACCCGCAACCACCTCCGAAGGGGATTTCATGATTGCACCAACAACCATTCTGGACACGCGAACCATTAACCGGAACGGGATCGATGTTGACAAGGTCCTGGTTCAGTGGTTGAATGCTGCACCCTGGGACGCTACTTGGGAGGATTTGAAATTTCTGCGAAAGAAATTTCCAAAATTCGATCCTTGGGGTCAAGGATCTGTCGATGAGGGGGGTATTGTTATGAAATTGGGATCGAAGAAAGGGAAAGATGAAATTGAATGGCAAAGGAACCCTAATTTAGAGCAAAAGGATAAAAATACCGCCTTTTAGACGGGTTGTGAACAAAAGGAGAAGAAACAGGAAACGGGTGAAGAATCGGGCGAAGGTCGGGTTGCGGATCAGAGCATGAAGGACCAGATTACCGGGCCGGATTGCTTAATGGGCTGAAAGGGGCAATTGGGCATATTAATTAATTGTTACTGGGCTCTGTTTATTTATAGGTTGAAGGGTCCAATTTCCTTAGATATTTTGTGGGTGTTTTAGTCATTACAATCAAGTGGTCCAACCACATTTGCTTTATGTAACCAATGGAACAGTACGCATGGGAATCAAGCATTTACATGAAATTATTCCTATCTCTAAGCCTCTTTTTTCTATCTGCCTTTCCATCCACTTCTTCCTCAAGCTTCATTTATCAAAATTACAGAGCAAATTCCAATAAATTAATTACAGAAAAATTACAATCTAATACGAAACCAGTTAACCCATAACACATCCTCACTAAGGATAATATATATGTGTACGCTCAAAAGCACTCAAGTATTCTCTTTTTTATGGGGACGTGTATACGCTCAAATCATCAAATTACATGCACAATAAACAAGCATTGAAAATAAAAAACTTCTCCATCGCATAATAAGTGTGTTACTAACAAAGAATCAAAAAAGGTCGTTACGGGTTGTAATGTAGGCTCTTTGGACAGGCATGGAATATATAAGTTGTGTGGCTAACTCATGATCTAACGTGATCAATAACTCACCGAACTATTCTAATCACGAAGCGATGTGCTTTACCTCATTCAAACGAAACCTCACTTAACCCTCACAACGTAGCCTTTATACTTAGGCTATTCCTCGACTCGAAACCTAAAACCGACTTCTGAACAAACCACTAAAATAATTTAGAAGCTTATGATACACTTCTTCTTTAAAACTCGACTTTTGCCTCTTAAACATTTGGCTTCATATGAAAATAAACAATACTAATATAAGCCTTTATAAACATAGGCAACAACTCAACAAGATTCACCATCCTCTTTATTCATCATTTTTTTTTTTTTTTTTTTTATTATTTTTTTTTTGAAGGATGGTGATCCTTAACACTATTACAACATTTTGATAAATCCCTGATCATAATTCCAAAACACAAATAACCAACAAAAATAACTAACTCTTACCCCACGCTATTAATGACGTAGGAGTTAACTCATAAACACTTCGTGGCTATAGGAAATGGATATTTGGCTATGAAAGGCTCATTCGAAATTTATAGTGGCTGATATATCTGGATATGGCCGGAATAAAGGTAATTTTTGTGCTCAATCGTCATATTCAAAGCTAACTACACACTATGATTTCAAAGAGATTTCAAAACAGAACTTACTCAAGTACATGCAAAAGATGATAAACACTCAGGCTAAGTAATAGTTTTGAAAAATCTATGCACTTATACACGCTCAAAAGACAAGAACCTCAAATCATACATAGTCGACTTTGAAAGGATAAACCAGACAAACACAATCAAGCGTATGAATAGCAATCAATCACGTTCAAATACTAGCTACTACAAAACCACGAATTCAAGTTGCACAATTATAAAACACAACTCATACTCAACTACCCTCCCCCTCTCTAAAAGTCTGGCAATCTCCGGATTGCCATAAATATATATATCAAAATTAAATCAAAAGAGGAAAGGAGTAAGAAAGAATTCCCTGAAGACTAAATAGTCGAGCTGCTCCAAAAAGAACTGTGCAATCATCCCATCGTCTCGAATCGCGTGATTAAGATTGTCTTGATTAAATACCTACAAAAACAAATAAGCAAACAAAACAAATAATAAACTAACTGATTTTTTAAAGGGATACGAGAAGCTCGGGTTGCCTCCCGGGAAGCACTTGTTTAACGTCAAAAGCTCGACGACATACATAATCGATGCAATCTGGGATCCAAAAATAAATGACGATCATGCCACGCCTTAGTACATTCCAAGAGCAAGAGCGGGCGATTAACATCACCAAGGCGGGCACGAAAAGCAAGTCGTAGAAGAAGAGAAATCAAAATCTCAACTCTCTTCGAAGGTCAGAAACGCGAGTAATTGATCACAACGAATATATCAAATTCGTTAGGAGCATGGAGCGATGTTCGATCACCGGAAGAACTAGAAAATCTATCGAACAAAAGAAACATCTATCAACCAATCCAAGCTCCTTTGTTTCCTCGATCACCACCTCAACACCTTAAAAAATATGAAATTCAATATCCGGGCTTAGGGAAGGGCGATTGGAATCCTTCTCGACTATCTCTTCCACCACCTCGAAGTTAAGATTTTACAACGGCTCGGGTGGCACAAGAGGAGGCTCGGCCATCTCATCCTTCTCCAAAACTGGCACCACAACCTCACCATCCTCACAGAGAGCAAGTAAGCTCGAATCTACAACATCTTCCGGAATCTCCAATGGCAACACCCCAACATTCCTGTCCAAAGCCTCATCAAATAGTGCAAGAGGGGCATTCTCAATTAATCCCCAATAACTTCCTTACTAATCTCTCCCAAACGAGCATTCAAGCTTGAATCACCAACATCAAAGGTGGGCTCCACCACATCAAATATCGACACCTTGCCTGGTTTAACTGGATTAAAAGAACATGGTTCACGAGGAGCATATGGATCATCGTGGCCCGAATCATATGAGTTTGAAGATGGAGCCCATTCAGGTGAGTAGAATGTCCCGAAATTAAGATGTTGGCCGTGATAATTCTGAATGGCGTTAAGTTCCTCCTGTGGTTCTTCATCAAACCTCACTGGGCATACATTCGCCAAATGCCATAGTGATCCGCTGGGAACACATACTTCAATGACCTTTTTCGAAGAAGCCCGACTCCCTAGCTTGGCTTTTGGGGCTTCTATCTCTTTGGCCAATTCATCGATCCTCATGTCATTTCCCTTTTGAGTTACGGAGGTCTCACTGACCATAGGTCTCTGAGGCCGAGAGTTGTTTGCCTGAATTTGTTTCCGAGGCTCGAGTTGTATGAACTTGAAGGTGGGGCCCATTCAGATGAGTAAAACGTCCCCATGAATAGATCGTACACTTCCTCCCACGTCCTCAAGGAATCGGGCTCCAAATATACCAACCATTTTCTTCCCCGATCCTTTAGCGGGAAAGGGAAAAGCCGCATCATCACTTGATCCCTTGTTAGGCCGAGACGAGGGAAAGTCTGGGTGATGGCCTCATACTCTCAGATGAACTTCAGCGGATCCTCGCTCGGAAGCCCATGAAAAACCGGGAGTTGCTCTAAGTAGAAATCGTCAAGAAAGTAATCTTTCATTGCGGGGCTCAATGGAATGGCCGGTCGAAAGCCACGCCAATCGTGTGGAGGTACACCGTATGGGTTAGACATTCTTTTCCATTTTTTTTAAGGATGGTTTGTTGAATCTTGGGTCTTGGTCATCGATGTACTTTGCATACACAACACTCAACGCACAAGATTAAACGTACCGGCGAAAAATAACAAAAATGAACTAAAGGAAAAATCACAAACAAACACTAAACACAAATAAAACAAATAAAAACACGAACAAAGAATACGAAGAGCAAACACAAAAATCACAACCTTTTGTCTTCCCCGGCAATGGGGTCAAGATTTTGAATCGAACTTTCCGCACCTACTTTTAAATATAAATTTGTCAAGCTTAAAAGTTCGCTTGCAAGAGTACGAGGTCACTTGTAGGTTGGTAAGTTGACTCGAGTCGAATCTCTCGAGGAAAATTAATCGGAGGTAGTTTTTGTGTTTGATTTCATGAATGAGAAAATAACGAAGAAAAAGCTAATCTAAACACTCAGAATCATGACGTTGATTTAAACGACGAACAATGAAATCAAAAAATTTGAAATGATTTATAAAACGGGGTTCTAGGGCTCTAAAATCATTTCCACGACCACTTGGGCATTTCATCCTACACCTTTCCTATGAGCTAGGGTTGTCAATCCCAACTTGTATACTAAACACCCAACAATTCCTATTGATGGTTCTAAACGATTTTAGGCACTAGACCCGTAAGTTCTAGCCAACAAGTATCAACATATTCAATAACACAAACCGAAAACAATACAAATCAAGAACATCAAAATTGCAGTAAAAGTTCATAATCTAAGCAATCAAGAAATTAAACTAGCAAATTGAAGAAAATTGAAAACATACTAATTAACGGAGAAGAGTAACAGCGTTCGAATAAAAAATTAAACAATTTAAAACGAAGTTACGTCTAATAAACGGAAAACGATTAACCATCTAAAATCTACTAAAATTGAAAAACTAGAGTTTAAATTGAAAAAGTGAAGATAAGTGAAGAAACACTCTTGGGGTTGTCAATCCCAAGAGGCTCTTTCCGCGTCTTGGAACCCTAGGAGTGTAAAAAACGTGTTCCCTTTGAAGTATGGAAGGATATATATAGGTTCCAAAAGTTAGAATGAGAGTTTTCTTATAAATTACTTTTCTAGGCCCGTTAACGGTAGCTTAGTCGTAACTCTTACCGCTAAGGCTACCACTAACCCATCTCTGGAAGTCTCTGTCAGTTAGCCGTAGGAGCTACCGCTAAGGCTACCATCATAGTGCAAAAACCAATACATTCTCGTATCAGGTCAGATGGTCTAACGGATCATGACCCGTCAATTTGGCCTAACATAAGTGTTTGGTTTTGACAATTTCACCTAAAAATTATTAGTGCATTGAAAACGATCAAAAAGAAAGAATTTATGAATAAATTTTGTTTTTATTTTTGGAAATAATATATTTATTAAAATAAATAAATAATTATACACCATATCCTCAAATATAATGAATATAAATAAAATACGATCCATTTATAGTCACGTCATATTTTATGATTAATTGGTCAAATATATGAACTAGTTTTGATTGTGGCTCATACTTTTTTTTTTCTTTTGAAAATAATCAATATAACCGATTATTTGTTTAATTTTCCCCCAATAATGCATATGCATCAAATGTCCATGAGTGGCCCCATTTTGGTATCAATTTTTCAACAGCGCACTACTGTTTGATATAAATGTTGGGATGTGGTATTGTTGATATTTTTACTTATTTGTCTTTTGGCACCTAAATATCTAAGATAATGTGGTATATGGTTCGTTCCCTTCTCCTTCTTCCTTTTCTCTATCTTTTTATGTTTTTATTATTGGATAAAGAAAAGTTGGGAAACGGCTAAAGCAACTTTTATGTGAACTTGGAGAAAAGGAGATTGAAACTTGAAAGAAACATTTTTGTACTCGCACCTTTAGCAGGTCGAACCACTCTTTTACTTCGAAAACTGCACACATGATAAATGGAAGTATGGGACTGATTTTGTACATTTGCAAGGTTGCCCATCTCTTGCAACCCAGCCAACGTGAGGTACAATTATGTGTTCATTTATATTATAAAAATTATAATATTATAATATTAAAATTAATATTTATCATATTAAAAATAATTAAGATATATAAATATTTATGAAAATAAATATTGATATTTTTCATATTAAAAATGGATTTGTAGCATAATGAAATGAACATTTTTATAACAGATGAACATTTTATGAATATTACATGTTCATAAATATAAACTTATCATAGAAAAGATGATAATTTATTGCAACAAATATAAAATTTATATTGACGGAGTTATATATACATTTATCATATTAAATATATTTTTTTTAATCGGTGTATAGTACAACGTACACCCGGATGAATCTATCTTTAAAATCAAGGTTGCAGAAATTGATAGGTGGTAGTCCGCCGCTTGAACAACACCTAAGTATAGGATTAGGTTCAAATGAAAACTATGTTATTATATGTGAACTTAGGTTCATTTAAGGGCTTTAAATCTAATTAAATGAATGGATAAAATTTTTTTTATGTATTTTTTTATTTAATTAAAAGTATTTGGATTGTTGTATATAATTAAAATACCAATAAAATAATGTAATTGTATAATAAAAGCATTGTCTTTTAAATCTAATTTTCAACTTAAATCTCATTGATTCCATCGACAAATACAGTGGAATGTGTGTGAACTAGCCGAGAGATAACACGGATCGTCAATATATATATATGTTTAAAACTTAATAGAGTTGTAAGCGGATCTACTACTATTGGTAAAGATATCAAAACCAGTCCATACCATATGTGTATTTTAAGCGTCATTCTGTAGTGTCTATTGATAACTATTACATAATTGTTATCCGTCACAATGTTTGAGTGCTACGACTCAATACATTTTGAGGAGAAAAAATAAATAAATTTGAGAATGTGGCTGAATATATGAGGAAATATAATGTTGAAAGTTGATATAAAATAAAAAATATTAAAATAATAATTTATATTTATAAATATTTTTGTAAATGAATAGTAAAATTTATGGAATAATATAAAATAATAATTTGTATTTTAAAAAAGTACGTGAACGAGAATGATGAGGAAAAAATGCGAGCATATGAAGTTTTTTTTTATTATAATTATCTTATTTTTTTGCAAATTTTGGTAGACAATCACGTTTGCAGTGTAAATTTTCTCTAAAGCAAGGACAATGAGTATCTTTTAATCCAATCGTTACCTTAATTTATGGTTAAATTGTTATTGGGTTTCATCCTCTATAATACGTTATTAACGTCTCCTCACTTGCAAAAGAGACAATCTTATTTGAAGTAAACTCGGAGCATCTCCATGGAGAAAAACTCTGGGCCAGATAAGTTTAAAATACTTATGTAGCATAGGAAGGAATGAAAATTGTCTAGCAAAGTGGAAATTGCCTAGATCTAAAACGGACATCTGTCTAACATTTATTATTATTATTTTTTACTCTCTTTTCGTACTTTTTGCATTTCTTGTATTTTCTTTTTTTCCTTTTAAATTGGTAGATAATGGACACCTAATCTATGACTTTTGTAATTCACATTCATTAGAGATGCTTTCTCTTTATATATTCATATTTACAATGATATTTGATAATGAATATTCAACGGAGATGTTATTAGGGATCGGGGCAGATTCATGAATCTTAATTTGGGGAGGCCGCGAATTAAAAAAACAAAAATAATTTGGTAGAATAAAGAGAATTGAATTTTGTTATATCAAGAAAAAAAATATATATTTTCAATTTTTTCTGTGTTACGATAAATTAGAGAAAATATTAAAATAAGAATGAAAAAAAGGGAGCTAAAGAGGGATGAAGGGAACAAAAAAAGAAAATGTGAGAAAAAGAAGAGAGAAATGAGTGATATTTTTTTAATTTTTTTTTTAATTTTTTAAGGTAAATAATGAGAAAGAGAAAAATAAAAAGAAAGAGAGAGAGGTGATGTTTTTCATTCTATATTTTTATTTTTAAATTTAATTCATGAGAAAGGAAAAAAGAAAAAAAAAAGAAAATGAAGGATAAAGAATATATAAATTAGTTGATAAAAAGAAAAAAAAAGGAAACTAATAAGAGACAAATGAGAAAGAGAAAAATAAAAAAAGAGATAAAATATAGAAAAACAAGAGATAAAGAGAAAGAAAAAGAAGGAAACTAAAAAGAAACAAATAATAAAGAGGAATACACCCACATAATTCAAAGAACCTAAAAGAGCGTGAGTCATATATTCTGCGGAACGCCGTTCTTGCCAAAGTTGTATGTCTAGCAAGAGATAAAAGAGAAAGAAAAAAGAAGGAGAAATGGGCAAGAGTAAGAGTTGAATCATGAACCAACTGAGAAGAAATTAAGCACACAAACCACTAGACCAAATTACAAATCTATAAATTTTAGGAGGCCAATATATATATATATATATATATATATATATATATATATATATAACTACAAATAACAAAAAAACATAAAACAATATTAGGGTTTTAAAATTTTTTGTGTCTCCTTCAAGTATAAAGGTAGATCCGTCCAAGTCAGGGATTGCAGGATTTGAAGAGGTGAAATCTTGAAAAATCGCAGGATTTGAAGAGGTGAAATCTTGAAAAATGTAAACGAAGCTTGCTTTTAGTGACTACATTGAGTTGCTATAACTCTTAAGTTCGAACCCAAGTAAAAAGGTCGCTAACTTTCTAGGGATAATTACAAAGTTTATATTTCAAAATTGTGCTCGTATTCTAATAATTATAAACACCCTTTCAATTATCACAAACACACTTAAAATCTGTATTTACCTTAGAATTGACTTTAGCCTATTGGTGTATAACATTTTTTTTAACAAGTAGTTCCGTAGTCAATTCACATAGGTGAAGGATGTGAAAGATTTTTTCCTTTATATTAGTTGAGTCTTTTATAAAAGATTTTGAGATAGTCTCTTGTGTGATGGCCACACGGATTCTTTACCATGTAATGAATCCAAATTTACACCGAACTCGGATCCACCAAGATGATTCGGTTTTCATATATAAGTCAAAAAATACGCACCCCGTCCCTAAATTTCTCTCTCCACTCCTGTCTCCCTCGTCTGAAAATTCTCTATCTCTCCTCCCCCCGTCTGCAAATTTTCTAGCACCACCGCCATAGGAGAAGGACTGCTTGCGCCTTTGGCCCTTTGTGCCCACGCCATGGTTTCTTTTGATTATTTCTCTCCCCGATCCACACCCAACCCTAAAAGAAAAAAAAAATACATCGATAATCCTTGCACCTCGGCTGCACCTCCGCCGTGCCTCCCCACTGATTGACGTGAATTTAACGCAACAAATCTCACCATCAGTTTTTTTAGTTCGAATTTTAATTTTGTCAGCTCATATTTGTCCGCGACTCCATCGAGATCCCGTTATGGATCCACAACTGATTGACGTGGATTTCACATCTGTAATGGAGCACGAAAGCTTCAATTCAGAAACTATGGTTTTTTTTTTCCAATGGAGATGATGCAGAAATCCTAATTTTGAACCTATAAATGAGCACAAACGACTGGATATAATTTAAGAAGGTAATTCTCTACATTATTAGTTATCATTTTCAAAATTGTATGTTGTATTCTGTAGAATAATTCTCAGCAGTAAGTTATTAGTTGAAAACTGTTACTTTCTATGGAACACAGTGACACCTTTTCATATATACCATGTCACTTATTAGAGATGAAATTTGCTACAGTAAATTAACTACACTATTTGATTCTTAAATATGTTGGTTGAAAAATTTCATTCTATGAAAAACACTGTCACATTTCAATATAACATTATCACTTTTAATCTATCTTTAAAAATCATAATACTTATAAGTTTATTTACTGTGAATTATTTACATTTGTCTTGTTCTCTCTTGGATTTGAGGAGAAAGACCATTAATGATATGCATAAGTTGTATAAGAAACATGGTCGTGCGCTTGACTTCAGTGTTCTTAAATCAACTTCTAGAAGAAGTAATGACGATGTTGTGACCGAGCATCACTTTGTGTGCTCTTGTGAAGGATTTAGGAAATCAAGTAAATCGAAGAAGAAATGTCCTATCACGCATAACAAGTGTAATGCTTCAATGGGGGTAAAATTAAATGATGATGGATGGTATGTAGTATTGAACATAAGACAGTGCATAATCATCCGATCACTAGAATGAAGTGGGGCCACCTTCATCGTTCTGACAGAAAATTACAATTGAGAAAGGTAAAGTTATACAGGATATGGTCTCTTACGTAATGAGACCAACCGATTCTTATCATTATATGGCCCATGAAGCAGGTGGAGAACAAAATATTTGTCACATGATCAAAGACCGTCTGAATTTTGTTAATCATTCAAAAATAAAAGAAATAGAAGGTGGGGATGCATAGCACTTGTTAAGATTCTACAGCAGCAACAATATGATGAGGACGACTTTTTTTAGAGTTAAGTTGGATGAGGAGGCTAAGTTGACTAATATATTTTGGAGGGACTCAATGATGAAAGAATACTATGAGTTAGTTAGGAATGTTATAATATTTGACACGACCTATCGAACAAATAGATACCATGTGATTTGTGAGTTGGCATCAACCATCATCGGAGAATCGTTATGTTGGATTGTGCATTTTTGTCGAATGAGAAAACATAATCATTTGAGTGGCTTTTTGAGGTTTTTAAGTAATCCATGGGAGTGAAATGTCCTATCACTATATTCACTGATCAAGATCAAGCAATTGCTAATGCAATAGAAAAGGTAAATTCTAATCTTGTAATATTCACATATTATGATCATTTTCTTTTGTCTGCCTGCTTTTATTTTTTAGACTGTAACTTTTCCACTAATTTCATATTTGGCTCCCCAAGTGTCACTTTTGGCCTACAATATTTCACTTTGCATTTTAATTTTAAAATCAATATTTTTGTTTATAAAAAACAATACTTTTTATACATTTGTAGTAAAAAAGTTGACTATAATGATAGGAAAAGTGAGTTTCAAACTGATACTAATCTTGTAATATTCACAGATCATGATCATTTTCTTTTGTCTGCCCACTTATGTTTTTAGACTGTAACTCTTCCACTAATTACAGTCATATTTGACCCCCCATGTTTTGGCCTACAATATTTCACTTTTCATTTTTATTTAAAATCAACATCTTTTATGAAAAATAATACTTTCAATACATTTGTAGTCAAAAAGTGACTGTAATGATAGGAAAAGTGACAGTTTTAGAAATGATACTTAAATAAAATAATTATTCTTTTCCCACATGTAGGTTTTCCTCGGGAAAATCACAGGCCTTGCTAATGGCATATGTACCAGAATGCTATAAGTAGGTTTGGATAGTTAAAATCAAACAATGCCTTTAAGGAGTCATTTAAAAAATGCTTGTCAGGATGTATTAATGAGCATGAGTGTGAGTCCTATTGGAGTCATATGGTTTCAAAATATAGATTGGAAGACAGATCATGGTTTCAGCTATTGTATGATCTAAGGGACAAATGGTGCACAGCTTTGAACAAAGACTTCTTTTCTACCGGGATGTTTTTCTCGCAAATAAGTGAGAGTACAAATTATGTAATTGTATTCAATTCAAAGAAGACCATGAGTTTGCCTATTTTTATGGTATTTTCAAGAACCTAGTCAAGAATTAGAAGAAGAATGAAATAGATGATGAGTTCCATTCATCAAGGTCAATTCCGCCAACTGTCCTGCCATTAACTGGGATGTTGAAGCATGCTTCCGAGGTGTACATGCTGAGAGTGTTTGAAGAGTCTGAAGCTGAATATATTGTAATATTGTCAACTAATTATGAAGAGTTTCATCAAGATGAGATAATAACTACTTATAAACTTTCTGCTCACAATGGTGATGTGGGTATCAAATATGTGATGTTTGCTGCTACTAGTAACCTGATCACCTGCTCTTGCAAAAATTTTATGGAATTTGGCATTTCGTGCTATCATAGCTTAAGGATACTTCATAATCATAATTATATGAAATCCCAGGAGCACATATACTGAAGAGGTGGACAAAAACTGCCAAATCTGATGTTTGGAGCAGGTTAAAAAGCACAATTTAAGAAAGTAGAGAGGAAAATGAATTAGCCTATTGGTGCCATTACTTGGCGCCATGATAAGTCACGAAGGTATTACAATCTTGTGTTGGAGTGCCAAGGAAACAAGGAAGCAATAAAAATTATCGAAGAGGGTTACGTTAGAGATTCTCTTGCTGTTTTTGCCTTGAAGAATTTACCCTAGCCAAACAATCCTCTCATATGTTTCAAGTTCATCGATTATGTGTCTACATCCTACTCGCTCTATCACAAAGGGAAGAAGTAAAAGGAAACTGAGACATATTTAAAAGAGCAAGAAGAAGAAGGCTACTAATGTTCCTCCTAACAATCAAGCCCGGGAGTTTTGTTCCAAGACTCCCGATGCTCATTTATTTTAGTAGTGATTTTCAGATTTTGTAAAATTATTACTTTTGCTATTATCTAAAAAAGTGACACTTTTTATTGACAAAGTGATAATAATATATTAAAAAGTGACACTAATACCTTTTGAATTTTAGTTTTTATTCGTCTATGGCTGATCATGTTATAAGTGAATTGATTTGATTATAATATTATAAATGTAAATAATATATTAAAAAGTTGCACATGTATATGTGAAATTGTTACTTAACTATACTATAATTTGTAAAGTAATACTTTTCTGCAAAAAAAGTGACACAATTTGGTACAAATGTGACAAGTTTCTTGCATAAAAAATAAAGAATAAAAATAACGATGATTATCGGCTAATTATTCTCGAATAGCAACTGAAATACTTCTCGATTACAAGCTACTACCATTAACATCCCAAGACGCTTTAGCAAAAAGGGTGAGAATTTTTCTGCACAAAAGTGACACAATTTATTGCAAATGTTACAGTTTTTGCATAAAAAACAAAAAATAACAAATAACGATGACTATCTTCTAATTGTTCTCAAATAAAGCATAAATCTAAACCAGCTAATTGTTCACGAATAGCTGTAACACTTCTCGATTATAAGCTACTACCATTAACATCCAAGACATTCTAGCAAAAAAGGTGACTTTTCTGCTCAAAAGTGACACAATTTGGTGCAAATGTGATAGTTTTTTATACCATTAACATCCAAAAGCAGTTATCACACGTTTTCACATCAGAATCACAACAAAAATCCTTCGAAGATCTAGCACTACTTTTTAGATTTCTTATTCTCCTTCAACTCAGCATCAACCCTTTTCTTTTCTTAGATCGCCTTCTTCAAATCATCTTTCTTCAAGCAAAAATCTAGAATCTTCATCAAAACAATCGATCTCGCCACATTAAAACCGCTCAAACACACCATGAGACATATCTTGGCTCTCAAAACTCTACGTACCAAAGCCTTCAAAAGAAAAAACATACAATGATAATTAAGCACATTTTACAATACTCAGATTAATAAAAAAGCATAAAAATAAAAGAAACCGTACCTTTGACAAATCATCAGGTCTAGCATAAGGTTCACCTTTAAAATGATCCACATGGTGCATCAAAAACATGACACAATCATTTTCCTCTAGTGATGGTTGCCATGGAAAATTCACAAACTCTATTGTATAGTCAAACACAAGCTTGCCTTTAGGATGATTTTTCTCTTGGAGGAATATAGCCATTTGTTTGTGCTACATAACATAAAAGTAAAAAGAGTTAAAATAACCTGACTACAAAAGCATACTAAAAAATGATATAAAGTGACACTTGATACTCTAAAAGTGACAATTCTAACTGAATAAGTGACACAAATAGGTAAAAAATGCATAAAGTACATCAAAGTATGTAAAAAAAGTTTAAAAATGTATCACTTATTTATGAAAATATGACACTTTTGAGTGTAAAAGTGACAACTAAAAAGCAGATTCAAAGAATATTAAAGCAGATCATTTGCGTACCACAATTTCAATAGCTTGACCATATTTGTTGGCATCAGAATGTATCATAGTATCCAGTATTTGAATCTTAGCATCACGAAAATTCACCATGGTGCAAAAGAAATGGTTATCCTAGTGTATTGACACAAAAACCTGCAGACTATTAATTTTCTTTGTTACTATATGACTTAAAAATAGTACTTCATTAACAAAAGTACTTCAACAAATAATAGACAAGAGAACTATTAAAAGATCACTAACCATATCAAATGTGTTCAAACCTTGCCAACATCGCCAATAAATAACTCCCAACTCGATCTCATAACTGCATCATGCTCAGCAGCCTTCCCCACCCCATGTAAGATCTTCGAGAGATAATACTTTTACAAAAAAGTAAATTAAAGTTGTTAATATATAAACTAATTATGATAAAAATATTTAAATCAAAACTTAGACTGTGTGGTATCCATGAATATCCGTTTGCAACTTCTATCAACATCTTGTGCTTGGTTTAGAACCAACACCCATGCGTCAATGACGTTAGTAAACACCCACCGTTTTTGATGATAACATCTCTTTCTTAAAAATAGTGCGACCATCATTCATAAAGAGGACATCATTGAAAAAGATTCAACAACAAAAGTGTAAAAAAACTGACACTTTTCCAATTATCACAGTCACATTTGCATCCCTAAAGTGTCACTTTTAAACACTAATAAAAATGAGCAAAGTACACAAACAATGAAATAAATTTTAAATAATATAGTAGCACTACAAATATGGTAAAAAGTAAACTAACATTTTATCATATAATGTCTCCACATCGAACAAGAAAAAAATTTAAGGACTTTCTTCTTCTAGACGTCTATATCCACCATCAGCCTCTTGTTTTGGGACATAAAGCTGGAAAGATAACCAATCTTCTCGCCTACTATGCAAGCTTTGAATGACAGAGGGCCATATATTTCACCAGATTGATTATGTTGTCTAGCATTAGCTGATTTCTTTGCTGCATCCAATCCTCCATTTACACCATCGATATCATTCGTATCTTTACACATCGGTCTTCAAAGCTTTGATGGTAAAAGGTGGAAAGTGGGAATATCCTCGTTAAGCTTCCTCATTAAAATGAGTTTTTTATCTCCTCATCAAACAATTACAGGACAGTTTCATCAGCTCAGAACTTCTCAGTCGCCCATAAGAATTCTTCAATAGCATTGATCTTTTAAGACTGAGATGGAACTGGATTCGGGTGCAGCGAAGATGGAATCAGATTTGGTGGATGCGAAGATGGAACCGAAACTGGGGGCTGGAAGATAAATTGGGCTCCAACAGTTTTTCCTTCATATTTATCAGTCTTTTCATGTAGTGTTCAAAAATAATAACATGTCCCTTTTAAGCAAGAGGAAAATCTCTTGAACATGATGAAAGAAGAAAAAAAAAAGAGAAATGCAAAAAAGCGATGATTATAATTTGAAATGTATAAGTGACAATTCTGATAAAAAAAGTGACACTAATATTATGAAAAGTGACAATAATATTACATAATAATAATAAAAACTCACATCGTTTGAATTTTTCTGAATCTCTTTGTTTGAAGGCAGACCCAATGGAAATTTGAATTGTTGATGGCTATTTTCATCGTCTTCCTCAATGATTCCATCATCGTTTTTTTCTTCGTTGTGTGGTTTTTCATCAATAACATTTTGAGGTTATGAAATTGGATAGATGTCCACCAACTCTTCTTGTCCAAACTCTCCAGCTCATCCCTCTTCTTTAACTCTCGTTCGGATCATTCCAGCAGTCCAATGTTGAATGAGCGGCAGAGAAGATGGTTCAGCTTTTCCCTTCCATTTCAACATATGCAAATAAAAAATTTGCAAAACCAATGCACATCCGTTTACCTGTATTACATTTTTTATTGAACTTAGTTACCAATCTACAAATCTTATCTAAAATGAAGGAACACCAATCAAGCTTTGGAATCGACTCCACGTCAACCAATGATCTTAAGACATTAAAATTAACCTTTCCATTTGCAGTCGGTGCAAGAAAACTCGATAAGATCACCAACATAAACAACCTTATTTAGTCATCCCCACCTTCTCTGACTTTATCTTAAAGCAATAGTTTCAAAGCTGCAATAGAGCAGACTTCACCAATCCCACACCTCCTCTTAAAATCTTTCACAATCTTGGCATCCTCTTTTGTTTTGTAAAGTACCACTTCACGCCCGCTATTCTTAGGAAGAAGAAATATATCACAAATATCGTCATTGGTTACAATAAACTTTTTGTTCGAATCAATATTCAGCACCCGACTCTTCCATTAAACCTACTAACCAACCACCCCAACATCGGTTGGCAGCTGCATCACTTTCATCTTTAACAAGCCCCCATATCTTATTTTATTGATGTCTTCTTTTCTTTCAGCTGACATTGCACATAAAACGTCGACCAAGCATTTAGGCCTACTTTTGGATGCAAACTTTCTGCAGAAAAATAAAAACGATAAATAATAAAAAAGTAAAGACCGCTGGGCAAAAAAGTGACAAAAATAAGGTAAAAAGTGACAAATATAAGGTCAAAAATGATAAAATCTAGAAGAAATTGTATTAGTTTAAAAAAAAACTAACCTCTCATCATCTTCTATTTCCGCATTCAATTTGTTTTTTACGATTTCTTTTCACTCCCTTTGAAGCTGGAGTTTCTTCATTTACAGGTACAGCTTGATCCTTCGCTGTTGTAGTTTCCACCTTCAATTTGTTTCTGGAATTTACACCTTCCAGAATAACTTGTTTCTTTTTTCCATCTTTCTTAACTTCCTCAATAGCCAGAAGTTCCTTCACTTAAAGGTTTGGCAGCTTCTGCAGATTCTTAAGCTGTTGACTTTTTTTGCATTTTCTTTTTCCCACCCTTTTCCACGGGCTCGGTTATTTAGTTTTCAAATTCAACTTCTTTTGCACTTTCTTGAACCATCACATTCTTTTGTAGTTTTTCACACACTCCTCCGGTTGCTTCTGATTCTTCACCAGCTCAGCTTCTTCGATTACAGGTTCAATTTCTTTTGTAGTTTCTTGTATTAAAACCTTTTTTTGCAGCAATTTTCTTTTGTCACCCTTCTGATTCTTTACCTGCTAAGCTTCTTCAATTGCAAGTTCATCTTCATTGATTGCAGGTTCAATTTCTTCAATTGTAGGTTCAGGTTCTTTTGCAGATTCTTGAGTTGAAACTTTTTTTGGCAGTTTTCTTTTTTACCCTTCTCCGCTCAATTCTGAATCTCCACCGGCTCATCTCCTTAGGTTGCAGGTTCAGCCTCTTGAGTTGCAGGTTCAACTTCGTTAACAGTTTCTTCAATTGTAATTGTAACTTGTTTTGCAATTGTCTTTTTGGACGCTTCACTGGTCATTTCTGGTTCTTCGTCGGCTCAATTGCTTGGATTGAAGCTTAAGCTACTTTTGCAGTTTCTTCAATCATCACATTTTTTTACAGTTTCTTCTCCGATTGATCCTTCACTGGCTCGGCTTTTTGATTCTCCATAATTTCTTGGAATTTATTTTTGGCATCCTTCTCTGACTGATCTAGAATGAAAAAGAATAGTGCTGATTTGAAAACCAAATACACTAATATACCCAATCATAAAAAATTTCTCAAAAATGCAATCACAAAAACTTATAGTGAAATATTAAAACTCCTAGTGTTCTATATTTATTAAAAAACATAATTCGGTGAATAAAATATCATAGCAAAAAAAGAGAACCAGAGAAGGAATTGTCATAACAAAAATGCTCAGAAAAACCCTAAAAAATTCCATCAAATACGAACAAATAAAGAAACCCTAAAAATGCGATCCTAAACACAGAAAATAGCAAGAGAGATGCATTGTTATGATGCACCTTCTAGAATGTCACAAGTGGCTGATATTGTCAAAAGTCTGATTCCAGATAGTGACAAATAAAGGTATTGCTGCAATTTCTCGATGGTATCCAGAGGAAAATCGGAAAATAGAAAAATGGACAAAAATATGACTTTGAACGATAATAGACTAGGAATTTGGATAGAATAGTTCTTAGGTGAGGTGAGGGGAGGCGCAAGGATTATCACTGCTGAATTTTGGTCTAAGTTGGAGTGGCCGAATTTGCTGAATCGGGGAGAGAGATGAGATGAGGAAGTAATTGATGGTTGGAGTTCC
>BMAC01000009.1:1493827-1560883 GCA_014905375.1 Phtheirospermum japonicum | reverse complement strand
GCACCGGACGCGCCGACGCCGAGCCCAGCTCGCGTCAGTCAACGCGACGTCGACGTGACAGCCCAGATGCGGATTTTAGGGTTTCTTATGCTCCAAGACAAGTGAAAACTATAAGGACCCTTCTCTAAATGCATAACACGAGACACACCATATACACGAGATATCACTACAACACTACATATATTCCGACGGATCGAAAACATTACACGGTAACATCCATATACGATCAATATCGGAGATTCAAGGATCGCGAGTTCCAAGTTCTAATCGTTAGTTCATGATTTCCTCCGGATTAGCTGGAGAATTTTTTGCAAATTCCTTAATTTTAGCTTAATAAGTACTCTAAACTCTTAATTTAATTTATGCAATTAAGTAGTAGCTTTTCAATAATTGTTTTTCGAATCATTTCATGTTTCAAACCCTATATACTTTTGGTATTCGCATTCGTAATCTTTAGTTTAATTAGTGTTTGGTTGTTATTCATGTTTAGACAATTCGTTTCTGTTTATCTTATGCTATAGATAAATTTCTTTTCGATTATGCTAGTGATCTTGTTGAGTTCTTTGATTAATCGTCATGTTCAAAGCTAACTACACACAGCGATTTCAAAGAGATATCAAAACAGAACTCATTCAAGCACATGCAAAGATGATAATCACTCAGGCTACTCACATGCTTTTTGCATGAAAAGTTTTAAATTGACGCTGCTTTTAAGGTTTTGCGAAATCAATTGCGTCCAAGTACCATTTTACAATATATAAAAATAATAATTTTGAAAAATTGTATGCACTTATACACGCTCAAAAGACAAGAACATCAAACCATACATAGATAACTTCGACAGGCACGCCATAGAAACACAATTCAGCGCAGAAATAGCAATCAATCACATAATTTAAAAACTGCACATAATTCTACCATCCCACCCTCTTAAAAACTCGGCAATCACCTGATTGCCATAAACATAAAGAAAAACAAATAGGAGTAGGAAAAACGTCCCTCAATGGTCGAGTTTCCCAATTAAAGCCGTGCAATTTCCCGTTGTCCAGAGGCTTGTGATTGGATTCGTCCTTGAAATAAAGCAGTCGAAAAACCAAAAATAACGAGTAAACGTAGAATAAAAATAAACAAGCAAAAATAGCATTCATCAGCAGCAATAAAACACAAAAATCACTGCCACCGCCCATCAGAAAGCAGTGGAGCAAGAGGCCATTGTTCCATCAATGAGCAGAGACGCCCGTCGATTTGCGCTGGAATGTGTCGATCGACGCGATCATCGACGCGCACGCCCTGCCGAGCGACGATGCCGAAGGCAGATAGCATCTATCAACGCTCATTGCGGCGTCAAAATTGTCAAGTTGTATTCGAATCGCTAACCTTACCGCTAAATGGCCGCTAACCATGGGTAAACTGCACAATCTCACTAGAAAATCAAAAATGTCCATGGTATAACCGAAGAAATATTTAAAGACAAGGGCCATGCGAAAAATAAAAAATTTATTTATGCTGATTCGAAACACGTAGACAACCAAATAAAATTAAAATTGCGATAAAATAAACAGGAAAGAGTAGGAGGACAATCCTATGACTTGATAATGGAAAAACTTAAATAATTAGCTAGTGGCAAGTCCTACGAATCTAAGGGGATTCCTTGCGCAAATTCTCTAGTGCGGCAATCTTCTTGTTAGCTTCATCCAAACCCTGCTTCCAGTATCTAATGTTCCATTCGTTTTCCGCGTTCCCCTCTTTTAGATCTTTGATTTGGGCCTCCAACTCCTCAATTCGGCGTAAGAGAACGGATTTCTCCTCTTGGATGTCGTAATTCTGTCGTATGAGGGTCAACCCATCTAGCACCACGTCATCTATTTTGGCTTCTTTCTCTTCGAGGCGCTTGTCCCTAAATGCGATCTCACTTGCAAACTCAGCTTCGCCCCACAACATCTCATTGTTTTGCTTGGATAATTTTGCAATTGTCTCTCTAGCCAAGAGAAGTTCGTCGTGAAGCTCGTCTATGGTCATATCACGCTCCTCGGAATACTCCTTTCTTTCCTTGAGATCACGCTCAATTCCCCTCAGTTCTCTGATGGTGCCCCTTAGTTGGAGATTCATGTCCCTCAACCCTTCGTTTATCTCTTCCGCTCTCTTCAATTGATCCTTCAAAGCATTGATTTGGAGGGTGTAATGGACCTCGTCCATTCGACAATCACCAACCCTTGACTTCATCTTTTCGACCTCAACTTGCAGCTGGTCCAATTCCTATTCATGCTCCTTCCTCAACATCCACATATTTTCATGGTTGTTGGTTTCTTGTGGAATTGGCCTCATGGTGTTGAAAGGATATTGGGATTAAAACTCCCAAAAATCGCAGCCCAAAATTTCCGAAATCCGCGCAACTGGTCGACGCACGCTCCCAAACAGCATCGACGCTGGCATCGATCGACGCGACTGGCGCGTTGGCCACCAAAATGAATTTTCTGCTTCTCATTCAGTGGATTGATCTCTCCTTGGCAACATAAATCCTGTTTCATAAGCATAAAACACACGAAAATAGAAAAAGAAGGAAATAACTAAAAAAAAAAATACAAAGGTTAGAAAATAAAATAGCTTGGGTTGCCTCCCAAGAAGCGCATCTTTTAACGTCGCTTGCTCGACGCAAGTTTTTGCGGTTAATTTGTAATTGGAGGCGGGTCCACTATCTTCAACATCTCGCGATCTTGAATCGTTGCCTCTCCGTCACGATATAATTTAACTCGGTGCCCGTTAACTTGAAACGTTACGTCTCATTTTTCGTCGTAAAGGGTGACCACTCCGAACTCTTTGATTTCTTTAATCACAAATGGCCACTCTATCTTGACTTTAATTTTCCTAGAAAAAGTCTCAATCTCGAGTTATAGACTAGAGCCAACTTACTGACCTCCAAATACTTGTCAACGAGTTTCCAATTGTGGCGGGTTTTCGTCATTTTCTTTTGCCTCCATGCGTCATCATAGGACTCGTTTCTTATTTCCTCAATCTCAGTCAACTCCATCTTCCTATACTCGCCCGCCTCATCATAGTTCATGTTTAACTTGCGAATGGCCCAGCTAGCTCGGTGCTCCAACTCAACTGGCAAATGACACGCCTTCCCATAGACGAGTCGAAAAGGACTCATACCAAGCACCGTCTTATAGTCTGTTCGATAGGCCCACAGTGCGTCGACAAGTTTAACTGCCCAATCCTTCCGACTTGGCCCAACTGTCTTCTCGAGAATATCTCTTAGTTGACGATTGCTCGTTTTGACTTGTCCAGACGTTTGAGGGTGGTAGGGTGTAGCTACCTTATGTCGGACCCCATATTTCGTCACCAGCCTCGCAAATGCTCGGTTGCAAAAATGGCTTCCTCCATCACTTATAATTGATTTCGGCACTCCGAATCTACTAAAAATATTCTCTTGGGAGAATTTAAGAACGACTTCTGCATTAGCTCTTCGAGCGGGGATCGCTTCCACCCATTTTGATACATAGTCGACACCGACCAAAATATACACAAAATCTCCACTTTTAGGAAAGGGTCCCATAAAATCTATTCCCCATACATCGAAAATCTCTACCACTTGGTTAGGTACTTGCGGCATTTCATCTAGCTTTCCTATGTTGCCGGTTCGTTGGCAGTTGTCGCATGTTTTACAATACTCGAATACCGTCTTTTGAGCTCCAAAATGCCCTCCATGGTCATGGAAAAATTGCAGAATGCTCCCCATTTCATCATTTGAATGCACCTTCTGTTAAGTCCATCCTTACAGCGTTTGAACACATAGGGGTTATCCCAGAAGTAATCCCTGCATTTACTCAAAAATCTCTTCCGTTCTTGGTAGGATAAATGGTCAGGTATAATTTTGTAAGCAAGATAATTCACAATATCAGTATACCAAGGAGTAATTAAATGCTCAAGATTAAAAACATTCTCATAAGGGAATAAATCATTAATCATAAATCTCTCACCCTCGTTCTTCTCAATTATCATTCTAGACAAATGATCAGCTACACCATTTTCACAACCTCATCTATCTTTAATTTCTACATCAAATTCTTGCAGCAATAAAATCCACCTAATGAGACGTGGTTTACTTTGGGGTTTAGAAAATAAATGACGCAGTGCAGCATGATCCGTATGTACAATTACTTTGACCCCAACTATATACGATCTAAATTTATCAAGCAAAAATACAACTGCCAATAATTCTTTTTCAGTCGTGGTGTAATTTCTTTGGGCATCGTTTAGCATATAACTAGCATAATAAATAACCCTTAGCATAGTAAAAAAAGAGAACCAGAGAAGGAATTGTCTATAAAACCCTGCATGCCACAGAAAACTCCTAATCCCCTTAACATGTCGAGGGGGAGGGAGGGTTTCAATTACATCAATTTTTGCTTTATCAACCTCTAACCTCTTTTTAGAAACAACATGACCTATAATAGTGCCACTTTTTACCATAAAATGGGATTTCTCCCAACTCAAAGTTAGATTCTTTTCAATGCAACGTTCTAAAACTCTAGACAAACTGGATAAACAATTTTCGAAAGATGAACCAATAATCGAGAAATCATCCATGAATATCTCAAGAAAATCATCAATAAAGTCACTAAGAATTGAGATCATGCACCTTTGAAACGTCGCTGGTGCGTTGCACAAACTTAAGGGCATTCTTCAAAAGGCAAACGTGCCAAAAGGGCATGTGAACGTTGTCTTGCTTTAATCTTCCAGAGCGATGGCTACTTGGTAATAGCTCGAAAGGCCATCCAAGAAGCAATAGAACTCGTGTCCAGCAAGCTTGTCGAGAAGTTGGTCTATGAACCGCAGAGAAAAGTGATCCTTGCAAGTGGCTGCATTTAACTTCATATAATCGATACACATACGCCATCCAGTCGTCAGTCGGGTTAGAACTATCTCGCCCTTGTCATTTTCGGTGATGGCGATGCCTCTTTTCTTCGGAACCACATGAATTGGGCTCACCCATTTGCTGTAGAAAATGGCAAAAATAATTCCTTCGTCTTTAAGTTTAAAATTCTCCTTTTTGACCACCTCATAAAGTGTTGGCGTCAGTCTTCGTTGACTGTCCCTAACAGGCCTGGCGTCGGGTTCTAGCTCGATTCGGTGCATGTAAGTAACAGGGCTTACCCCTTTGATGTCACTGATGTTCCATCCTATTGCCTCTTTGTGGTTACTTAGCACCGCAATTAATTCTTTTTCTTCGTGTTCCTTCAATGCTGAATATATGATGACGGGTTTCGTTTCGTTGGGCTCGAGGAAAACATACTTCAGATGGCTTGGTAGTGGTTTCAACTCCACTTTCAGACCAAGTTCGGGTGCGTTAGCTATTTCGCACAATTCTTCATCAAAATCTCCAACTTCTTCATAATCTTCGTTGATTTTGTTCAAGTCTATTTCCAGCATCTCTGCCACCCTGTTTAAAAATTCTGTGTCGTCCTCGACACTTAACTCATCTAGCACAGTGATCTCTTTGAGATCGTGAATACAAGAAGCAATAGGATCAATAAACGAGAAATCTTTGTTCATGTACGGAGAAGAAGTGTTGTGGATCTCTTTAAGCGAAAATGTGACTGTCTCACCCAGAACGGATAGGGTCATCGTCCCCTTGTGTACGTCAATCAACGTATGAGAAGTGGACATGAACGGTCAGCCGAGCAAAATAGTATGTTCAGTGCCTTCTTTTGGAACTTCGCCGACATCAAGTATGACAAAATTGGCTGGAATTACAAGCTCGCCAACTTGAACTAAAACATCTTCAACAATGCCAAGTGGTTGTCTAATTGATCGATCCACCAATTGCAGTCGCATCCTCGTTGGCCTCATTGTTCCTAAGTCAAATTCCCTATAAAGTGAATATGGGATCAAATTAATTCCTGCTCCAAGGTCGAGCATCCCACGTGCCGTTTGCCATTTCCTAAGGTGATAGTTATGCAAAAACTCCCCGGGTCTTTCTCCTTTTTGGGTAGCGGACCCTTGCAAATGGTGCTCACCTCCTTGGTTAATTCTACTCGTTGAGTTGTCTCCAATCATCGTTCCTTTGTAACTAGTTCCTTGAAGAGTTTCACGTACGCGGGCATTGTCTTGATTACGTCCAAAAGAGGAAGATTAACATTGACATTCTTCAACAGATTATAAAGTTCCATGAACTTTTTGTTTTCTTTGGCTGGGCGTAGACGACTCAGAAAGGGAACCTTGTCTCGAATAGTAGGTGCTAACTGCCTTGGTTGTTGATTTGGAGATTGGGTGGAGTCGTCGACTGTGGTGGGTGGATTTGGAAGCTTCCCTTTTAAAGAACCCGGAATATAAGGATTTGGTGACTTATGCATTTGGTCCACCGGTTTAGGGTCGTCATCCTTTGGTGATTCCGCAGTTGGGATTTTCGTGCTCTCCTCTTCCTTTTCCTCGATTCCATTATATACCTTCCTTCCGTTTCGTAAGATGTGGATAGTTGAAGCTTGCTCTGGTTGGCTCGGCAATTTTCCTTTCTCATTTTCCGCCTTTGCCATAGAAGTTTCCATTTGGCCCATGATTTTTTCTAAATTCTTCACACTTTTGGAGAGGTCACTCAGAACTTCTCCCTGCTTATTAACTTGCGTAGTTAGATTGGCTAGTCCATCTCTATTTCTGATTATTTCGGTGACTTGGTTCTGCTGCCAAATTAACAGTTGATCGTTTGGCTGTATCGGAGTAGGTGTTGGTCCGGATGGTGGCGGTTTGTTTGGTGGTGGCAGCGGTGAACCGGTTTGTGTGGGGGCGAAATTCGGATTCTCTGGCCCCCATTTTAAGTAAGGAGAATTACGTTGCGTGTTGAATTTTGATGGAG
Organism: Phtheirospermum japonicum; assembly: GCA_014905375.1. Lineage (NCBI taxonomy): Eukaryota > Viridiplantae > Streptophyta > Magnoliopsida > Lamiales > Orobanchaceae > Phtheirospermum > Phtheirospermum japonicum. Next base: position 1,554,030 of record BMAC01000009.1, on the reverse strand, counting down.
GTCTGTGCTCATAAGTTGGAAGGTCTTGTTGGCGCATTTGATCTTTGATGGCGTACGCTTAGGCCTCGCATTCTTCGTAATACACCATTTTGCATGTGTCCACCAAATGCCCTTGCTCCCCACAGCGGTTGCATGCCTCCACGGTTTCATTGCTCGGCACCTCAGTTGCTTCGTTAACTCTTATCTCTCTTGGTCGAGAGCTCGTTTACCTCGACTTCTCACTCATATTTTCAAATAGTTGCTTCGCCTCCGTAGATGTCAAGTATCCAGAATCTCCTCCAACAGCTACTTCGACGTTATTTTTGTAGGAGTCCAAAAGCCCTTCGTAGAACAATTGATTTACCATTCTCGGAGAGTTGTGATGATGTGGGCAAGCTTGCAACAATGATTTGAAACATTCCCATGCCTCGTGAAGAAACTCCAAATCTTGCTGGACAAAGTTGGCTATTTGTCTCCTAATGTGGTCCGTCGTCTGTGCTGAGTAATACAAATTTATGAATTTGTCGCTCACCATGGGCCAGTCGATCAGAAATCTTGGTTCTAGTGACAGTAGCCAAGATTTGGCTTTATCCTTCATGAAGTCCCGGAGATGGAATCCTACTAACTTTAGCATAAAATTCCTTGAGAAAAGTCAATGGGTCTTCGTTGGCGAGGCCATGAAATGTCAGGAGGTTGTTGATTATATGAGGTTTCAGCTCGAAGTCTCTTTCGATTCTACCCAACACAATGGCAGAACTATAGGGACCCACTTGAGGAGTTGTGAACTCTCTTTGTCTTGGCTCGCGCGCCTCCCGTTGGTCTCTCTCTTGGTTATTGGGCCTCGCGTAGTTTCTATCGTACTTGTTCCTCTCATTGTAGTGCTTATTGGCGAGCCAGTCGTCAACCTGCTCGTCTCCATGGTAAGTTCTCTCAGAGTAGTTATCTTGATCGTGGTGGTGGCAATTTCTATTTCCTCCTCCTCGCTCTTCATTCTGGTCCATCATATTTCGTTGAATATTCTCCCAATACTCTCGAGGTTGTGCCGGTCCGTTGGGGTGAACTGGTTCACTCCCATATTCGTTTCTTTGTCGTATAGGTGGGTTCCTTGGTGGTTGATCGTTTTCATTGTTGAGGACAGGATTGTTTAGCCTCAACATCATTTAAGGAACCGGATCACAAACAAAATCAGTGGTGGCAGACGATCCGCTTTTGGATATGTGAGGAGGTCTCACTTGATTGGAATGATGAATATTGTCGATGAATGGTGCAAGTTCGGGTCTAAGTGATCTTCAACCTTGCATACACTCAACAGCTAATGAAACACATCGACTAGAGAAAATAATTATACAAATAAACGGCTAAAAATAAAATGAACAAACATATTATTGAAACCTTTGCTATGTTCCCCGACAACGGCGCCAATTTTTGATTCAAGCCTTTGCGTTGCCTACTTATAAATTTCTGTCAGTAATTCAATAACTTGCCCGCAAGAGAATGGGGTCGCGTGTAGGTTGGCAAAGTTGACTCGAGTCGTCTCTCGAGGAACATACAATCGGAATCTCAAACAGTTTGTTCAATCACAAGTAACACGAAATATTTATACAAATTGGGGGGGGGGGGGGGGGGGGGGTTGATTGTTTTGATTATCTAAGGAATTGAAATGCATGAACATAAATTAAAACTATTTAATTTAACTCAACAACTTAGAGCATGTGAATTCGAGAAATTAATCTAAGAACTCAACAAGATCACTAGCATAATCGATAAGCAATTTATCTAAAGTAAGAGAGATAAACAGAACGAATTATCTAAACATGAATAACAACCAAACACTAATTATACTAAAGATTACGAATCCGAACACCAAAAGTATCTAGGGTTTGAAACATGAAATGATTCGAAAATAATTATTAAAAATCTACTACTTAATCGCATAAATTAAACTAAGAAAATAATTAAAGAGTTTAGAGTACTTATTAAGCTAAGAAATTGGAGAAAATTCTCCAGCTAATCCAGAGAGATTGCGTAGATCTTGGACGAAGAACGAATCACGAACTAACGATTAGAACTTGGAACTCACGATCCTTGAATTTCCGATCTTGATCGTATATGGATGTTACCGTGTAATGTTTTCGAGCCGACGGACTATATGTAGTGATGTAGTGATATCTCGTGTATATGGTGTGTCTCTTGCACGCACTTAGAGAAGGGTCTTATAGCTTTCACTTGTCTTGGAGCATAATAAACCCTAAAATCCGCATCTAGGCCGTCACATCGATGTCGCGTCGACCAACGCAAGCTGGGGCTCGGCGTCGGCGCGTCCGGTGCGCTCGCGTTGACAGGGCATGGGCGTCGACCGACGCACCCTTGGATCGATGCTTCAGAGAGTTGCGTCGTTTTGAGCGTCGACTGACGCACTCTTGGATCGACACTTCAGAGAGTTACGTCATCTTGGCATCGACCTAGTGTCGACCGACATGGGCAGAGTCGCGTCGATGCCTGCTTCGATCGACGCAGCTTGCTGCACGTCTTGTTCTCTCGATATTTCTGCTACTCTTTTATTGGAAAGCTCGTTCTCGATTCTCGAACATCAAGCTTCATCTTATTATTGCTCTGAAATCCTCCAATTACTTAGTTGTAAAGTGAAAAATGACAAATAATCACTTATTTACATTAATTACGATCAAAATACGGTAAAATAAGCCAAAAGTATAAAAATACGGAATTAAGCTTAAACTATCCAACTTATATCAAAAACAATAGAAAAATGAACTAAAAAGCTAATAAAAATAAGGACAAATATGTGTTAATCACTTCACCCGACTTGTGCTAGCATAATATTTGACGCAAAGTGATTTCTTCCATTTAACAAATACATCAAATCGATTTTTTGTAGAGTTGGACCCGTCGCTTAAACTTTGCATTTGAGAACTATTTTTCATAGTCTATAGTGAGCCTTTGGGATATTAGACTCAAATACAATATCCAAAACCCTGGTTCATGCATAGGAACATTATTAGCAACATGGTTTAGTTGTCCAAAGAGATAATCCCCTTCATGTGCGACACATCTTGTTCCAAAATCAAGTCAAAAGCATGGAGTCTAAAATTACTTGTAATTAAATTCACAAACAACATGCTAGAACCTAAAGACTAATTATCGATTCATCAAACACTAGTGCAGAAATAACATTCTAGAACGCCCTGCCCAGGCGTTCTGTATAGAGCTGTTCTAGAACATTTGATTTTCCAGAACAGCTATTTGAGGCGTTCTAGAATATCGGACTTTCTAGAACGGTTATGAAAAAGACGTTCTAGAAATTATACTTTCTAGAACGCCTTTACAAAATATAAGTTCTAGAAAATAAAGTTTCTAGAACAGGTTTTGAAAAGGCGTTCTAGAAAATAAACTTTCTAGAACGCCTTTACGAAATAGATGTTCTAGAAGATAAACTTTCTAGAATGCTTTTTCAAAATCCGTTCTAGAATTAGTGTTTCTTCTAGAACGGATTTTTGTAAAACTGTTCTAGAAAGTAGTAAAAAAACAAAAGAAAGAAAAGCACCTTCCAAAAAATACACCAAAACTCATCAAAAGCAAGATAATCACAAACTTAATACCCTTAATTAGACTTGAGTTCCAAAACAAGTACATGAATGAATCCAAAGTGCATGAAATTATATATACAAACAAATGCAGAATTCTTAGTATTATAGATGCACACGATAGACAAACAAAAATTACTCATGCCTTTTGTTAATTTAGCTTCGTGTCATCCAATGGTCGAGTCAGATTCATCGAACCATGAAAAAAGGAGGTGAATAGCCGAAATATCATCCATTACATTAGCTCTTCCACTGTGTTTCCAAGCACAAACTGCACGTTCGACAAGCCTCTTTACCGATTTTGCCCTTTCCGGTGTCGAATCAACAATCTCCACTACCTCTTGATTGGATATAACATCCCAAACCTAACACAACATTAACAGCTACTTTAAAAAAACCAAAAAAAAAAAAACAAAAAAAAAACTAACATTCGGATTACAGAATAACCCTTTTATTTTTATTTTACAAATTACACCCTGAACAGGCAACAAGATGATATTTGTTACCTCGGGGGTGTAATTATATATATATATATATATATATATATATATATATATATATATAGGATCAGGTTCAAATGAGAACCTATCCTTATTTGTGAACCTAGGTCCAAATCCACACCACTAATTAAATCAGATCTATGGTCAGAATTTGTTGATAATTTAGAGTAGAGTTTATGCATAAATTTAGTATGATAGTCTTTTTATATATTGGCCGTTATTTTCTCCCCATAAATCACGACTGTTTTCCTTTTCAACATGATTATTCTATCTCGTTCCCATCCAATTTTCTTTTATTTTCTTTTTTACTTTACTCTCTGTGGGTTTGGTTTAAATGGTTTTGTACGTTTCTCTCTCTCTCCATGTTCACTCATCAAAGATAAAAAAACCATGGGACCTCTGTTCTAGCATCATTCCTTCTGGAAAAACACCACTCGTCCTTCTTTGCTCCCCAAAATCTAATCTTGGCGCTACAAAACCCAAAAATAATAAAATAATAATAATAAATCTTGATGAGTGAGAGAGGAGGCTCTCTGTGAGTATACTTGAACCACTAATAAATATTATCCCTAATTTTAGACCTATGCCTTCTCATACGTCTGCCCAACACTTGACTAGATGCAAACTCAGATCCGCAAATTGAACACTCGAATTTTCAATTTATTCTCAATATTCAATAAAATTATGTTTGCTGAGATCGGCGGCGATAATTTTTTCCGGTCGTCGTCGACCATCGTCGTCTTAGGCTTCTTGTGGCTCGCTCTGTGGCCGCCCAGTGCTTGGAAAGAAAAGCAAAGTTCAGATGTAGGTTTTTCACTCGTAGACGTAAACGCCGACTCTGGCGCTGTTGCTCGTTGCGACAGCGACGACGGACATTTTTGTGAATTTACGGCTGATGAATTTTATATTCTCCATCGTTGCTTGTTTTGCTTGCCTTTAACGATTATATATATAATTTTTGTCTCAGCCGCTTGTTGTGCTTGTTGCTCTATGTGTAATGCTTTCTTATCAGCATAATGGTGCTTTTTATGATTATTCAAGTCATTATTTTGAAGATGTGTGAACCGTGGGTTGTATGTATTTGGTAATGAAAGAGTGTTTTATGTTTAAATGTTCCTGGATGTGCATCACTTTCTTCATGTATCCCCAATTCTTTGAGTATAATATATTAGTGCTTTGTATTTAATTTTGTGCACACAAATTGTTTAACCAGTGAATAATGAGATTTAGTGCTTTCCAACTGTGTGTACAATGCTTTTGTTTTACGTGAATGTGTTTTATGAGTTCCTACAAATATGTGTACGGTACTTTCAAAACATGTGTATAGTGCTTTTCAATGTATATGTATAGTATTTTCAAGGTATGTGTACATTGATTCCAAAGTATGTGTATAGTGMTTTCAAATTARGTATATRCTGATTGAAKGGTATGTGTACAGTGCTTTAAAAGGTATTTGTACAGARCTTTCAATATATTWGGACTGATTAAGTAAAACAAAGAAAWGAACCAGAAATTTATAAAAGCACGACCATTGAATATAACAAAGCATAACATCACATATTTACAAAGCACTTTTAATTAGTATATAAGAGCACCACAAATCTGCAATTCGGGTGAAAATAAATTGCATGATAAAAATGGTATCCATTAATTGGAAATAAATCATTTATTAATTGGGAAAATAGAAACGTGGTGAATATAAATTGCATCATAAAAATGGTATCTATTAATTGAAAGTAAATCATCTATTAATTGGAAGTAAATCATCTATTAATTATGTTTGAAATCACTTCTTAATTGGAAATAAGTAAAAAAGACCACTGTACCCTAATATGCTTAAAGTCAACTCAAACCATCTATTAATTATGACCATTGATCTGATTTCATTAGTGGTGTGGATTTGTCCCTAGGTTCGCAAATAAGGTCTGGTTTTCACTGGAACCCAACCCTATATATATATATTTGTAATTAGGCTACTAGACGCCACATATTAAGTTGAGATTAATTCTCAAAACACACCCCATCAGTAGCCAAAATGACGAATTGATCCTTGCTACTTATCCATCTTTGTGTTAATTCAGGCTCAGAAATAAGTCCAAAGTCTTTGATAATGTAATCACCAAAGGCTCTTGATACAGCTAAATCAGGGCCTTTTATCCTCAGCCCATTTGGCTTCCAAACTCTATGTACCTCTAGTTCATCTGGGCAAGAATATATCGTCCCTCTTGATTGCGCTTTCCGGTTATGCTCATCTGTGACCATATATATTTCTTTTATAATCAAAATCATCGTAAAGTTTTAATTAATTCTGAAAAACATTAAAACTCATGCTTCAATAATAATAATAATAATAATAATAATAATAATAATAATAATAATAATAATAATAATAATAATAATAGTAATGATGATAATAATAATAATCAAGTGAGCACACGCGGTAAACTTGGTCTGAGGTCAGTTGTAAGCTGAGTCACGGCCAAGTTTCTTTCATCTGTGGTCGTTGATAGTACAGCCCGTGAGTCTCCAACACTCGCAACTATCAATAAATCACCCTGAAATAATTAAGAAAAAATAATATTTAATAAAGTTATATAGGATTAGATTAATACAATATATATAAAATGTGCATGTCTAATATATATCCGATCAATCAAAATTAATATTGTGTTTTGTTTATGTAAAATTAGAAGGTCTATGGTTTTAAAAATAATTCTCAAATTCACGATGTTGTTAGTCAATGTTTAACAACATTGGTTAGCAACATCAACCAGAGTAAAATATAAAATATGCAGCGGAATAAATTGATAAGAATACGAGATAACAAATTCAGTTCACAAGTAAATACTTGAGAACTTGGGTGTACAAACCCGAAAACTATATTACTTTCTTGTTCACGTTCAAAACAAGAATATAAAGTAATATATGAAAACTAAATATCAATAAACTTGATACTAAATACTTTTTGCCGGAATGACAAGATCTTCTCCGTTGGTCACGCAATTTCGAAGAGCTTGTTAATCTCGATCAATGGCTCCAAGTAGTTTTTCGTGTTCTTCTTTCTTACTTTGCCGTCTTGCGTCCTTCTCACAAGAAATCCGTGCGTAAAATCGATGTATCCAAGCTTTAGGAACCCTTGTCTTAAATAGACAAACATAAATTCCTAAACTTGGTAAATACCTAAAACACATCCTAAACACAATTTAGGAAACAAATAAAATCTTAAACATAAACTAGGAAACACAATATATTCCTAAATCTAGTTTCCTAACTTATTTTGTGCCCAAGAAAGACAAATAACAAAATATGAATTATTGCCAAGAATTAAATTCTCAACAGTTTACTTTAACATATAAGAAACACAAATTAAGAGAAAATTAATTCAAGTACTGGATATGTTTATCCATGATGATTAAACTCCAAAATAATAATAAATAAATAAATAAATAATATTTTACCTGTCTCACAAGTGCCAAAGCAGTTGTACCACTGTAAAAAGAGTCCTTCCCAGCCCTTGAATGTAGAGCAACTTATAGCACGAGGTATAAGCCACAAAAGCAAAAAATCGCAATTGCTCGATAAGTTATAAATATGGCTACTCAAACTAATCTTTCACATTTAAACACAAGTTATAACCAACCTTCAGTCAAATGATAGAAAGACAAAATGCAACCAAAATACTGAATTACATCCTCTTATTCATGCATTGATAACTAGAAGGCGTAAAAGCTGAGTCGCATTCAAATTCAAATTTAAATTACCAGACAAACCATTCATCTCAGAACTATCAACAAGGTGAGTTGATGCAAAAGAAATCATCGTCCACCAAAGAGCAAAGAGCGAAAGTAACAAGTCTCGAAATGAGAATGATAACACATGGACATTCAGATATATCAAAACTAATAATCCATAGAGCATAATGTACAAGATTAGAATAGCAATTGAGTCAGGCATACCTATAAATATAATGACTATAAAAACTGCCATGGCAATGCTTCCTCCATCATACCAACCTTCTTTTATACCCTACAAAGAATAAAAAATGTTTCTTGAACCAATAAACATATAAAAATAGTCAAATGTGAGAATTCATGTATTTTCCCACAATTCGTGCAAAATGCATAAGCATGATATCTCACGCTTTGAATAACCTTGACTACAACTAGAGTTCCAGTTGTTTCTTTCCCATACTTAAAGACACTATGGCTAAGACACCATTAAGCCATGCACATGTGCAGAAGAAGCTCATCTCATTGTAGAAGACAATGAGAGGCCTAATGTTTTTACTAAGTTTCGTCGTTGAGCTTGACCGACTCCAGGAATAGAAATATCCATTTATTCCATGTGTCAGGTACATACTCCACTAGCTGGTTCATGTGACTCACAAAAAGTGAAAAGCTACACCACTTAAGTTCACAAAAAATAAATTAATCCATGAAAATTCCTAATCTCTCCCACTCAGTCATTTTTTGATAATGTTGTAATGTGAGTTACGTAATCACTATGTATATATTAGCCAAAAAAAAAAAAAGAGAAAAAAAGAGAGCATCATTTTAAGAATGAGTAGTCAGTATTGAATGGCTATGAAGCTTCAGTATGACTTGATTCGAGTAAGTAGTGCCCTATGTTTGATTTCAATAAGTCTAAAAAGTGATTTAGTACTAGTCTCATTTGGAATTGAAAACTCAAGTCAAATGCATCATTAAAAAAATACCTTTCTTCAAATTAAACAGTTTTCACAAATCTAACCCACCACCCTATACAACTTATATTCTTCCAAACTATGATCTTCTAAAGAAATAATTTGTTCTTCAAATTTTCCATCTTCTGCAGTCACTGCCTCTAATGTCCATCACCACCACCAAACTAACATCAAACTTAGAAAATATCTTTCTTCTTTCAGCCCGCTATCCACTTCAAAAATCCCAATCCCCATCCCTACACCCCCGCAATAAAAACAACCCTTTATTTTCTATACATTCTTACTAACCACACCCCTTGTCTCAGCAATAATGGAAATTTCTGCGAGTATGCAAAACTTAAGTGTTCAGCCAATTATCCATTGTATAAATGAACAAAATTGCAACACCCGTCTAACACTATAAGGAAGTAAATATTGTTACTTCAATATACAACAATAATTTCTACCTGCCTCAGCAACACACACACACACACAATAAATAGTTCGTTACCAAATAAAAAGTTACCAAATAAATAGAACGTCTTTTTTAAAGGCGTTCTAGATTTTGAATATACCAAAATGTCTTTTTTAAAGGCGTTTTAAATAATTGCATATACTAGAACGTCTTTTTTAAAGGCGTTCTAGATATTGAATATATCGGAACGTCTTTTTTAAAGGCTTTCTAGTATATGATTTTTTTATTACGAAAATGCCACCAGATGATATTTTAGAACGCCTTTACTTGAGGCGTTCTAGAATGCTATTTCTGCACTAGTGAAACATAAATAAACATATAGCAAGTGAGTCATTTTAGACAACAAAAAAACAACTAAATTAGAAAGAAAATCTTACAAATGCATATTTGTAATACAAATCCCAGTACCACTAATTTTACATCATATTAAACATGAATGTGCTAGATATAACTCCAGAGACACATTAAGAGTCACAAAAAATGTTTTGAACAATCATTTATTACACATAAGGTTCATAAATAGAGGCCCATTAATATAAACTCCTAATGAGGATGATGATCAGAACCTAGGAGACAATAAGAGATATAACAAATCTACTCTCTGTTCTTAATTTGAATTATTTCCTGATCTTTAGAATTTAGCCTCCTTATCAAGCAATGAATAATTTGTTGTGCTCTCATTCACAACTCGCCACTAACCTAGTTAAAGGAAGAACACTCTTGTGCCTACATGTGTGTACTCATTACAACCACATTTTGGTGTTTCACTAGATTTTAGATTATTGATTTTCTCAATTGATGACGAGTTACGACAATGCATGTTTAGGGCACATGAGGATCTAGTTTAGTTCAAGTAATTAAAAAAGGTATTATCCTCATTGTTTTGAAGAAACAAAAGGCACAAATGAAATCACTTGATATGTAGGAGCATTTTGAATAAGAAAAGCTTATCATACGATATAGGCCTTTCAGAAATGCATATACAAGTACAATTTAAAAAAATAAATAAACAGTTTGTTATGAATTAGAGAGAAGGAAGAAGAGAATGATAACAGTAGTATTTATTATGAGGATTAGAGCCTCTATATATACACGTACAAGATTGGGGTTTAGGGTTAAAAATGCTAATATATAATTATAACATATAATTATTTACAACAACTCCCTCTTTAATGACCTTAAATGCCGCCTTATTAAAACTTTGCCAGAAAAAAACCAATTAGACAAAATTTGGTTGAAGGAAAAACAACACAATTTTACTCCCTCTGAAAACCATCACAGTAGATCTTAGTCAAGGCTTGTGTAACAATCTTCTTTATGATGACCTTGGCAATACTTTCAGAATAAGTCCGCCGAATCATCACTTGAGCAAATTTTTTGGATATTGACGTGGTCACTCTTTTGGAGATCATGTGTGTAGAAGAAATTCTAGAGCAACATGCCTTTAATTGTCACCTTTTATATAGCCTCACTTAAGTTTGTGATACACAAAATATATTTTCTCAAATTTATAGTGTCCAAGTGCTACCTCATTAAAACCTTGGCAGAAAAACCACATAGGACAAAAAACTGGTCAAAGGAAAAAGAGTGGAACTGCTCCCATAGGCCTCAATTATTAGTAGTTCTCGGGTTCATCGTTTATCCCTCTTTAATCAGTATCTTCAAACTTCAAAATGTAATATGCTTCAGGCATTATCAACTCTTCGTCAAAAACTTCCAAGGAAAACCCGATGGGAAAAAAATCTTAGTGAAGGAAAAAGACTATATTATTCTTTGGATATGCCCATAATGTTTCCTCATTAAAGAGAATACTAGGAAAACCTAATGCAGTAAAACCTCATTTAAGGGAAAAAGAGTGGAATGCATATTATTGGTGATCGTTTGAATTAGGTTGTTAGGTAGGACAAGCCTCACTAACGTGGCGACCACAAATACTCATCCTCCATAGGTGGAGATTAAGCATAAGGAATGAGCCGAGGAAACTAGTCACGATAAACAAACTCCCAACGATCAATAAAAGACGAGTTAGCAGAAGAACGAGTAACAACTCGCAAGGAAAGATAGTGTCCCATGCATAGTACATCCAAAGATCTAATGAAGATGAATATTTCACATGTATCGCTGCTATTGATGGTCAGTGAAGTAAGTATTCGGCTTGTCCACCAAGTAAGGGGCAGGGGAATAAGTTGGTGGGGAGAGATTTTTAGGCGACCAGTCTGAAAGCCGACAGAGGCCATAACCCACCAGGTCCATCCACAACAGAGGATGGGTCATGATGCAAAAATATTTAGGGAACCAGAGAGCATACGCCTAGACTGAGCCACACCAACCTTTTGTAGACAATTCTATAGATATGGAATTTTTGAAGCAAGAAGTTGCCGAGCTAGAGTAGACTAGTGTATCGATCTAACTAAGAGGAGATACCATCGGAAGACCTTGAATCCCTATTGTCACATAAGATAAGATCAGAAATCTTTTCAGAAAACTTAAAGATTCTACAAATCCCATTTTATACTGGAGAATTTGACCTAGATTCGCATCTTAGCCATTATTAAAACTTGATGGACTTGCACAACACGTGTGATGCATCCTAGATGTTCTCCATTAATATTGATGAACATCCCCTTTGCTGGTAGCGAATGCTACCTAGATACTCAATCCATGCATGGCCTTAACCGAGGACATCATTCTGCACTTACTTCACATCTGCCAAAGCAAGTTTTAATTTATCCAAAAACTTCGTTATCACATAATTATCTCATCAAAGTGTCTAACTTGGTTGAGAGATTTACGTGAAGTCTCTGATGAAAAAAAAAGTGTCTAACTTGGTTTCAAAAATCCTTGAAATTAAATTAGGTTTTTTCTCCAGTTTTAGATTTTTTTATCAACAAAGCGAACAATCTCTAGCCATTTAGAACTGCACATGAATGTAATAAACAAATTAGGATAACCTGCCCACCGACAAATTGTCATAGCATCTTGGTAATTCTCAACCAATTGAGAACCGACAGTAAATATCGTAGGCAAGACAACGTGAGTACCAACATTTGAGTCATCTGTTTCACCTTGTAACACTGCATCAGCAGTTCCAATATACATCTCATTTCGTAATTTTTATTGATGGGTTCTGACGTACCACTCAGTCGTCATGTACCGATCAAAAATAAATTTTAGTGTGAGTCACCGAATATATAAATTAGTGGTTACTTCAATCTCCCTTTCATGAAATCGATGAGTAAAGAACCCCCTCTGGTTCACATAGTATCCATCCTTGCCTTTAGCTTTTCGATATTTAGAAAAATATAAATATTCCTCATAAAAAAATAACAATGGATATTTTAGAGTAAGGTACGAAGGATGAAACTCGTTGATACGTTTCAAATTACCAGATCTCTTTTCTACTATATTATCCATCCTACCACTGTGAGGATCAAGATCACCAACAACAAATATAGAAAACTTGTCCACTTCTGAAAGATTGTGCGTCCTTCCACCTTTGTCTCTTCTCCTAAGTAGAAAAAATTTCACTTTAGCAACATCATCTTTTCTAAACGTTTGTTTGGCCATTTTAAACGACTTAACCAAGTTGTTTATCTAGTATGGATTGTAGGTCTACTGCAACTTTGGTATGAAGAGATTTTTTTTTCATTGTTACCTCTACAGTGAGCTAATAATTGTATAAGTATACTAAATAAAATATAAATACTCCAATGAAATTGAAGTGATTGGTATGTAAAACGTAAATGCATACCTAACAGAATTAATTCAATTATGAAATTTGATAGAAACTAAGTATGATATGAATGCTTTCAAGATTACCGTCTTTAGAAACATTTGCTATCAAAGGCGACTTTCCCATTATTGGTTTCAGAATTAGTTGATAGTTTTCAAAATCTATTATAATTGATTCCATAGTGTTCATTTCACTCGATACTGGGTTCACACTTGTATTGTTTTGCTCGGCTTCTGAGATAGTAACATAATACATTAGTTTATGAGATCAATTCAAATAGAAAAGTATTGAATCGTAATAATATTTGATATAACGTGTTGATAGCCAATAAAAGAAATATTAATTATGTTGTATTGCATATTTTTATACAATTTAATTAAAAAAAATGGTCAAATATTTTTTTAAAAAAATTGATAAATTTGATATTGTTGGACTCACAATAAAAAAAATACAAAAATATGTAAAACAATATAACAAAAAACTCATAATAAAACCCAAAATGACATATAAGTGATTGTACATACATACATACATATTCAAATGATCTTATTATTTTTAATATTGATTAAGGTATCTATCCTAACTATGTTAAGAAAATCCCTACATAATTATAAAAAAAAAACTAATTCTAGGTGGCTTTTAATTAAAAAATAAATTACATTTTTATATTAATTCTTATTATTTTATATTAATTAGAGTATCTATCTTAATTATGTTAAGAAGATTCCTACATAATTAAAAAATAAACTAATCATCATTAATATTAATTATGGTGTCTATTCTAATTATGTTAAGAAAATTATTATATAATTAAATAGAGAAACTAATCATAGATGGCTTTTTCTCTCTCGAGCGTGAAGTTTTACAAGGCGGGTGATCCGATAGCAATGGCCCAATAGTGGGTGGCCCAATAAGCTCTTATACAATATTAGAATTAGGGAAACCTAACTCAACCTCACAAACCCGGATTGTAAGGTGAAGCTTGCCTCCCACTTATAAACACAACTTTAACTCTATCTCTAGCTGATGTGGGATTAGAATTCCAACATAGATGCTATTTAAATATCGTTTAGTTGGATTTTCATAACAATATAATTTGTGTAGATTTTATATATTGTTTGCTATATTAAATATGATTGTTTTTTCGTTTGTTTGGTTTGAAAACAGTTATCGTTTGTTTAGATTTTATATATTGAATAATATATTAAAAGATAAAAAATCTTAGATACAAAAAAGATGCTAAATTTCTTTTTGTAAATAAAACAAATTATCGATTTTTCGTAATATACAAGTTGTACAATCTCGAGAATTTTTTTAATTATTATTTTCCATAAATTGTAGTAAATATATAAAAGTGATTCTCAAAATATATTTTTATTTTAAATTTATAGATAAATCAAATAGTTTTACTAGTGAGAAGTTTGGTGAAATAATATATTTAAAATTAGAAAAGACTTTTTTATATTTTGCAAGTAAATCATCTCGGTACGTTAAAAAGTAATTTCTAGTTTTAAGAATCCTGATAATTGAAGATCCTATTTAGCAGATAAGTAATATGCTTAAAACTTAACTATTAAGTATAATGCGTATCTTATAGATTTGCGAAAGGTTTATTTTAAATATATCTCTTTGTGACTATAAGATTATATCAGATTGCACAATAGTAAACCCTAACAACCTAAATTCTACCATCCCACAATAGTTCAGTTTAATAGGGTTTCAAGTAAAAAACAAACACATACACACACAATTGAACATCCGAATACAAACATAGGACATGTAATTATATTTGGAGCAGCGCTTTGAGAGTAATCAATATGAGGAGGAAGACCGATTTTATACGAAAAAGAGCACAAACAAACATCACACTGGAAGGTAATTCTTTTTCTTTTTCAAAAAAATACTTTAAACTGAATATCAGTAAGAGTCTGTCATACCTGTTTTTCCTGTAAATCCTTTAAACCTGTAGTTTAGAACTACACAAATTAATATTATATTTATATGTTATTAAGTTTAGTTAAAAATTAAATAGGAGTCAGATGCATAAAAATGTTTTTTAACATTTAACTGAGTCCTATGAATTATTTTGCCCGGCATATGTGTCTTTGTCAACTATCTACAACCTGTGATAAAACAAAAACAGTTAGTATTGAGTATAAAATCTATTTGTGTATATGTATATTAGTTTGAAGTCTATTACTTATCTTTTATTGTTTGTGTGATCCCTTTGCTCATCAATACTTCTTCAGTTTCCCTTTTCCAAACCTGAGATACAAATAAAACTCCTTCCAGTTATGTGATAAGAACATATAGTTAATGTAAATTATTGAACTAAACAATGTTGTTGTTTTTTATTTGGAATGGCAGTGTAAGTGTAATTTAGGGATGCCATTTTGATACTTATCTTTTTTTTTTTCATGTTGTGAGATATTGTTTGTTCTCCATAATACATGTTTCAAACCTGCAAGATTAATGTTAGAAGATTTCAGATTCAACATAGACAAATAAATATTGCATTATAAATATTAAACAGTAGATTACATAAAATATGCAGTTATTATTTTTCTCAAAAGATATGTCTTTGTTCGTGGCATTGTTACATTACTTAGACCATGGATTCTATTCAGAGGCATTATCATACTACGATAGGTAATGTCAGGTTTCCAGCCGATAAATTTAGACATATTAAAATTTTCATTCTAAAAGTAGAAATTGAATTATTTTCAAAGTTAGTTTGTATACTTATCTTTTTCCAGCTGTTAATGTTTCTTTGCATTATCTTACATGTTTGCTTCCTTTTGAAAGTTGGTTAAATCAGACCTGATACACAGTTAGGAAACAATTAGATCATCACACATGATAAATAGCAGCAAATAAGTGAGATCATACATAATAGTTCCAGTATTCAATCTCATACTTCTATATACTTAAGAAAAGAGTAACAGTTTGTATGTTAAAGGATAATGTATTAACATAGAAATAACTTAAGTAAATAAAAAACAATTCAATTGGAAAGTGTTAATACAATGTTAGGACAATTGCAAAGTCATGCTAAATAGATCAAAGAACATGTGAAATTACGAAATGAACACACCCCAAATAAATCAAGAATAGATACAGTAAAATATTATCAGAAAATATTATATCTATTTAAATTTAAAAAGCTATTCATAAAATTGTACATATAGTGAGTGGGAACTGAAGCACATACCATACAATATCAATCATACGATATAAAATATGTAAATAAGTTACAACCAGATAATTATACATGCAACAACCCTTTAGATAATTTTACTCTTTTTTTGAAATTTGAAAATAGATAATTGATGCAAATGATGATATGCAGTAAAATTTTCTTATTTAAAAATTAGATATTATGTAAGAAAAATTATGGCATGCATCATTTGATTTATTTAATTTGTAAAATGTTCCTCTATAAACAAGTAAGATTCAAAGTAGCAGTAAAGATAAACATTAGAAGACAAAAAAAATATATTTTTTGAATAGATCAAACAAAATAGACTGATTTTGATCCATATTGATATACTTTTGGAATAAATCTAACAAAATAGATGGACTTTTTAATTATATATTTATAAATAAAAAATTTTAATAATATAATACCTCGCATGCAGCAAACATCTTTTAAAATGTTTATTCATAATTTTTGATTATTTTTTTTATTTGAGAAGTTATATGATATAAATCCGATATATTTAAAAATATATTTAATCCAATAACATTATATTATTTTTTATTACATTAAGTTATAAGTATTTATTTTATTTTATTAAAAACCAATACAAATAAATTTATTATTATTCTTTTTATCAATTGAAGACTATTATCTATAGAAAATATAAATTTATTTTTTTTTCGTATGTGTATGTGTATGTATATATATAATTTATTAATCTTGAGTTGAAATAAGATATTAAAATAATAATTTTGGATACTTCTTATGATTTTTTTTATATAATTTTGAATTCAAATAAGATATTAGAATAATAATTTTATTCATTTTTTATGTATATAAAGAGAGCATGTATGTATGTGTATGTATGTAAATACTTTATTAATTTTGAATGAAAAAAATATATTAGAATAATATCGTATAATAATGTTATGTTAATTTAAATGAATTATAATATCTTATTATAATATTATGTTAATTTAAATTAAATCAATTATCTGTTAATGTATATATTTCAATTCTTAATTTCAAAGTCAATGCGTGTAGATTAATTTAATTTTATTTAGAGATTTAGTTATCTATAATGATGTAGGGTATTTAACATATGTGTCTATTATTTGTTTGTATTTAATTTAAATCTTATATATGGCACTGCATACATTTGATTTCTTTTTTTGTCATCAGTCTCTATTAATGTAAATTAATTTAACTTAATTTTCTTATTTTATTAATAATAAATCTATTTTGAATTATTTTTTATTTTAAAATTAGATTACGATATTGTCAGATTTTTTTATTTTTTTTTATAAAATATGTTATTATTCAATGTATTATCATTATGATTGTGTAACGGGACGAGATTGGTTGTTACAAGACTTTCCACGCACGTCCTTGAATACAAAATTCTAACCGGTGCAAAGGCGGGTGAAAAGGTGTTGCTTCCCCGGATGAGTCTAACGTCTTCTGACGTTAGGATACCTTTCAAGTTTCAACGAAGGCAATTCTACTCATGATTTCATATGTGATGACGATAAATAAGAGTCAAGGTTAATCACTTTCGAACGTTGGCCTTTATCTGAAAAATCCCGTGTTCAGTCATTGTCAGTTATATATTGCCGTGTCGCGTATCACCCATCAAAAGGGGCTGCAGATATTAGTTTTTGGTGATGACGATTCGGGATCGAACATGACCAATTATGTAGAAGTATTCAGTAACGTATAATCTTAACGTTCATGTATGTAGTGTGGATTCGATTTATAATTTATGTAGTGTGGTTTTTTAGTTATTTCTCGCCATCTCTATTTATTTATATCTTCACACAGTAAATATAATAAAAGTAATATTAATATAATTTTCATTTTTATATTTTAACTTTCTGCTCCAAGAATCGCACGAGTGTAAAAACACTAGTTGCACTAGAGTGAGATAACATTGAAAGAACTCTATTCAATTGGAATTCCTTAAAACATGACTGGAGAGTAAAATTGGAAAACTCGAGGCCGTAGTTTTTATTGATTTAGTCCTTGAAACTTAATCGTAGTATGTACATAGAAACTAATATTAAAGGTAATCTCAATAAATAAATAACTGTCTTTATTTGTTAAAAGATACCGTAAGGTACAACACATCTAAATGCTGAATAATAGCCAACTGATACAATATTCCAAATATTGAAATTAGTACGGTTTATTTGTTAAAAGATACCGTAAGGTATAACACATCTAAATGTTGAATAATAGCCAACCGATACAATATTCCAAATATTGAAATTGGTACGGGATACATGTATGATATGTTTATTTTAACTTAATATTACTAATTAATATTTTAATTATGAAACATTGGCATTGGCACAGAATGGATAAATACGAGTTTAAAGCAAAAAATATGCTGCTTTCTTTTTTTTAATTACACGTGCTCTATATATTTTTAAATCTTTATAATCATCACAAATCTTAAAATGTTATTTGATAACGCACGAGTATTTACTTGGGTCATACTCTTTGATTACCTATAAATAACAATCAAGGTATAAAGTTTGGTTCATATCTTGGATGTGAAGCCCGTGTATTTTAACCCTATAATTTATTTTAATAAATTTGATTATTATATTTTGTTTCATTTCAATAACAATGTTTTATTATAATAATTTTTTATTCGAATATTATAGATCTTATAAGACTTTTACTCCTATCTATTTTATTTTATAACGGGATCAAATACGCATAGTATATTTTCATGTTGACTCAATTTATTAATGCCACTTAAAACTAGTGGCCCAACCTCTTGAGCACACAAATTAAGTGCAAATGTGAGCCCACCTTGATACCTTATCTTCTCCAGCTTGGATCCGGTAATGACAACCCTTAAAGAGGTTTTCTTTCATTTTTCTCCTATAGTCATCTCATGACCACTGAATTCATCATCATTGTGTTGAAAATCCAACTGTTAGATCATTATAAAGTATATACTATAGATAGCCAGTTTCATGAGGTTTCTAATGACACCTCCTGATCAATGATCGGAGATCTAGATCAGTGGCCAGATGCCGATGAAATTTYCGTATACTGCCAAGTTTTTGTGACCAATGCAAAAAGGTAGTTAATCTTTGATGGCTGATTTCCGGACAACCGTAGAACTGAATTTTATGTATAATATATCATTTTTTCYGTCTTTTCACCAACTTCGAAAGCATTCAATGAATTTTACATTTTGAGTCATGTTCAGTTATGGTTTTAAGCTCGAAATATTGATCGATTTCAATTAATTTTAGCATCTCTTAGCCTCTTCCTCTTTTCACCACCTGGGCCACCGTGTTAGTGAGTTTGGAGGTCAGAATGGCACTGTGGTAGATCTGTTTCTAGACTTTGTGTGTGCATTTTTTCATGAATATGGTTGTGCGTATATGTGTGTGGAACATGTTTATGTGTGTGTTGTAGTGTGGGTTTATTGTGTGTATTGGTGATGGCTGAATGGTCTGGTGGTTTCCGCGGGCTTTGGCCAATAAAGGGAGGAGACAGAAGTGGAAGTGGGTGAAAGGAAGTTTCAGGGCTAAAAGTAAAAAGGGTTAGAAGTTGAGGGGTGTTCTTTTTAGAATTATATAGAGTTGGACCCAATTGAAGGTTTTGAAACTTCAATTTGACCCCTCTAGTTTTCAAGTTAGCCAACCTCTTGAGCACACAAATTAAGTGCAAATGTGAGCCCACCTTGATACCTTATCTTCTCCAGCTTGGATCCGGTAATGACAACCCTTAAAGAGGTTTTCTTTCATTTTTCTCCTATAGTCATCTCATGACCACTGAATTCATCATCATTGTGTTGAAAATCCAACTGTTAGATCATTATAAAGTATATACTATAGATAGCCAGTTTCATGAGGTTTCTAATGACACCTCCTGATCAATGATCGGAGATCTAGATCAGTGGCCAGATGCCGATGAAATTTCCGTATACTGCCAAGTTTTTGTGACCAATGCAAAAAGGTAGTTAATCTTTGATGGCTGATTTCCGGACAACCGTAGAACTGAATTTTATGTATAATATATCATTTTTTCTGTCTTTTCACCAACTTCGAAAGCATTCAATGAATTTTACATTTTGAGTCATGTTCAGTAAAAAGGGTTAGAAGTCCCCCCCCCCCCCCCCCCCCCCCCCCAATTAAGTTTTGATTTATTTTGAATTGAAACTAAATCAGAGTCTTTGAAATTTCAAATTAACCCACAAAACTTTTCAAAAGTACTTAAAATCTCAATTTAACCCCAATTACTTTATTAATTTTTTTAAAATGTATAGTATCATTATTTCGACTTCTGAATGACTTCTAACTTGAACCATAACTTTATTATAACATTCTCATATACAAGGCATATCTGAAATTACAATCCTACCTTTTGAACTTCTAATTTCAAGAATCGAGGCTCAAGCGTCCGTATTTTACTATTTCGCGTCCAAGACTATTAGTTTAGCTTCCAAGTGTCTCATGATCTTAAATATTACTTTATTATACATTATATTTATACTTTTTATAATTATGTTATGTGTTAGAAGACTACATGGGATTTTATTCAGAAGTGACGAGACATTGCATGTGCTAGATTGGGAACTTCGTAAAGCCAAGTTAGCAGTAGGATTGATTCTCGAAAGAACTTCAATGAAGGTGAGTTTAATATTTTTAACCGAAAAGTTTGAGATTTTCTAAATCATGATGCACTTTTTTTCTTGAGCATATTTACTTGTTTGTACGAACCTTTTGGAAATTAGCATTTTTGAGGGAAAATATGCAAGCGTGCATTGACTTGCGTGATTTATGCTTGAGATTAATCATGAGTTCCATTATATGCTTTTATATCAAAGGTTAATGTTATCATTTGGACTCGACTATTATTATCGGATGTTTATTATCGATTGCTACTGTCAACAATTACTGTCTGTCAGCATGAGTAGTTTGTGCAATCAACCGAATAGGTTGCTTGTGGTTCTTGCTTGACTACTCGTGGTGCCTATTCCCGTTTCTCCTGGTCGTGACAAAGACGAAGACGGGATTTGGGTTATAGATTAAGTATATTCCGGAATATGGCATACCCTGGGTTTAAATCCCATAGCTAAAGGGATGTCGAGCCTACTGGCAGGGATAAGGTAACTTAGACTTCGGCCTATTGGAGGGTCGCCTTTTATGGTAAGTGAAAACATGTGGGTCAATGTTTGATTGAGATCGAATATACATTTATGGGAGTTAATCCGGCTCGTAAGCTAAGTAATACGCTTGTGAGCCACCTCTATAGTTCTTCGAGAGCAAAGTGCTATGCACGGGAGCCACCTCTAGAGTTCCGTACCCGGACACTCACCAATCGAATTGATTATTTTAGAACGAGATAAATTTATTTGTCTGTTCAACTGTTAACTATTTTTATTGATTGTTTTTAAAATAAGTTCGTATTACCTGTCTATTATAAAGGCATTAATTGGAAAATTTCTTGGGAAGATCTATTATATATTTATTTCTTAAATATTTTAATTTCGATTAAAATACTGAAGTCATAATCAGATCGAGTTATTTGTGTTTGTTACTTGTGTGCTTGACTAGAATCTTGTTACATGCATGAAAACAATTCTACACACGAAGCATCTTGATATTTTGTAAAGAAAATATTTTCTAAACTCTTGTCAATTTTATATTTAAAAAGATTTTTTCTCACTCACTTAGCTCTTTTAGCTCATGCACTCTTTTGTTGTAAAACCAAACTCTCCAAATATCGACGCGAATGCGAATGATGTTGACTTGGATTTTCAAGGTGAAGATTGACTCATCTAGAGCTTCCTTTTATCGACTTCTTGTTGTTGTATTTTTATGTATATGAAAACGAGTTGAAGGTGAGAGATTGTTTATTTATTTAAATATTTATTTTTTATTATTATTAAGGTAGTATTTTATTTGGGGCGTTATATTGGATTTGTGACGAATACTAGAGTTTTACACAATAAGGTCATGAACTAAAATCTCCCCTATATATTAATGCAAAATTCTCTTATCTTATGTGTCTCTTTCTCACGTTCGTTAGCTTTGGGAAAATTTTTAGTGCTTCGGTATCATCCGAGCCTAATATTTACCTAATTTATTATTTTTTTATTATATTTTACCTAATTTAATTTTTTTTCTAATATTATATTTTACCCAATTTAATATTTTTCTTTATTAAATATTACCTAATTTAATGTTTTATTTAACATATTTTTGCCTAATTCAATATCTTTCTTTTATTCTACTAATATAAAAATATAAATAAGTTATAGCAATTAGAAAAACCCTATATAAGTTGAATTGAATTTTATTTATAATAAAAGTTTAAATAATGTTATTTGAATTTTAAATATTTCTTAAAAAAATACGAGTTATATAAGATTATTACAAAATAAAAATAAATAAAAAAAATATAAATTTAAATTTTGTAATCTAATCCTTCTATAAAACCGAAAATAACATTACAAATATATATATGAAATACTATTGTTACGCGAAAAGAAAAAAAAGGAAACATAGAGATAAAATAAAATAATAACAAATTATTACGCATAGAAAAATAAATATTAAATATATTTTCAACCTCTTAATAAAATCCTAATATAATATATTGATACATATATATCTATACGAATAAATTAGTGTCTTATGCATAAATAATAATAATAATAATAATAATAATAATAATAATAATAATAATAATAATAATAATAATAATAATAATATTACATATACTACAAGTTAGATGCACGACGTTTTTTCAATAGAATTATCAGTGTCTTATACATTTTAATTTTTATATTATATATTCACATGTGACATGCAAGTGTTGTATGCTTTACATTTTTTCAAACTCAATTTTCTACGGGTTTCTCCGTCAAGTTTAGAGTGTTTTGATATACTTTACAACTAATTTAGTGATTCACTGAATTTTTTTTTGAAGGTTTTTATTGTGAAAACCAGTTTTACTGTAATTAGAACAAACAATGTTCTGATTTGTGTGTAAAAATTATTTATTGTGAAAAATAATCCTCCCGTAAATAGAATAAACAATGTTACGATTTGTATGTACCATCTTCAATATTATTTTAGTATTTTAATAAATACTTATCCTTTCAAATCCCGCATAATATGCGGGTGTTAAATTAGTATAAAAATATATCAAAACTAAGTTATGATATAATGCAAATTAAAAGCCAACAATCGATATTGAAAGGTTCTTAAAAAACTATAGCATTCACATGTTTAATTATTAAGATAAATTGGTGTTTGCGGGCATAATATATATTTTAATTAAACAATATATATTTTATAAAAGAAAAAGAAAAATTAAAAAAAATAAAATAGTTATGGGGGCTTGTGCCCCGCAACGGGAGCTATAGCCCCTCCATTGGTTTGATAACTACAAGTAAGAGTTGGAAAGGGTTGAGAATTTTTATTGCAATGGGATCATTGTAAATAAAGTAGGAATACAAGGAGATTTTTCAAATTTTAAGTAAATAATATTTATGTTTCACACTAGTATATTGACCACTCCCTATCTTACCAGGGATTGGTTCG
The DNA here is from genome assembly GCA_014905375.1 of Phtheirospermum japonicum. Lineage (NCBI taxonomy): Eukaryota > Viridiplantae > Streptophyta > Magnoliopsida > Lamiales > Orobanchaceae > Phtheirospermum > Phtheirospermum japonicum. Next base: position 1,530,284 of record BMAC01000009.1, on the reverse strand, counting down.
AATTATAAAAACTTATTTGTTTACATACTCTACCTAATCGCAAGTGTACGGTGTAGATGTAGTACGAAAGGAGCAGATCGAATCCCACAAGGACCATATAATAATTTAATATTGACAAGTAATGTAATCAAGTTAATGTAGTTTTATCTAAACGATAAGAAAGAATGATTTAGGTTGTATCGTTACAAACGACAAACATAAACTAATTTAAATTATCACCAAAGAAATTATCCAAAACAAAGCTCAATTTGTAAAATTGAGAAAATCAAGTGTAAGAAATATTTTGGGTTATGGGGTTGTAATTAAACCCTAATGTTCATCCTTTTCATTCTATAAAGTATATTATGATTCAATTCACTTATAAGCTAATCACAATTATATTTTAACCTGTCTCCCGAAGTGATTAAACCATATATTCTAAGTATGAAAAAACGTATTCAATTGAAATCTTACTTAGAATTCGTAAAGGTTTTAAAGTTTCTTATGACTTCACTACTAATCTCAAATCTTTAGTATTGTTGATTAGAGTGTTTCGTGTTAGAAAGCCTATTGATAAACTTCATTTCTCGAATCATGATTACCAAACTATTCATTTTGAAAGGTCGTCAAGTAATCACAACTTTTAGAAACACAAATGGTTGTCAAGAACTTATGAATCAATAAAATTAAAACACAAAAATAAATAAATGGATCATATTTGAATAAAAAGAATTATCATAATATTATTTAATCATTATTCATCCTAATCCTAGAACAAGAGAAATTAGCTAAACATGTTTGTAAACTTAGTCAAGCATTTCATCGAACAGTTAGTTTTCATAATGAAAAGAAAATAGAAAGATAAACCCTTGAAGTGTGCGGATATTTCACCCTTCCTTCTTAATATTGTTTCTCCTTAGAATCACTTCTCTACTCACTCAATCTCAAAACTCTATCCTAAACTATTCAAAATCAAATCCCAACATTAACTCTGATATTGAGCCGTTTCGTAACATCTTTGGACCGTTGGTGATCCAACTATTGACCGCTAATCGGGTCTCTAATGGTTTCTATGAAAACAAGATACAGTAGTGGTCCCACTATCTGACTGCTACATGGGTTGCTAAAGATAGCCGTGAAATCAATGCATAGTAGCAACCCCAATATTGACCGCTAAACGGGTCGATAGTGATCTTCTGTGCTCTGTTGATCCAGTTAGCTTGTGGGCTTGCTCTAGTTTTGGCCCAATGATCTATTTCTTTCCTTATCTTTGGTCAGAACCTCTCTTATATCATCCTTAAGCTCCAATAATCTCCGAATTGCTACAAAAATATACCAAACATGTAATAACGTCCAAATAATATAAAATGAAGTTAAARGAYDTTATAAAAGCACAATCAGTAGTTGAAACCTAACTAAATAAGTCCCAAAATGTGCTTAAAATCCATATTTATCGACTCCCCAAAACTCAAGGATTTCTTCGTTCTCGAAGAAACGAAATAAAGAGAAATATAGAGATAAATAGAAGTATGGACACGACAATAATGGTGATGATGTATTTTTCTTCAAAGGTATTATTTTTCAAAATATAAACACTATATCAAGAACTTGATCAAAATAAACTCTATACATTTAACTCTTGTTTCAAAAACCAATGATCCTAAAGTAAATGTTTCGTTCATCACACAAGTATTTAATTAGGACGTGTATACGCTCGATATCAATTTAACGCACGCATTCTAACATAAGCTTGAAAATCTTATCTCTCCACTTCTCGATTTGTATGAAATGAAAGGAATCAAATAAGGCTTTTATTAAGGTTGTAATGTAGGCTCTTTGGTTAGGTGTGGAATATTTGGATAAAAGTGACTATAATAAGAACTAACGCACAAATATATCACAACTATCCTCAACTAAACTCTTAAAACTTTTTATGCTTCACCTTAAACCATGAACCCAAAGTTTCTTTTTTTAAAACTTAGACTTTATGAAATAGGCTCTCAACCAAACCCAAAAACTAATAACTTATTGCATTGATTTGAAACTTTTGAAATTCCTTCTTTATTCACAAACTAAAAGATGACAAGTAGACTTTTATCATATGTTTTTCTTTTCTTTCATCCCTCCACCCAGTTGTCATTTTACCTCAAAAATAAATCTCCCAAGACCCACTCAAAAAGTTAAAACAATTTATAAGGCTTTTCAAGAGCTTTTAATAAGCTAACGATCGTTAATAATGGGAAATAAAAGCTTAACGAGGCTGATTAGGGAAATTCTATTTGTACTAGCTTATATAAAATAAATGATAGAATCGGGTTTTCAAGATTGCCTAAATTATCTTAAAGTCAATTCGTGCACTTGTAACCTTGAGATAAATCAAGGCAAGTTCTAAAAGGACACACACACGATTAGTAATTCACGCAAGAAAGAAAATGATTGGTTTGTAATTTATCAGTAAAAAAGGTCCAAATTCCATAAGCATATAAAATCAAAAAGATAAAGATTTTTCATTTAGGCCATAACAACCTTGTTAAAGCATGTGTTTTACAAACATATAAAATTTTCTAAAATCAACTCATCCTTAATACATCATAAACATAATCACAAAAGTGGTTCATATAAATGCAAGTTCATCAAAGTAAGATTAAATATTATTATTATAGACCTAATCATATACACTTTTTTATTTCTAACCACTAAGAAGTAATTAAACGTGTAAATAAAAGAAAAATAATAAATTAAAAAGCAACTAATGCAATCCTATATGAAATGCAAAGAAATAAAAACGTAATATATGTGGCGACGGTAAGCCGCACTCCATGCTCCCCAAACCTATTTTCTACTAAGTAGTAATAAGTTTGAAAGATAGTGAGTGGCTTGCATTGGCTGTGACTCACAAAATTCACGGCGAGTCGGGTTCGGCAGCACTATCGTTCCGGGTGATGTGGAAGTTTTCCATTTGCCTCCTCATCCTCATCATTCATCTCATATATCTCAGCATCTTGACTTGATTCTCATGAGTCTTGTCCACATGCTTTTCCAACCTATCAACCCGGTTGGAATCGTGCTCCTCCCTTGATCGGTGTCGTGAGGGTTGTGCCTCACCCTTAGTAAGCCTCGAGCCTCCAAAAGGTCATATGATCTCTCGATGCTCTCGTGAGTCATGAGTCAATAGAATACTTCATAATGTCAACACTTCTTGCTTCTACATGCCTCCATTTTCGTAATGGGCGAGTATCATCAATGGTATCACCCTTTGAATGCACCAAAACATCGAGTTCCTAATATCCAAGGCTTTAGACTTTTGAATATGATATACTTAGTCTCATTCCCCTTCTATATTTTTAATATTAGCCCAAAACTCTCCTTGATTATAATTTGCCTATAAATAATTGCAAAAACCTCCACCGACAAGGTTGAAGAGTTCCATGATTTGGTCCAAAGTGAGGTAATGTTCGATGTTGTTCAATCAATATGAGATCACTACTGTATCACTTTTGTCCTCAACCTCTAAACCTTAAGAGTTCTAAGAAACTCCTACGTCATCCGGTGATATGTTGACCATCTTTTATTCATAAGCCTGTTGTTCCACCTAATCAGATCAAAGAGTTGGTTCACATCATCTTCAATTCTGAGTGCTTGCATGAACTCAGAGTTTTCATACTTCATCGCTCGGACTCCCAAAATGCTAAGCCGATCCCATTTATTTGGCTTTCCAATGAAGATAGTCTCACTTCGTAATCTTATGGATCGATAACTAGATTCAGAATGCACTCCTTTTCTTCCTCGGATGAGATACGAGGTGATGATGGTGGCGACGGGGTTAGTTTCCATATTTGTAATGATAAGGAGGGATTGCATCGTCACTAATTGCTGGTGCATCGTGAAGCCATTTCCTACAAACATGAATCAATTAAACTCAACTCCAAACATACTAACAATTATTCAATTTATCTAACTCAATAATCATAACTGAACATCCAAATACATTTTCATTTTCTTCATCAAAAATAAACTCACAATGAACTTGATAAACTCAAATAACCACTCAATCATGATAAAAATCGATATTTTAAGTAAATTTAAAAAATTTAAGTCCAAAATCGGTCATTGTTTCAACAATTACCGGACGAATATCCCATGAAATGTCAAATTATTTAATGTCGAGGCTACAATAACAAGGAATTTACATTCTAATGAATCAAAAATCACCATAGCATGCTTCAATCGTTACAAAAACGCATAATCATTCAAGAACTAAGCATACATATCAAGTGTTCAACAAAATTTCCCAATGAAAATTCAAACTTAAGTTCAAATTTGAAGTATCCCTATACCCAATCAAACAATTTAATCATCATATACAATCAGCATCAACAAACAATTATACATGCATAATTTGAACTAATTCTTCAAAAACCCCAAAACTTAAAAATGAAGAACCCTAGTTGAGAATTTTAAGAATTCATATCTTGTTGTAGGATTTTTGATGAAGAAATGAAGTGACATTGATGTTTTTTGTGTTTAAAACATAAATTTTTTTGTGAATTGAATTTATTCTTTTAGCGAGGAAGAGTGTTGGATGCATTTTTGGAAGGAAAATGAAATAGTAATTTTTTTCTATTTTTCTGGGTTTATGCCCGTATGTGACTTGTTAGTGACCTAAATAGTGATCTTTAGTTGGGTCACTAACGGGTTCCTTGGAAAAGATACACAGTAACGGTCTCACTAGCGACTGATACTCGTGTCGCTAGTGCTTTCTTTAAAAACAGAACACAGTAACGGTATGAGTAGCGGTCTCTAATAGAGCAGAAACCTCATTTTTTTAATTTTTTAAATAACAAAATATTTACTTGTAATGTTGGGTTGCCTCAACTAGCACTTTATATTTTCGTCTTTAGCTATACGTTCTCTTTCATCAAGAGATCGGTTTCTAAACGGTGATGCCGTCACTGTCCCGTTCCTTTATAAAATAATTCATTTTGAAAGGTTTTCAAACAATCATAACTTTTAAAAACACAAATGGTTGTCAAGCCCATATACCCAATCAAATAATTTCATCATCATATACAATCCCAAGTATCAACTAACAAATACACACACATAATTTGAATCAATTATTCAAAAATCCCAAAACTCAAAAATGTAGAACCCAAGTTGAGAATTTGAAGAATTCATACCTTGTTGTAGGATTTGTGATGATGAAATGAAGTGATCTTGATGTGTTTTGTGTTTAAAACACATATATATTTTTTTGAATTGAATTTGTTTAGAGAGGAAGAGTGTTGGACGCATTTTTGGAAGGGAAAATGGAATTTCTGAATTTTTATTCTATTTTTTTGGGTTTACACCCGTCTTGACTTGTTAGCGACCTAACTAGTGGTTGATAGTCAGGTCGCTAATGGGTGCTATGAAAAATACACGCAGTAGTTGTCTCACTAGCGATCGATACTCGGGTCTCTAGCGCTTGCCTTAAAAACATAACACAGTAGAAGTATGAGTAGCGGTCACTAATAGAGAAAAAACCTCTTCTTCTTTTTGTGGAAATAACAAACTATTTACTTACAATGTTAGGTTGCCTCCTAACTAGCACTTTTTTTTTGTCTTTAGTTATACATTCTCTTTCGTCAAGAGATCGGTTTTCCAAACGGTTTTATCGTCACTGTCTTGTTCCTTTTCTTCCTCTTGTCACCTTCATTCACTCGTGTTTCCGGCATACAATCAACAAAAACTTTACAATAAGAACTAGGTGAGTTGTGCAAAATTTGATTCGATGGTTTAACCAAGACATTCTCAACATTAGTGTCGAATTCGTCTGTCCTTTTACACTTCTAAATTCAAGTCACATCACATATTTTCATAGGAATATAAATATTTAAAAATTTCTCATCATTGATATGCAATGTGATTTTACACTTTTCAACACCAATAAGGGGCTCAACTCGTTGCTAAAAATGATTGTCCCAAAATCAATCAGACATTCTTGTCCTCTTCCATATCTAACACTACAAAATCTACCAGGAAGAAAAAGTCATTGACTTTTACCAGCACATCCTTAGTTACACCCTTCATGTACATCAAGGATATATATACCATCTGGAGCGTGATATTGTTCATCTTGATGTTTTTGAGATCACAAAGAGCAACTGTTAAAAAACAGTTTCTGATAGTGCACGGGATCTTGAAATTATCGGGGTCCTTACATTTGAGAGTTACTTTTGAATGATCGCACTTCATTCATTCATAAGGTTAACAGTGTCATAATTTTCAAGTTTTTTCGTTTTGCTTATCACCTCCTTCAACATCCTCTTGTAATTTGGCATCTGCATTAGAGAATCAACAAATCGTATGTTTATATGGGTTTTTTGAAAAATATCTAAGAAACTTAGAAAATTGCTCATCCATTTCTTTCTTTTTAATTCTTTGTGGAAATGGTAATGAATTATAAGAATTAAGAGAAGTAGAGTTAGATCTTGGATTCTCAGACTCTTTTTTTACTTCTACTTCAACCACATCTTCTTCGACATCTTTTTCCATATTTCTCATAAGTTCATGTTCAATGTTTGACATCTTTGGTCCTTCATAGTGAATCCTACTTCTCAAATGAAATGAATTCACTTGTTCTTTGGGGGTTTACTTCTGTATCACTCGAAATTTGTCATTTCTTGTGTTGGTTCCCAGTAATGGTAGCCGACTATGAATGAGGGTCTCGAGTGACTTCATGTGGGTCCCAACTGACTTATTCATTTGAGATAGGTTTGACTCCATCCAATATATCCTTGCCTCGCTCTTCTCAAAATGAGACTTCATTTCACAAATAAATGCGGTGAACATGTCTTCTATGCCCAAGTCTTGTTCTCATTATCATTTCGTTTGTCACCAAGAATCTCGATGGTTGTTGTAGTGCATTGTTCAAATTGGCATATGAGAAATTTGGATTATTTTTTCATCCCAGAATGGTATTTGTTTCCACCTTTGTTGCCTTTATAATTATTTTTGAAGTTTCTTTGTTTGACAAGTTAACATCTTCAACCCCTGCGTGCATGGCAACCCCCTCATTTAATGTCCCGAGTTTTGAAACATAAACATGTTGAACTTTCTATTCATCATCGCTAGTTATTGTGTCATAGTGGTCATCACATCATTCTCACCCACCATGGTGACTTTCTTCATTATCGATCGTTCATTAAACCAATGATAACTATTGGCCGCCATCTCTTCAAGAATTATAATTGCCTCAACGGTACTCTCTACTAACAAAGCACTTCTGGATGAGGCATCTACCATAACTTTCGTGTACCCGCACAACGATTGTAAAAGTAAAAAAATTATTGGGTTTCGGGAAAACTGTCTGAGGGCTCTTTCTTAGTAATTTTCTAAATTGGGTAATTTCACTTTTAAACATCAACATTTTGCTCAGTTGGAAGATTTTGGGTAAAGACTTTGACACATATGGTTCCATGTGTCAATGGCTCCAAAGTCGAGTGTGTTGTACTAGAACTTCACTTTATCCCTTAATGAGTGATAATCATCATTTCATGCATGATTTTAGTAGTTTTTATGTGTTTAATTTAACGTTCTTTGTGTGTCCTTTAATAGTTTTTATTGTGTCTTTTGTTTTCTTTTCACTAAGAAACATATTTGTTTAGGAGCGTTGAAGAGGAGTGAATTTGAAAAAATTTAGAGTGCAATGATAGTCATGTACACAAGAGCATGGATCAACGGACAAAACAAGGACTAAAAAAGAATGCTCAAATGGAGTTAAAATATCAAGAATTCAAAGAAAACACGCCCATGTTTCAGAGCATGAAGAAAAGATAAAAAGAAGAGTATAGGAGAAAACATGGCATGGTCGTGTTTCTTACTGGAAGCCCATTTTACGAAAACATGGCCTGGCTATGTTTTTGCCATTTTAGCTGTGTTTTTGTCCTGATGGCCATGTTTCTGACCGAATAGTGAAAATTTTATGGTTTGGGCCCCATTTTCTTTATTTTTTGAGGGGTTATTAGGTAAAAACACTTGGGGAACTATAAATATGAGCCCTGATACATTTTTAACACAATTTTGTAGGCTAAAATATTACAATAAGCAAGCAAGAAACTAGTATGAGAGGAGATTTGAAAGAGTTCTTGAAGAAAAACTCACACATAGTTCGAGTATTCTCAAGGGAAGTAATTTTATCTTTGATTAGAATACTAAAACTTGTAAACATGATTTCTCTTTTCTTGGGTTTATTATTTGCACTTCTTTTGATTTTAATTCAAACATGAACTAAACTTCCTATGTGTGGAGAGATGAACCCTAAATTTAACTTGTGATTGGGTATTGATTAGTTTATATTATTTTACGCTTTTAATTCAATTTTCTTGTGCTTTTTATCAATTTTCTCAACTCTATAATTTTAGTTTATTGATTTAGGTTTGGTCTTTTACTTTTAATCAAACTGAGCGAAGTAGAGTAACAACACACAGAAGTAGAAGGAGTTGCTTGCAATCCTAGATATAGGATGACATAAATCATACTGATTAGGGTGAAACCTAATATGGAAATTCAATTTAATGCATTTCTATTTTGGGGGATTTTAGTTAATCAACTCGAGGTTAGGATTAATTCACTCGAAACTTGAGGTTTTAATTAAATTGGAGAATTTCTATTGTCATCGAAAGTGTGAAATAATATGTGGGCTCAATAGAACTTAAGGGAGTATGATGATTTATTTGGGTACAATCACAAGGTGAATTTAAGGGGATCATTCTCACATATTCGTTCTTCAAAAACAACGTCTAGCTTTTTGGCTTGTTTATTTTATGTACATATTTTTAGTTAAGTAGGTTATTAAAAAAACTTTTTATTCGGTAGATTAAATAATAAAAAGATGGTTAGTACTAATAATCACAATCCTCGCAGAAATGATATTCGGTGTTATTCTGTGCATGCTTACTCATTTTCTTTTCAAAGTTATCCTTCTCTTGTTTCAGGTGTTATTTCATCCGTGCTTATTCGTGCTCAAAAGCACGCACTGGAGGAACTCATTAAGCGTATAGAGGGTGTTAAGGTGGACGAGAAAGACGAAGAGACCTTGTTATCCATGGACACACAATAATAAACCATGTATGATTATGTCTCGATGGGACGAAGTCGAATATAGTGACGCTAAGCGTTAACGCCAATAATCTTGAGATCGATTGAACATCATACAGATTGTGTATTAGATAGTTCAGTTTAAGGGGCTACAAGATGAGGATCCTAATAGCCATATGGAAAATTTTCTTGAGATTTGTGATACTTTAAAGATCAATGAGACCACCGATGATGCTATTTGTCTACGACTTTTCCCTTTTCCTTGACGGCTCGAGCCAAGATGTGGTTGAACACGCCACCAAAAGGGACCATCACAACCTGGAAGATGATGGCGAAAAAGTTTTTGGACAAATATTTTCCACCAGCCGATTGCAAGACTGCGAAATGAGATATCTTCATTCCCTCAAGATGATAATGAGACTTTGCACGACACATGGAATCATTTAAAGGAGCTCTTATGCAAGTTCCCACACCACGCATTACCCCTTTTGATGCAAGTCCAAAATATTTATAATGGGTTAATGAACTAGATGAGATAGATGATCGACTCTGCAGTAAGCGGGAGACTAAATAACAAGACTCACGAGGTTGCTCAAGAATTATTTAAATAAATAGCGATGAATAGGTATCAGTGGCAACCGAATCGTGGTAATACTAGCAAGCCAGTCGGGCTCTATAATGTGGATGTGATGGTGACTCTAGTAGCCCAAGTTGAGACACTGAGTAAGAAGTTTAACACACTTGTCACACCTACTTCAAATATGAAGAGACTTCTCTGTGAAACTTGTGGAGGTTTTCATTTGACTCATGATTGCCCAATTTCAACACATTCCGAGCAAGTAGATTTTGTGGGAAACCATGTCCGAAATCTGATTAATAATCCATATAGTACCACTTATAATCTTAGATAAAGTCGACACCCATATTTCTCATGGATCAATCAAGCTCAGCCGAGGACTGACCAGCCACCTGGTTTTTAGCCACAACAATATCAACAACCACGATCTTCCAATTTAAAGGATTTGATGATGAAATTTGTTCATAAAACTGAAGCCAATTAAACCTCCACTGAAACATCTCTGAGTAAGTAAGAAGATTTTATTCTTGTTTCCATCCTGTTGGCCATGTTTTTGACCAAATACTGCGATTTTATGGTTTTGGGATCCATTTTCTCTATTTTTCGAGGGGCTATTAGAAAAAAAAAAACTTGGGGACTATAAATAAGAGCCCTAGAAAGTTTTTTAGCACAATTTTGTAGGCTAAACGATTACAAAAACAAGCAAGAAACAAGTACGAGAGGAGATTCCAAGGAGTTCTTAAAGAAAACCTCACAGATAGGTCGAAAATTCTCTAGGGAAGTAATTTTATCTTTGATTTGAAGATTAAAACTTTTAAACATGATTTCTATTTTCCTGGATTTTTATTTTTTACACTTATTTTGATTTCAATTCAATCATGAACAAACTTCTTATGTGTTTGGATTGAGATGAACCTGAAATCCAATTTGTGATCGGGCATTGATTGATTTATATTACTTTACGCTTTTCATTCGATTTGCTTGTGCTTTTTATCAATCTTCTCCTAGATAATTTCAGTTTACTGATTTGATTTGTTCTTTACTTTTAATCTAACAAAGCAAAGTAGAGTAAGAACACATACAAGTAGAAGGAGTTACATGAAATCCATAGATATAGGACGACATAAATTCACGACATTAAGGTGAAACCTAATAGGAAAATCCAATTGTTCGCATTTCTATCATGGGTTTTTTAATTAGGAAGATATTCTAGTTAAATCAACTCAAGGTTAGGATTAATTCACTCGAAACTCGAGGTTTTAATTAAATTGGAGAATCTCCACGGTATTTGAAAGCGTGAAATAATATGTGAGTTCAGCAGTACTTAAGGGAGTATGATGATTTATTTGAGTACAATCACAAGGTGAATTAAGGGGATTTTACATTCAAACGCATTATTCTCACATATTCATTCTTCAAATACAACTTCTAGCATTTCGGCATGTTTAATCACTTATTTAGTCTATTTACATATTTTTAGTTAAGTAGATTATTAAAACAACTTTTTATTCGGTAGATTAAATGATAATAAGACGGTTAGCACTAATAATAATAATACTCATGGTAATGATATCCGGTGCTCTAGATTATATACTATAAACTACTGGTGTACTTGTCGAGACTTTTATAAACTAGATTTTAGTCATCAATGAAAAAGGAAATAAGCGTAGTCTTGTTGCATTTTCTGAGACCCCATTCATCTTGATGGTCCTGCATATCTCCAAGAATTATGCCAAATGCGCATCCGGGTCATCACTTCCTCCAAATTGATTTTATTGAACCATCGCTATCAAGTCCCATCTTCAACTCAAAGTCATTGGCTTGAATAGCTGTCTTGTATGCTTCTATGTGGTCTTTGTTAGCAATGGGGTGGAACATGTTTTGGATGGACGGTTTTGTATTTTGTTGAGTTTGTACTTGTTGTTACATTTCTACATGCAACGCTTGAAATTGTTGTTGGAGTTGATTTATTTGTATATTTATATGTTTGGATTTCCACCCATCTTGCCTCTCACTCTATTGGACTTGTTTCGTTTACAAGTCACCTTGATTTCCAAGCTGATGGGTTCCAAAGGTTCCCCTTTAGAACGTGTGCGCATGCACCACCTACAATTCAACCAATCTAGACTCTAATCAAAATATAACAAGTGTTCAGATTAAAACTAATTTATTACTTATATTGTTATCAAATTAAACTTAATGGTCACTGCTAATGGCGCTGAAAACTTACCGTTCCCTATTAAAATAGGTATTAGTTTGAGTTATAAAAACTTGTTCGTTTATATACTCTATCAAACTACAAGTGTACGACGTAGGTGTAGTACGAAAGGATCAATATGGAACCCCACAAGGACCGTATAACGATTTAATACTGAAAAGTAATATAATTTAGATAATGTATTTTTATTTAAATGATAAATGATTTGGGTTGTGTCATTACAAACGACGAACATAAACTTATTTAAATTGTCAACTAAGAAATTATACAAAAATAAAATACAATTTGTAAAATTGAGAAACTTAAGTGTAAGAAATATTTCAGGGTATGAGGTCGTAAGTGAATCCTAATGTTCATCATTTTCATTCTATCAAGTATATTGTGATTCAATTCACTTATAAGCAACAATTATAGTTTAACACTTCTCTCGAAGTTATTAAACCGTAGATTCTAAGTATGAAACTACAAATCTGTTTGAAATCATTCTTAAAATTTCAAAATGTTTTAAAGATTTTTACAACTTCACTACTAGTTCCAAACTTTTCGGACTTATTGATTAAAGTATTTCGTGTTCGAATTCTATTGATAAACCTCATATCTTGAATTATGATTTATCAAACTATTCATTTTGAAAGGTTGTCAAACAATCACAACTTTTAGAAACACGAATGGTTGTCAAGCACTTATGAACCAATAAAATCAATACACGAAAATAAATAAAAGGATCAAATTTTAATCGAAAGAATTATCATAAATTTATTCAATAATTATTCATCTCAAACCCCTGAACAAGGGAAATTAGCTAGACATGTTTGTAAACTTATTCAAGCATTTCATCAAACACTTAGTTTGCATAATGAAAAGTAAAGAGAAAGATAAACCCTTGAAACATGTGGATCTTTCACCCTTCGTGCTACATGTTGTTTCTCCTCAAATTCCTTTTCCAACTCACTCAATCTCACAATTCTATCCTAAAGTATGGTGGATGATCGTCTATATGATAAAAATTGATACAAAACTTGATATTTCTGCCGAGCTTCTAAGCTGCATTTTATAGTTTAAAATCAAGTCCCATCATTAAATCGAATTCTCAGCCGTTTGTATTATTTTTGATCATTAGCGATCCAACTATTGACTGCTAACTAGGTCACCGTAAAAACATGATACAGTAGCAGTCACACTATCGACCGCTACTTGGATTGCTAAAGGTTTCCATGAAACCAATGCATAGTAGCGACCCCACAACCGACCGCTAAACTAGTCGATAATGGTCTTTCGGGTTCCGTTGGTTCAGTGGGCTTATGGGATTACTCTAGTTTTGGCTCAATGATCAATTTTCTTACTTAGATTTGGCCCAAACATCTATTACTATCATCTTTAAGCCCCGATAAAACCCAAAATCCCTACAAAAAATATATCAAACATGTAATAACGTCCCAATAATATAAAACAAAGTTAAAAAAACATTTAACTGTACAATCAATAATTGAAATCTAACTAAATAAGTTACAAAATGTTCTTAAAAATCCATGTTTATCATATATCGTAAATCTACATACCATATCAGGTGAGTGTGAATGTGTGTGCAAGTACATATCCACATTAATTCCACAATAGTTATTCATAGATTAGTGAATAGATAGGGTACGAGAAAATCATTTTTTAAACCATTATATTGTCCACTTTGTAAAACATGTACATGATGTTGACCACCATCAAAACATATTCACCAACTTGATAAACTTATCAAAAAGAATTCAAAACTATCATTTTTGGGCTCAAATGCTAACGTAACATGATTCTATATTTCTTAGAATTAAATAAAAAACAAAAATGTGACATAATTGTCCGTTTTCATTTTCTATTTTTATTAATTTTTCTCTTTTCTTATACATTTTTTATTTTTTGCTTATTCTTCTTCTTCTTGGATATATTGGGAAAGATCATGAACGGGTGAGCAATGTTGGATGATCGGCGACCTGGTTAGATGATTAGCGACCTGGTTAGATGATTAGCGACCTGATTAGTTGACTAGCAACCTGGTTAGATGAACAACGACCTCAACGACTGGATAACCTAAACATGATACAATAACCAGTGACCTAAATGAGCTGTAATAATTAGTGACCTGGATGACCTCAGCATGATGCAATGTAAGCTCGCAAAGTGAGCTCAGCATGACAGATTGTACCACCTCGTACCTGCAGCATATCCAAGAAATATTCCTTCCTTCAACCGTCTGGCACTCTTCCAGCTCAAGATTGTACCTGTGATCATAACACTTGTCATCATCCAGCTTGCATGTGTACTACAATCAATCATAGCCGTCCATTCTAGGGTTAGCATTATGTGTAGCTCCTCTATTTATACTGTATGTTAATTCATTGGTCGCAATGAATGTAATCAGCAAAATGAAATCCAGATATGAATATCAAAGCTATTTTCCAGCTTTCCTTCTTAGTTGCCTTTTCTATTATGGTATCAGAGCAAATTTTCTGCTACTGATATCTCACCTCCTCTATGATCTTTTAATTTTTAAATTCTCCACCTATGGATAATGCAGAAAACTCTACAGAAGCAACAACTGCGAATATTCAAACAACTCAAGCTCTTCCTCAAATTAATTATCCACAAAATCAGCTTCTGACCACTAAGCTTGATGACAATAACTACATGATTTGGGAGCAACAAGCTCTTACTGCAAATGGTAGTTATGGTCTGCAGCATCTCATCTCTGGCGCAGCTCAACCTCCTCCAGAAGTCATCACACAACAAGGAGTGGAGATAGCCAATCCGGAATACATTACTTACAGGAGACAAGATCAAATCTTGGCATCATGGCTGTCATCTTCACTCTCAGAAGGTATTCTGGTACAAATGGTAGGTTTAAGTTCCTGAAAGCAGATCTGGCATGCTTTAGTTACAAATTTTACAAGTCAGTCTCTAGCTAAGCAAATGCAACTGAAGTTACAACTATAAACCATGAAGAAAGGCAATTTAAGCATGAGAGATTTTCTGAATAAGATGAAAGGATCCTTTTATATGCTCGCTTCTATTGGAGCTAAAGATTCTGATAGAGATCAAATACTTCACATGTTTTCTGCTCTTGGAACTGAGTATGATCCAGTTATGATTACTATTACCTCTAGGATTGAATCTTGGAATGTAATGGATGTGCAAGCCCTATTGCTAAGCTATGAGTCTAGATTGGAGTTAGCTGCCCTTGTTAGCAACATTAATACTGATGGTTCTCAGCCTAGTCTGAATTTTGTTTCTCAAAGTAGAAACACCACCAGAGAGGGTGGTCATTTTAGTAGAGGAAGAGGATATGGATACAACAGTTATAGAGGCCGAGGCAGAAGCAACAATAGAGGAGGATATAGAGGTAGAGGCAGATATAGTTCTAGAAAACCTGTTTGTCAAGTCTGCAACATACCAGGTCACACTGTAGATTAAGTGCTGGCACAGATTTGACTCCATTTCCAACCCCAATCAGCACAATCAGAACAATGGACACAACTACAATGGCACCAACATGAATGGAAATGGAGGCCCCACTTTGAACATGATGCAGATTCCTGGCTCTTCTAATGATTACTCTGTGGACTCATTTTGGTATCCAGATTCTGGAGCCAGCAATCATATGACTAATGATCTGAATAACATGTCTTTTGTCTCTGAATATCAAGGTGGAAATAAACTGCAAATGGGAAATGGTGCTGGTGAGTACATTACTCATTGGTCAACCACAACTTCACTCTAGAATATTCCACTTAAGCACACTTCTTCATGTTCCTAATATCACTAAAAACTTGTTTAGTGTATCTGAATTTTCCAAAGATAATTGTGTCTTTTTTGAATCCCATCCTAACTTTTACCTTGTTAAGGATCAAGCTACTCAGGAAATCTTACTAAAAGGAACACTTAAGGAGGGTCTTTATCAGTTTAATCTTTCAAGCATCACCACAAATCACTCCATTCCATCATCTCCTGCTGTCACCCATACAAGCATCCATGCTGTTAAACTTCACAATAAGTCAGACTTAGACTTATGGCATAGGAGACTAGGCCATACTTCTCCTGACATTGTAATAAAGGCATTGAAAGATTGTAAAATTCCTTTTGTCATTAATAAAAATTATAGCTTATGTCCTCCTTGTACGATGTCTAAAAGTCATAAACTTCCTTTCACTCTTCTACTAGCACAACAAACTCTCCTTTAGAACTTATACACTCAGATTTGTGGGGTCCTTCACCAGTCAGTCCAGGAATGGTTTCACTTACTATGTAAGTTTCATTGATCATAATAGTAAGTTCACTTGGTTATATCTTCTCAAGAAAAAGTCTGACACCTATCAAGCTTTCACACACTTTAAAACATTAGTATAAAACCAATTGCAAACAACAATAAAAGCTGTTCAAACTGACGTCCAAATTTTTTGATGATCATGGTATAAATCACAAAGTTTCTTGTCCTTACACATCTGAGCAGAATGGTGTAGCTGAAAGAAAATATAGACATTTAGTAGAGATGGGACTTTCCTTATTGGCTCAATCAGGGTTATATATGTCTTTTTGGGATGATGCTTTTTCCTCTGCAGCTTACATCATAAATAGAATACCTTCCAAGAAGCTTTCTCATAAAAGTCCTCTTGAAGTCTTACATGACCATAAACCTGATTACACTCAATTTAAGGTTTTTGGTTACCTTGCATACCCCTTTCTAAGACCATACAACAAGCACAAGCTACAATTCAGATCAACTGCAGGCACTTTTATTGGTTACAATTCACATCACAAGGGCTATAAAATTCTTCTACCTCATGGCAAGGTTGTTATCACAAGGCATGTTCTCTTTGATGAAAATACTTTTCCTCATAAACCCACCTCTCCAGTTCTCACCCCCTTCACATTTTCCCCACACACACCATCCCTCTGGCCAAACAAGACCTCCACTCACTTGCAACCTGGATGATAATACTTTAAACCAATTTCCTCCTTCTTCTCCATCACCAAACAATATTTCCCTTTCTACTCCTTCATCAAACAACCCTGATCCCCACCCGTTATATAAACAACACACATCCTCCACTCAGCCATCATCACCTTCTTCTCATAGTTCAAAAAGTACCATTCTACTCTTTGTTCATCTACCACTAGATAGCAATGATTCCCCTCAACCTCTTGCTCCATAGACCAATAACATACCTACTCATTCCATGACCACAAGATCCAAGGATGGCATTTACAAACCTAATGCTTACACTATGGACTTATCCACTACTGAACCCCTTTCTATCAAACAAGCTTTCACCAACCAACACTGATTCAAGGCTATGTCTGCTGAGTATCAGGCTCTCATGAAGAAGAATAATACCTGGACCTTGACTCACCTACCACCTGGAAAGAATTTGGTAGGCAGTAAATGGATTTTCAAGCTCAAGAAGAATGTTGATGGCTATATCTCCATATATAAAGCAAGGTTAGTAGCTCAGGGCTACTCTCGAACTTGTGGTTTTGACTTTAGAGAAACATTTAGTCCTATTATAAAACCAACCACCATCAGGCTAATCCTCAGCATTGCCATTACAAATGGATGGCCCATAAGACAACTAGATGTCAATAATGTTTTTCTTCATGGCGACCTGCAGGAGGTGATTTACATGAAACAACCTTAGGTTTTGAAATAAATGGTTCTGATGGTAATCCACTTGTCTGCAAATTGAATAAAGCACTATATGGTCTCAAACAAGCATCCAGGGCCTGGTTCCTCAAAATAAAACATGTACAGAACCTTGGCTTCACCAATTCCAAAGCTTACACATCCCTTTTTTACAAATCCAACGATCACACTCAAATATTCCTTCTCATATATGTAGATGATATACTTATTACAGGTTCTCATGCTTCTATGATCTCTGAAGTTATTACACAGCTTAGTCAGGCCTTTTCTATTAAGGACTTAGGAAACTCCATCACTTTCTTGGTATAGAGTTTACTGAAACATCTCACGGTCTTCACCTTTGCCAAAAGAAATACATTTCTAACCTGCTACTGTGAGCAAGAATGTCTAAGGCCAAAAGTTTTCCCACTCCAATGGTGTCCACTTCCAGATTGTCTAAATTCCATGGTCAACCTTTTCCTAATAGTCCTTTTACAGAAGCATTGTAGGTGCCTTACAATATGTCACAATAACTAGACCTGAGATGGCTTTTGTGGTGAACAAGATTAGCCAATTCATGGCTTGTCCCTTGGATACTCACTGGCGAGCAGTTAAATGGATTTTGAGGTACCTAGCTGGAACCTCTAATCTTGGCCTTAATTTCATTAAATCTCAGAATACCAATCTTGTTGGATTCTCAGATTTCGATTGGGCTAGTGATTTGGATAATATGAGATCTATCACAAGTTTTTGCACATTTCTTGGCCAGAATCTACTTTCATGGAGTTCAAAAAAACAGCAATCCATATCTAGGTCCAGCACAGAGGCAGAGTATAGAAGTTTAGCACATCTATCAGCTGAAATTGTTTGGTTACAGGCATTACTTTATAAACTAAAAATGATGCCAAAGAATACACCTACTGCTTGCGTTAATAATCTTAGCACTATTGCTCTTGCCTCTAATCTTGTACTTCATGCAAGAACAAAACATATTTCGCTTGACATACACTTCATCAGAGAACGTATAGCAGCCAAATAGTTTCATGTTCATCATATTCCATCTACTCATTAGCTCGCTGACATTTTAACAAAACCTCTCAGCAATCACTTCTTCACTCGGCTACGTCACAAACTTGGTGTTGTTAGCTTAGCCTCGCTCTAATTGAAGGGGCTATTAGATGATCAGCGACCTAGTGGCAACCTGGTTAGATGATCAACGACCTGATTAGATGACCAACGACCTAGTTAGATGACCAGCGACCTCAACGACCTGGATAACCTACACATGATGCAATAATTAGCGACCGAAATGAGTTGCAATAATCAGCGACCGAAATGAGCTGCAATAATCAGCGACATGGATGACCTCAGCATGATGCAATGCAAGCTGGCAAAGTGAGCTCAGCATGATAGATTGTGCCACCTCGTACCTGCAGCATATCCAAGAAATATTCCTTCCTGCAACCGTCTGGCACTCTGCCAGCTCAAGATTGTACTTGTGATCATAACACTTGTCATCATCCAGCTTGCATGTGTACTACAATCAATCATAGCCGTCCATCCTAGGGTTAGCGAGGGTTATTATTTTGTGTAGCTCCTCTATTTATACTGTATGTTAATTCATTAGCCGCAATGCATTGTAATCAGCAAAGAAAAATCCAGATATGAATATCAAAGCTATTTTCCAGCTTTCCTTCTTAGTTTCGTTTTCTATTAAGAAAGTTAAGAAATAATTATGGACAAACCCAAATCATGAAAAAAAAAATGAACATTTATTTATATTGACATTTATTTGAATCGGAATGTAAGCGGCCAGTGGCCAAGTTAAGTTTAGATAATCATTTGTCTTCTTCCCTTATAGCTTATAGATGCAATTACTATAGCAGTTTAATGTAACAACTTAAATTAGTTCGATGTCCTTGTTTATGGTGTTTGAGTTATGCTTATAAATTGGAATGAGTTTATCTCTTATTATATTAAGATGCATAGATTGAACAACAAACAGAAGAGAAGCAACTCACTGAGTTCCTTTCAAGGTAGCTGCATTTTTTAAGTTTTCCCATTCAGGAATTGAGAATGACTCATATTCTGGACTTCTTTTTATATATTTATAAATACAATAAAAGATATCATTCATTACTTTCTTGATCTAAGGCTTTTTGGAGTTTAGGGTTTTTAGATATGGGCTCGACAGCGAATGAGTTAGAGATTTAGGTTTTCAGATCTTTGGTTGGAAACTTGGGGTTCAAGTGTTGCGTTGTCGAATGAGTTATCATGTTACAGCATTTGTGTTTGTTTATGATTATTGCATAACTTGTTCACTGGCCATTCATAGTTTTTTCGAATATATCTAATAAGAAGAACAAGTAAAAAGGAAATAGGAAAATTAAAACTAAATAAAAATAGAAAATGAAAAAAGCATATTTGGGAGATATTATAAGGATCTGAGTCTACCTTGGAGGGACGCATTATATAACTTTAATATATCATCTCATCTAACTAGTATATACCATCACATATAATTGATATATATCACAACAAATAACTGAAATCCTAAATCTACAATTTAAAACCCCTAAAATGAAAAAATAAATCCTAAATAAAAAATTAAACCCAATAAATAGAAAACTAAACTCTAAAATAAAAAAGTAAACTCTGAACCCTAAATTAATGTCATATATCATCATATATAATTGACATATATCATCATAGATAAGTTTATGTAATATATCATCATATATAACTGACATATATCATTATAGATAACTGATATATATTATCACATATAACTGAAACCCTAAATTTAAAATCTAAAACTAAAAAATGAAGAAATAAACCCTAAAATGACATATATTATCATATATAACTGATATATATCATAACATATAACTAGTATAATGATAGATTTTATGGGGTGCATCTTACTAGGTGCACCTGGGTCCATGTAATAAATTACCCAAATATGGTAAGTCAGGTTTTGTTTTTTATTTTCAAAAACAAAGAAAGTATGATAATAAAATGTAGAATCAGTGCCACATATACATTTGGGTTTGAAATAGATAATTTTGTTTGTTTTTTTCTTTTGATAAATTTAACAAGTTCGTGAATGTGTTTCGATGCTAGTCAATATCATGTACGTTTAAAAAAAAGAACAATATAATTGATTAAAAAATAATTTTGTCTTGTGGGAAAAATGATATAATTTCATTGGTAAACTAATCGCGAACTGTTGACTTTTTTTTCATTTATTTAAAGAAGTGGAATTTAAGAACAAGCATTAAATGGAAAAGTCTTGCAAATTATCATGGTTGATTTTTTACCAAAAACCATACAAGACTTTGAAAGTTTAGAAGGCCATGGATACTAAAATAATAATAATAATTAGAGACTGAATCTTAGTCGAGATGTTCAAACACTAATACTAACATTCATTAAAACACACAACGAAAATAATAACAACACATAATTTATATTTTCCTAGTAGTTAAAAACTCATGGGTCGTGACCTCAAGGCGAAAATGATATTACTAGAAAATGGTTACAAGAAATATTAAAACAATAAAGCATCTAATAATATATGAAAAAATCTTGAACAAGCAGATCATTTTAATTAGTACAGAGTTGTTTGTATTATCTTGAAATTGACCAAACACAAACTTAAAGAATACGAGCAAAATGAACGACAACTTCTTTTTCTTAACGATAATTCATTATGTATTCTCTAAAAGCGTGCGTATGAAGTTCACGTCCTTAGATATTTTTACATAATAGTGTATTTTCATCTTTTAGAAGAGTTCTAAAATATTAAAAGGGAAATAAATAATATCTTGATATTTTAAGGAATACGATAACTATGTAAATACACTTTTCTACTACTAAAGAATTCGTACGTTACCTTAAATGATTTTGGAAACAAGATAATTTATGTACATAAATAAAAAGAGTGCTAAAATACTAATAAGTCTAAAAGGGCAAACAAAACAATTTTCAATTAATTAAAAAGTCGTAGGAATAAAATTCCTAACAATCTTCCCCCTTTTGTCTTTATAGACAAAAACTAACCAAACACCTCCCCCTGAGGTTGAAGACTCCACCTGAATAAGAATCCTGGAAAAGATCTTAGACATGGTGATGGAACTTTGCTACCAACACCAATATTAAAATGAAAATTTGAGCTAACATACTAATTAATAAAAAGTACAATTTAAACAAGAAAACTCCCAACTCAACATAAATCTTGGAGTTCCAGCAGCGTCCCTTTGCAAGCAGCTTCTCTGGCAACATCATAATCTTTTTACTCTTATTCCCCTTTTTGACCAGAAAGCAAAAGGAAAATACTAAAAAAATACAAAGACAGATACACATCCTATATGTGCCCCAAAAAATCTTAGAACTGAGCCAAAAAAAAAAAAAAAAAAAAAAAAACAGGCTCAACACCAAAAGACTCACCATAAGACCTTAATCAGCTATACGGGAGATAATAAGGAAAAGAACTAATAAACCCCATTTAGTTGTCTTTGAAGTAGAAAATTTGGTCACACACCCAAACATGGTTTACACAAAAATAAATCTCATCCAAGTCCTTGTTTTGTACAGTACTCGAGTATGGGTCGAGTGACAATATTGATGGTAGTGGTTGGAACCCAATTGCGGACAACCACTTTGTGCAATACTGAGTACAACATTTTCAATGGGGAGCTAGTAATACTTTTAGGACAACGAGTCTCCTTATTTCTAGATAAAAACATGCAGTCGTATTCAAGTCATCCACAATCATACCTACCTAAAAATCCTCAGTCCCAAAGAGTTTAATGAAATCAAGAGGTGCAAAGGAATATACCTCTTCACATACAAACACCTGGCCAAAAATAAAAGACTAGCTCTTATGCTTCAGAAATCAATTCAGATTTTGGTTTTCAAAGAGTTCAAGGTCCACCCTTCTCTCATGAATAGGACCACAGTGTCGGAAAGCAGTAAATAGATCCCAAGCAGCAAGAGAGTAAAAGAGGAGAAAAGGCTGAACTTATCTCTATTGTAGGAACTGAAGTACAGATAGTCATCACAACATTATCACCACCTTCATCATTAACATGAACATCATAATCATTCTTCAGATCATTAAGATCAGCTGGATTTGTAATAATTTCTTCAACAATGGAGTTTAGAGACTATGAACAGTCTTCAAATGATGGATTGGCAGATGTTGGAAAAAATGTAAATCCATAGGAGGGCTATGTACATGAGCAACACTAGTGTTTCGACCCAAAATATGACCGACGTCAAGAACAACGCCTGGAACCTTGAACACCTTCTTGACCTGCGCACAGAAACACGTTAGAAAGGACCACCGGTGGTTTTCCGGTGGAAACCTCTCAGATGCTTAAGTCAGCAAAGCGTATGAGGTCTCTCTTAGCAAGCAAAGAAGGAATGCACAAAGAATGACATACCTCTCTCAGCCTTGGGGCTGAGATATTTATAGTTTCTCCTAGTGGGGACCCCGGCCGAGATCTCAGGAGCACATGCCGTGTATCACGGGCCGTTACGTAACCAATTCTGACAAGTGGTCCCACTTGTCCCATTGCTGGGAATCCGGAAAACAGGTCTTCCTCTTAATATCAATATCGGACTGGACCCTAGTCAGGTCTTCCCTGTTCCAGGTCTATATTGTCTCGGTATCGGCATCAAGTTCGACTCCAGCCCCTGGGTTTTCTGGAAGAGCACTTTCGTCAGCTCAGTATGATTCCCGGGCTGTAGCGATCTCTCTTTAAAATGGTCAGGTCATGAGAAATCCCAAGATGTGACCATCCTTTCTTTGATGTCCTATTTTCCCCAAGAGGCCTAACCAGACCTTCCTTGAAACCGAGCTGTTTCAATTATCTCTTAATCAGGTCTAACCCAATTTAAGTCTGACCTCTATATTGCCATATCAACTCCTCCCCCCGCAAGTGATTGGGGTAGAGCTGACTTTTTCCCGAGGTTCCTTAATTTAATAAGGTCCCACACTTTTATTACTTCTCGTACTGGAACGGATCCCTAGAAATCCGCCTGACAACCAGGCCTATTTATTGGCATTAGTGTTGTCGGTCCACATTCCCAGACGGTTACCCTTCCCATACTCCTTTCAAGTACTGACACGTCAGCCCTAGTCTAGGACGGTTGACGCTCCAGCTCACCACTTAGGGCACTGTTCATCTGCCCATATTAAATGCGGAGATCCCATTAAATCCTGCCTTTAACGATTTCCATTCTTTTTGAATTTATCTATTCCTCTTTTATTCCCGCTGAATTCTCACTTCTCAAAATCTTCCAAGACTCCCTTTCCTTTTCTCTTTGAATTTCCGGCAATCCCCTCTGATTCAAATTTCCTGGCTTGATTTTCTTCCGGCAATCTTTTACAAACCAGGTATCTCTCTTAGCCCTTTATCTCTTTTAATTTTCCTAAAATGGCGTTGTCTTCTAACACTCCCCCTACTAACACTTCTCCGCCGTCTGCTACTCCGGCGGCGGCGGTATTGTCTTCCTCCTCGTTGTCGGACCCTCTTACGATGGCGAGAGCCTCTTCTCCATCCCCATCTAGTGCCCCCGTAGCGGAATCTGATTACTTTTCCCTTTCTTCTTCGGCAGCCGTGGTGGTGGCTGCCATTTCCTCCTCCTCCGGTGGCCTGGAACATCCCCCGGCCGTCGCCGACCACCCCAAGGTCACGTCTATACTGAGTAAAAGGACGGTGGAGGAAATCCATCATAAACATAAAATCTCCGACCCTTATGACGCCTATTGCTCTCTGGCGGGTATTTTAGCCTGTCAATCGCCGGCAGGCTGGTTAACCTTTTACCAAGACCAGTTTCAGGCAGGTCTACGCCTTCCCGTACACCCTTTAATTCCTACATGCCTAATTCCTTTTGCATCATGGTTTGTTACAGTCTGGCCATGCGCTATGCTGGCCTAGACCCTTCCGCTCACACCTTCTTCCAGCTTTTCCAGGCAAAGAGCTCTTTTCCGGGTTGTTTTTACTTGACAGCCAGACATGGAGTTCACTTTTTGTTTAAGCTCCTTACCTCCAACAAGGATTGGAGAAAAAAAATTCTTTTTTGTTTATTGTAGTGAGGACTGGGGTTTTAATCCTAAGCCCATTGAAGGGCTACCTTCGTATCCACCTCTATCCTCTACCAACAGGTCTGTCCGTATAAAAAAGATCATCTCTACCTTGAATGAGAACCCTCTCCACGCCACTGACCTTCTCCTTCCCTTTGTCTTGGATTTTTTCAACGATTGGTCAGGAACGCCTCTTTGACCAAAGAAATTGGTATAGTTTCTTTTCTTCTAGGTTTGTTTTGCTTGTTTATTTTATCCTTACCCCTTTTTCTTCTATTTTCAGCCAAGATGATGCGTGAAATGATCGAGGCGGCCAAGAAGAAAGCAGGCGGAGCCTCAAGGTCCACCGAGCATGGAGCAGGCCCTTCTTCTTCTAAGCCAGCTCAAGACCCTCCTCGAGAGAGCAGCTCCAATCCTACCCAGTTGCCTTCCCGTCCTGCTCTTACCAGGCACTCTTCTTCTGATTCCGAGGAAGATACAATCCCTCTTCTAAGAGGCCACGCACAACCTCCAGCAGCCGTGCCCTCGTTGCCCCCTCTTTACCTCACGTTGCTCCTCCCCCATTACTCGCAGTGGCCCACCTCCGATTAACTCAATCGCCAATTGCTCGGGGGATACTGCTGTTCAATACGTGCTCCAGAAAATGCTGCCTGCGGACCAACCAGACTTGGAAAAAATAACAGACTGGCAGTTACTGGAGTCCTGGTGCTAGGACGAAGCACGCGTAAATTTCTTGTTTTTCATACTTATGGCGTATCATTTGATCTAGTGCTAATTTCCCTTTGCCTTTATTGATTAGGCTTCCTCCAAAAAGGCTCTTCTGGCCGCTCGTATTACCAGATCATTGATCCAGTTTGATGCGGTCAAAGAGAACAAGGAACTTATCGTGAAGATGGAGCGTATCAGGACTCTTTCCAAGGAAAGAGGGGTGAAACTGAAGAGGCAAGAGGAAGAGCTGGGGGAGCTGAGAGAGAAGCTCAAGAAGGCGAAGGCCAAAATGGCAGAGATGGGCAAGGCTCAGGCGAAGATGATTGAGACTGCTAGTGCTGAAGAAAGGGATGAAGCCCTGGTTGAGGCTCGCAGTCTGGCAGATGAGGCCCTGATCAAGGCCAAGGCAGAGTGGAGGATGGAATTTCTAGGCTCCGAATAGGGCCTCAAGTTAGTTCAACTGGCCAGAGAGGAGACCAGGAAATCTTTCTTGGGGTCTAAAGAGCTCTACTCATTGCTCGTCTCCGAGGCCATGAGCTATTACTACTTTGCTATGGACGAGCAAGCTAAGTGGAGTGCAGCCAATGCAGCCGATCCCAACGCTATCTTCGATCGGGATCTTCCACTGCAGACTCCTCCTGAGCCCGCTTCTTTTGTTTACACTAAGGAGCAAGACTGCTTGCATCTTTCTGAGGACGCGGAGTTTGCTAAGCATGTTCTTTCTCTTTTTCGCTCTCCTCCGTCTGCTGCGTCTCAACCAGAACAGGCTCTCGTCTTGGCTGTCCCTGGCTCCTCTCCATCCCCAACCTTCGCCAGTCTAGGTGAGCTGCCCGGGGGAGCGTCCCCTGGCGCCTTGGCTGAAGATGCGGTGGAGCAGCTAGCCACAGAGCTGAATGCAGAGCTTTAGCTTTCTATGCCTTCTTTGTAAATAAAACAGACCTGATGTTATTGCCTGTGTGGCTGGTCTGATTTTGGTTTATTTTGAAGTTTGTATTACAACTTTTATATTAATGATAATCTCTTGTTTGTCTCGTTGTGGCTTTTGGGTTTTTAGGGTTTCCTGATTTTCCGGAAACCCTAGTACCTTTTGATTCCTTTTCCACGCCCCTTTGCTTCCTTAAATATGTGCCTGTGTTCACTATCTTCTTTTCAATTTTCTGTAATGGTTTTTCCCCTCTCCTCCAAGAACTTGATATCGCCAAGCAAAAAAACATCTCTCTGGTTGTCGAAAATTTCAAACTTTCTGATAAGCTGGTCATGATTGGAGAAAAAGTAAGCTACCTTTATCGTCTTATGGACAGAAAAAGACAAAAGAAGCGCCACTACAAGAGAGAATGGGCTGAGCTCCGGTAGGTTAACCGCCAGTTGCAGGAGGAGAAGGCGGATCTATTCGAGTCGGTGAATCGCCTGACTATCGCCGCTGGCGAGGCCCATGATCTTTCTGAGCGAGCTAATAAGTACCGTCAATGCTATCACGAGACTGAGCGTGAACTCTGGCATGTTCGCCGAGCTCTAGCTGCAAATCGGAGAGCTTCAGGCTCACGTGGATAGATGTTTCTGGTCCTTCATGCTGGATTTTCCCTTGTTCCTGCTTTTTCCATTTCCCCTGCATTGTAATCACTTTTTTTTGAAAGCTTATGCGTCAAGCTTTGAGTAATTCTATCAAAACGTTGTATCTTTTTCTTTGAGAATGTTTTTGATTTTCTTATTGCTCGTTAATTATTTCAATCAAATTAAGGGTTTTTTCATCTTTCGCCAGGCTTAACTTACCACCAAGTCCGGCGTATTGCTCCAATCAGCTTGGATTCATGGGACGTCTATCCTTAAGTAATTGGAGCTCGTACTGACAATCAGCTCAGTAATTTGGGGCATCCGCTTTTGGCCATTCCTGGCTTAAACTGACAATCAGGTCAGGAAGTCGAGGGCATCCACCTTTAGCCAGTCCTGGATTAAACTGACAATCAGGTCAGGCGAAATCGAGGGCATCCGCCCTTAGCCAATCCTGGCTTAAACTAACAATCAGGTCAGGCAGAATCGAGGGCATCCGCCCTTAGCCAATCTTGGCTTAAACTGACAATCAGGTCAGGCAAAATCGAGGGCATCCGCCCTTAGCCAATCTTGGCTTAAACTGACAATCAGGTCAGGCAAAATCGAGGGCATCCGCCTTTAGCCAATCCTGGCTTAAACTGACAATCAGGTCAGGCAAAATCGAGGGCATCCACCCTTAGCCAATCCTGGCTTAAACTGACAATCAGGTCAGGCAAAATCGAGGGCATCCGCCCTGAGCCAATCTTGGCTTAAACTGACAATCAGGTCAGGCAAGATTGAGGGCATCCGCTCTTATCCAATCCTGGCTTAAACTGACCATCAGGTCAGGCAAAATTATGGGCAACCGCCCTTAGCCAATCCTGACTTAAATTGACAATCAGGTCAGGCAAAATTATGGGCGGCCGCCCTTAGCCAATCCTGGCTTAATTATGAACGCGTACTTAAACTAGTGAACGAGAATGAACCTTTAATTTTATTCAATAAGGCAAATGATTATTAAGAAATTACAATTTATGCATAAAATTTTCGTAAATTAGCAATATTCCAAACACGGGGGATCTCGGTCCCATCGAGCTCTTCCAATTTATAAGCGCCTCTTGCTAAGATTTGGGTGACCCGAAGCGGTCCTTGCCATGCGGCATCAAGTTTTCCTTTCGTCTTTCCCAAATCAGCTCTTCCCAAGACCAGGTCTTCCACCTGGAACTGCCTCTTTACCACAGACTTGTCGTATGTTGCTTTTATTCTTCATTTGATATGCGCCATTCTGACAGCATCTCGATCCCTTTTCTCCTCGATCAAGTCCAGAGCATCCTGGATTAAGAGCTCATTCTGTTCTTCAACAAAATTCTGAACTCGATGAGTCTCCATGCTAATCTCGGCAGGCACCACTGCATCCATACCATAAATGAGGCTGAAAGGCGTCTCCCTTGTGCTTTCCTTGGGATTAGTTCTATATGCCCATAGGATTAAATTCAGCTCATCCACCCATCTGCCTCCAGCTTTCTCCAGACGTGTCTTGATCCCATGCACCAAAATGCGATTAGTGACCTCGACTTGACCGTTAGCCTGGGGATGGTAGACAGATGTGAAGTGCTGATCAATTTTCATTTTTGCACACCAAGCTATAATTCTGGTACCCATGAACTAGGTGCCATTATCTGAAACCAGGATTCTGGGGATGCCAAACCTGCACATGACATTTTTCCACAAGAATTTCATAACCGCATCTTCTGTAATTTTTGCCAAGGCCTCGTCTTCCACCCATTTGCTAAAATAATCAATTGCTACTATTAGAAATTTCTTTTGGGCTGGAGCCATAGGAAAGGGGCCGACCAGATCAACTCCCCACTTGGAAAATGGACAAGGAGAGCTCATCGTCATGAGCTCTTCCGCGGGCCTGTGTATCAACGAAGAGTTCTTCTGGCATTTTTCGCATGTACGCACAAAATCTTCTGCCTCCTTTCGCAGTTGTGGCCAGAAGTACCCCACTCTCAAGACCTTGCTTAATAAATCCCTGGTGCCCATATGGTTGCCACAACATCCCTCGTGGATTTCCCTTAGGACCACGGCTCCTTCTCCTCGACTCAGGCATCTTAAGAGGGGTTGTCCATACCCTCGTCGGAACAAGTCTCCTTTAACCAAACAAAATCTAGCAGCCCTAGTCCGTACCTTTACCGATTCCTTCCTGTCTTCCGGCAAGACTCCTTTCTCTAGATATGCCTTTATGGAGGAGCGCCAGTCATCTCCTTCCAGCACTGAGCACACCTGCTCTGTCCCAAACTCTGTATCTGCCTTTAGCAAGGTAATCACCCTTTCGCGATAATCTGTAGCTGAGCTAGCTACCTTTGCTAAATAGTCAGCTCTTCCGTTCTCTTCCCTAGGAATCTGGAGGACCGTTATGCCCTTCATATCCCTGGCGAGTTCTCTGAACTTATCCAAATATTTCTGCATGCTCTCCTCTCTCGTCTCAAACTCTCCACTTATCTGCTTGTAGACGAGCTGGGAATCCACCTTAGCGCACACCTGTTCTGCGCCTAGGTCTTTTGCCATTTGAATTCCTCTCAAAGGGGCCTCATACTCAGCAGCGTTATTGGAAAATACGTGGTTTAAACGTACGGAATACTCAGTGGACACACCTGCTGGATCTATCAAGACGATTCCATCTCCACAGCCTTGGTTACTGACAGAGCCGTCTGTGAAGATCGTCCATTCCTGCTTGTCCCTCAGAAGAGCTAGTCATTTCTTGCATGAAATCCGCCAGAGCCTGAGCCTTGATGGTTGTTCTGGCCTCAAATATGATATCAAATTCTCTAAGATCGATAATCCACTTGACCAACCTTCCTGACGCCTCCGGTTTGTCCATTATGGCCTTTAGTGGAAGATTGGTTCGCACAACTATGCTGTGAGAGAGGAAGTAAGGACACAGCTTGCGAGCCGTGCCAACTAGGGCTAACATTGCTCGTTCTTTTTCCACATATCTCACCTCTGCGTCATGCAAGACCTTACTCCAGTAATAAATCGGCCGCTGCACTTTGCCCTCTTCCCTAAGCAAAACAGAGCAGACTGCCTGCTGCCCCACAGATATATATAAGATTAAGGGCTCCCCCTGGACAGGCTTTGTAAGCAAAGTCATGCTGGCCAGGTGATCTTTTAATAATCTAAAGGCTTCCTCACACTCATCGCTCCAATGAAACCTTGCTTTCTTGCGCAAGGCCTGGAAAAATGGTAAGCTCTTCTCTGCTGATCGTGAGACGAACCGACTCAAGGCGTTGATCCGTCCCGCTAAGCATTGCATTTCTCTAAAATTTATGGGCGATTGCATATCCATAATGGCCCTTATCTGTGACCATGTAGCCCAGGAATTTTCCAGCTCTAACCCCAAACATACATTTCTTAGGGTTAAGCTTCATCCTATACTTTCTCAGAGTATCAAAGGTCTCCCTCAGGTCATCCACATGCGATATTGCTTTCATGCTCTTGACTAGCATATCGTCCACATAAACCTCCATATTTCGGCCGAGCTGGCTCTTGAACATTTTATCTACCAATCGCTGATATGTAGCACCCGCGTTCTTAAGCCCAAAAGGCATAACCACATAGCAATACGTCCCTTTCGTGGTTATAAAGCTGACACGCTTCCAATCCTCTTTTGCTAACCTGATCTGGTGATACCCTTGCGAGGCATCCATCATGCTCAGGAGCTCACAGCCAGAGGTGGAATCGACGAGCTGGTCAATCCTTGGCAGGGGTAGTGGTCTTTCGGACAGGCGCGGTTGAGATCACGGAAATCTATACACATCCGCCAATCATCTGTCTTTGGGACCAGAACTGCATTGGAAAGCCATTCCGGAAATTGTGTCTCCTGGATATGCCCAGCCTTCAAGAGCTTATCTACCTCTGCCTCTATGATGGCCTCCTTTTCTGGCCTAAAATTGCGCTTCTTCTGCTTGACCGGTTTCATGTCCGGAATGATGTTAAGGCAATGCTCCGTCACCTCTGGGTTGATCCCCACCAAATCTTGGGGAGACCAGGAAAACACATCGGCGCTTTCTCGTAGCAGTGCTACCAGGTCTGTCAGAACTTCAGGACTTAGATTTGTTCCTACACGGAGGACTCGATTCTCATCCCCTATGACCACCTCGACCAACATCTGTCCTTCCTCTCTACTACCCAGGTCTGGCACCGATCGCTCCACCCGTGCTCTCTTACATTGTCTCTCTTCTTCACTTCGTCTAATTCTCTCCACATACGTCTGCCTTGACGCATATTGATCACCTCTCGCTTCACCTACTCTATCCTGAGCAGGGAATTTTAGCTTCATATGATAAATGGAGACTACTTCCTAAAATTTGCTCGGGGAAGGTCTTCCCATCATCACGTTATAGGAGGAGGCTGCGTCTACTACAAGGAACCAAACTGTCTTGGTCTGCCGATATGGCTCATCCCCTAAAGTGACTAAGAGTTTAACAGCTCCAAGGGGCTTTAACGCGCCCCCCGCGAATCTCACCAATGAAGTCGTGACCTCTTCCAATTCTACATCTAGATTCATCTTCCTAAAACAATAGTAGAACATAATATCCGCCGAGCTCCCTGTGTCTACGAAGATTCTTCGGACTTTGTAATTGGCTATAGTAGCCGTAAT
This sequence comes from Phtheirospermum japonicum, assembly GCA_014905375.1. Classification (NCBI taxonomy): domain Eukaryota; kingdom Viridiplantae; phylum Streptophyta; class Magnoliopsida; order Lamiales; family Orobanchaceae; genus Phtheirospermum; species Phtheirospermum japonicum. The sequence continues at coordinate 1,498,776 of BMAC01000009.1, read as the reverse complement.
AACCAGGGCATCCATGTGAGGAGCCAGGATCCCGTCTTCGTCCTCTGATCCAAAATAAACATTTGGGATCGGTGCCATCTGCCCAACCTCTCTTCCCTTTCTCACCAAATCTCGCGCTGCATGGACATAACTGTTCTGGGTTCTTTAGAGTGCTCATCCCACTCGCCCCCTGTGATCATCAGGATCTCACCTCGTATGGCCTGGCTCGGCTCATTCCTTCTCTCCCCATGTCGCCTATCATCCTGCTCATTCTTACTCGACCGAGGTTGATTACTGTTGCGGTAGCCGGACCTGGGCTCTTCCTTCCGCATTCGCACATATTCTTTTAGGTGCCCAACTTGCACCATTCTCTCCAGCTCATCTTTCAAATGTGTACATTCATCGGTATTATGTCCATATTCGTTATGGAATCGGCAGAATCGGTCAGACCTCTCCTTCCTGGGCTTCTGTGAGTAGGTCTTGGGCCATTTCAGCTCTGGGTGTCGTTCTATCGCTTGCAGTATTTCGCCCTGTGGAGTTGCCAGAGGGGTATACCTGTCGAAATGAGGTCTCCCCATGGACAGCTCTGGCCTGGGCTTTTTCACTACTACCTAGTCTTCTCTATCATACCTTTCCCGTTTCTTCTCTCCTCCATCTTTGATTTTCAAAGCCTCCTCCAGATGAATGTACTTCTCAGCTCTCTCCAAGAGCTCTCCAAACTGCAAAGCTGGCTTCACAACCAGCGATTGGAAAAATTTGCCCCTCCGGAGGCCCTGCGCCAAAGCATTCACCAACAACTCTTCGGACGCAGACGACACCTCAAGTCTTGCGGTAGTAAAGCGATTGATATAAGCGCGCAGGCTCTCACCCTCCTCCTGTTTTAAGCTAAACAGCTCAAGCGGCATCTTCTGGTATTTCCTGCAGCTCGTAAATTGGTGCAGAAAGGCCGAGCTAAATTCATCGAAATTGCTAATGGATCGAGGCGGCAACTGGCTAAACCAGAGCTGTGCCGACTTGGTGAAAGTCATCGGGAAGACCCGGCACATGACGGAATCAGAGAATTTATGTAACGCCGCTGCTATCTCAAAGCGACTGAGATGGTCCGCCGGATACGTCGTCCCATTGTATTCGAAAGCTAAGGATCGATAAGAAGCTGGCACGTCATCGCACATGAACTCCTCCGTAAATGGATTGCCTCGCCGCGCCAGAACCGCGCCCATGCCCATCATCTTCTTCCTAAACTCCCGCACTTTTTTATGGAGGCTCTGCATCTGCTCGGCCAGGCCTGGACGAGCCTGGCTGGACGTCTCATCATCAGAGGTAGAGAAGTGTTCCTCTCTGTCCTGTAGAGGAGTTCGATTTGTGCGCTGGCCTCGTAGTGGCTCAGTTTCTGCCAGCGGGACAGTTCTTGCCGGTGGTGTGTTGGATGGCGGCGTCGACATCTCCGAAAACTTCTTTTCCACCGACGTCTCCACGGCTTTACCAATGAGCTCCGAGAGTTGCATGAGGAAGGATTCATTGAATGAACCACAACCAGCTGTCACAGATCTACCAAGTGGGGGTGGCGTGGTGCCCGGCGCAGCCGCTATCGATGGCGCTGTCCCTTCCGGTCCCATCGTCGACATCTTTGCCGACCTGGGCATACCCCACGGCACAGCAGAACTGGGGGTTCTGCCGAGCTCTCCTACCAAGTTCCGTAACAGACCATCTGAAGCCATTGAAAAGTCTCACGTCTTAGCTTGATCGAGTTCCCACAGACGTCGCCAATTGTTTCGACCCAAAATATGACCGACGTCAAGAACAATGCTAGGAACCTTGAACACCTTCTTGACCTGAGCACAGAAACACGTTAGAAAGGACCACCGATGGTTTTCCGGTGGAAACCTCTCTGATGCTTAAGTCAGTAAAGCGTATGAGGTTTCTCTTAGCAAGTAAAGAAGGAATGCACAAAGAATGACATACCTCTCTCAGCCTTGGGGCTGAGATATTTATAGTTTCTCCTAGTGGGGACCCCGGCCGGGATCTCAGGAGCACATGGCGCGAATCACGGGCCTTTACGTAACCAATTCTGACAAGTGGTCCCACTTGTCCCTTTGCTGGGAATACGAAAAATAGGTCTTCCCTATTCCAGGTCTTCCTCTTAATATCAATATCGGACTGGACCCTAGTCAGGTCTTCCCTGTTACAGGTCTATATTATCTCGGTATCGGCATCAGGTCCGACTCCAGCCCCAGGGTTTTCTGGAAGAGCACTTTCGTCAGCTCAGTATGATTCCCAGGCTGTAGAGATCTCTCTTTAAAATGGTCAGGTCATGAGAAATCCCGAGCTGTGACCATCCTTTCTTTGATGTCCTATTTTCCCCAAGAGGCCTAACCAGACCTTCCTTGAAACCGAGCTGTTTCAATTATCTCTTAATCAGGTCTAACCCAATTTAAGTCTGACCTCTATATTGCCATATCAACTAGGTACAAGAACTATTAGTGCTCGTGTACCAACATTGTCACTAACATCCTCTTCATGATCAAATTGGGCTTCACTTCCCATAGATTCGTCAACATAACAGTTCGAAGGACTAGAGACTGATCCAAACTTTTGTGCACCCCATTTTTAATAAATTAATTTAAAAGCACGTTAGTTTGCTCGCAAGAGTACGAGGTAACTGTAGGATGATAAGTTTAACTCGAGTCGTATCTCTCGAGGAAACAACTGTTCGGTCTTTCGGATGTTTTTCTCAATTTACGAACTAAAGTAAAATACATGTACAATTGGGGTTTTGAAAGATATTGGGTTGATCATTATAACTAAAGTAATAATTAAACTAAATCTATTTAAACTAATTATTCTAACTAAATTATCAACTACGAGCAATAATTATACTATCAATAATACGCAACCATAAATTAAACCTAATTAACGAATCTAAGATCATAAACATAAGAAATTACCACTAAGCAATGAATTATAAGAATCTAAGAACGAATAACTAAGCATGAATCAATCGCTTAAGTAAATTAAAGTAATCCAATATCCAATATCAAGCATAAAATGAATAAGCTAATTAAGCGAGTTCTAGCATTAACTAAGAAATTAACAAAGCAATTAACTAATAAATTAACTACTAAATTAACTAAGAGTTTAGAAAACTTATTGTAACTACTAAAAGCAGTAAAAAGCTCCAGCTATTCCGGAGTTTGAACGTTGATCTTGGGCGAAGATTGAATCCCGAACTCGAATTCGATGTTTTGGACGCGTTGTTCTTCGATCCTTGATCTCCGTCTTCAAATCTCGTTATGAGATGTGGAATTATTGTTATTGGAAGCTATGGAACCCTAGGTGGTCGTGTATTATGTGTCTCTGGTGTCTCTCCTCTTGAAAACCCAAAATAAGGAGGGTTTATATAGAAGTTGCAAGTCTTGGCGCACAAGAAACCCTAAAATCCGAATTCTGGGCCGTCGTGTCGACGGTGTGTGATGCTCGGCGTCGGTGCTGCCTGGGTGTGCGCGTCGGCTGGGCGGGTGCGTCGACTGACGCGGTGTTGGATCGACGCTTCAGAAAGTTGCCATGTTGACCTGCGTCGACTAACGCCCCTTCGGTCGACGCTTCAGAATGTTGCGTCGATGTTGCATCGACTGACGCCCTTTCAATCGACACTTCAGAACGTAGCGTCGGCCTTGCGTTGACTGACGCGGATCATGGCTCGCGTCGACGGAGCATCGACGCTCGCGTCAGTCGACGCGAAAGAGCGTCTGTCTCCGTCTCTCGATCTTTTGCTACTCGTTTTGCCGGAAAGTTCGTTCTCCTATTCTTAAATATCGAAATTCGTCTATTACGCACTGAATTCTTCCGGTTACTTATGTGTAAGGTGAAAACAATGAAATATCACCTATTTGCATCAATTACTATTAAAATACGGTAAAATAAGTCGGAACTATAGAAATACGGAATTAAGCTTAAATTGTCCAACTTATACCAAAAAGAAATAGAAAAACGAACTAAAAAGCTAATAAAAATAAGGACAAATCTACTCTAATCAGAGACCACAAGTGAGGGAGGCAACCTAGATTCAATAAAAATGAGTCCAATAGTGATTTATTATTAGAGATCACTGCCTCATTGACCCGTTAGATCAAGGAATTCCCCATCCTTTCAAAAATATGAGCTACAAACTCTAAATATGGAGGATTATCAACATCCATTTCATTTCCCCTTTCACCCAAAAAGATGAATGCATACGGTTCTTTAGAAATAAGTACCGAAACCACATCAAGAGAATTGGGGGAGAGGTTTTCTTACAGCTTCCAAAAAAACTTAAAAACCAATACACCTTTTTCCATACTTAAACACACAAGAGTTATTTTAGTCTGTTAGTGGGAAAAAACACTACTACAAAACTGGCTTTTCACGTCGGCTTATTAACGTCGGTTTTACAAAAACCGACGTGGAATGTATTCAACGTCGGTTTCTGAATAAACCGACGTAATATGCGATACTTTTTCGTCGGGTATTTTAAAACCGACGTGATATGCTAGTTCGCTCGTCAGGTTTTTTAAAGACGACGTGGTAAATTGTATTAAAAAAATATTAAATAAAATAAATAATAAAATAAGGCTATTAATCGTCCCCAATATACTTCTCAGTATTTTTCTCTCCCCGTAAGTCTCCGCTCACAGCCTTGCTTCCGACCTCCGTCCATCCCATTCTCAGCCCCGCGCGCCGTCATTTCTTACCCTGTAAATCTCTCCGTCTTCCGCCACCATAACATCTAACATCAACCCCTCAGCTCTCGACCTAATCGAATTGCTTATAAAAACCCTAATTAGGGCAAATGTAACCAACACCTGAAATTGGCGAAATCGGAGCGTCCCGCTTCTTCTCCACCGTTTTGTGACTGGTGAGTGTTTAATCGTGTTGTGTTCTATGTTCTAGCTGGTGGGTTTCTTGTTGAACTGCTTGGATTTGATGAGTGTTCG
>BMAC01000009.1:1471283-1487317 GCA_014905375.1 Phtheirospermum japonicum | reverse complement strand
CACACGAGTAAATCCAAGCAAGTTGTTAACTGGATTTACCCCAAGGTAATTACGATTCTAAATATTCATTAAATTAGTGTATTCATTATATTAGCCAAGTAGGTATTTAAATTTTAATTCTCTTACAGTGTAATAAACAACGCGAAGGTTGGGAGAGTGGGTATTATGTCATGCTCTGGATGTTGACCATTGTTCGAGTAGGTATCAAGGAAGATTGGCATAAGGTAATATATATTTCTTATATATTTTTTAATAAGTTAGCTTTTAATGCTAGTAGCCTAATTAAAATTATTGTGTCATCACAAATCACAATTATTTTAAGTTATTGCTTAATAGACTTGGTTTCATTATTTTTTTGATATGCTAAAAATATTATATAATTAATCGCAGATATTTGGTGAGAGCGAATCTTTTTTCTCAAGAGAGTATCGAAGAAGTTCAAGCTCAATGGTCGAGATATTTTCTTGAAATTAAAAATAAATGAATCTTGTGTAAGGTTATTTTAATTATATACTCGTGTTTGTTTGATAACTAGAATATGTGTGCACTTTGAGTTTATTTTGACTTGGTGTGGAGAATTCGAACAACTGATTGATGTTTGTTTGTTTGATCTATTCGACTTTTAGAACTATGATGATAATGAATGATGTTGGTTGTTTGATATATTCGACTTTTGGAACATATGATAATGGATGTTCAGTGTGAATTTGGGGTTTATTTTCAGCTTTTACAATTTATTTTTGAAATGAACCCACCCAAAAAACTGCTGTTGCAGTTGTTAGACATGTTTAATGTCGGATTTATAGAAACCGAAGTCCTACATTCGACGTCGGTTTTTTGGCAATTTCATGTCGGTTTTTCAACCGACGTCTTAGCCACCGACGTGGAATGTCACGTCGGTTTTGGAGACCCGACGTGACATTCCACGTCGGTTTTTCATGAACCGACGTGACATTCCACGTCGGTTTTTCATGAACCGACGTGAAGATCCACGTCGGTTTTGTCATGAACCGACGTGCTACTCCACGTCGGTTTTTATGAACCGACTTGGAATCTCACGACGGTTTTTTTGAAACCGACGTAACATTTCACGTCGGTTTTTCATGAACTGACGTGGAATGTCACGTCGGTTCATGAAAAAACCGACGTGGATTTTCACGTCGGTTTTCAGAAAACGACGTGACTTTCCACGTCGGTGGCTAAGACGTCGGTTGAAAAACCGACGTGAAATTGCCAAAAAAACCGATGTGAAAAGCCAGTTTTGTACTAGTGAAACAAAAGAAGAAAGGAGAATAAGGAAAAAAATAATCATGTTCAAGAAGCACACTCCCCCTCAAGCCCGACCACTAGCACACTAACTAACCTATTAGGACTCACAGAAAAACTAAGATATAGTTAACTAAGGTAAAAAAAATATAGGTAGGAACAAAACCATCAACCATAGAGTATCAACTGCAGTCTTATTTAACAAACCAACTGCTACCAATATCTCATTCTTTTCAACCCACGAAATCGTGTATAACAAAACAAGCCATAAGACCTCAAATTATTACCAAAAATTGTCCATATACATTCAAGCGATATGGATAAAAATTCACCAAACATGCATGCCTTAATTTTATGTCTAAAAAGAATGATATTAGGAAAAATAAAAAATCACATAAGGATTTTTCTTAACTGCAAAAGAGTGTTAGTCCTGGTGTGACAACATTTAGAATGTTTTTTTTGTCAACAAAGTCAGTGGATATAGAATCTTAATTTGGTTAATGACAATGTCAAATGCTATATATGAGAAAATGTATTTGAGGACTTTAAGTCCGAGGATACAAGAACTAGCACTTTATAGTAGCAGTAGTCATATATCATTTCAAGAAATCGCATTGATCTAGAGATTTGACTTTTATTAAACCTTCAACATTCAGGGTGTCTTTCCCAATGATCTGTATATAGGCACCCTTACCATATTGGACTTCGTCACCATTGTGTTTCATAATATTAGACAGGTAGTCAATTATTCCTATTATGTGACAGGAGCACCAATTGTCGAAATACCACGAGCCTACAACATTCGACTTAAATGAGGTATAAGTCGTGTTGCACAGAATTTAAAACATTCTTACCCACACCATCTTAGATTTTAAAGTGATGTAGGTCTGAATGTTGGTGCTCGAGTTCACTGACAATGCCTTGCCTTCAAATGCACGAGTCATTTCTATCTTCAAATTTTTTCAGAAGAGTCTGATATGTCCCAATATTGAGCCATGGTGACAGACAAAACTATGTCAACATCGATTGGATATTTTAATAGACACAGATCCTTCTGATGTCTTATCACCTTCTTTGATAAATGCAGAAGTCTTAAATTCTATTCCACTCTTAGAAAGAGATCCGATAGACAGGATCTCCTCAAGTTTAGCCATAACAGAATTTAGTCTATTCAAAGACAGAAGAGACATCAAGAGTTCTGACCTTGTCCTATCCATTTCTTCTTCTCTTTTTGTCAGTAAAGCATAAAAGTATAAGATTACTGATTGCTATTCTTTATCTATACAAGCCAATCTCTCACTCTCCATAGTATAAATGTTCACTCTATAAACTAGTTTGAACCAACTCTCATAAAGTTCTTCATAGGAAGCACCAAAATCTTCAATATTATCATTAACATTGTCAGTCTTCTCAACAATGGTACAATTGAGACAACGAATGTTAGTAACATCTCATTATCATCCCAGAAAACATAAGCAGACATGATAGCGGCTTCTCCCGTCTCTCTTTAGGAAATGTATCCTCATCTTCTCCATCACTTAAAGCAATCACTTTTCTCATTTGCTTGGTATTAACACACTTATATTTGTAGTGACCATAACCACTACATTAATGACATTTGACGTTATTAAAAACTTGGTGTTATTATGGTTTCGATTTTCAGAGTTGTCACCAGTGGGAGTCACATACCTTTCTTGAAGTTTGTTTGCTTGAGGAGAATGTACAAGCATTCTTAGAATGGATGGTTCAGAGAGAGGTTGTTGCTTTGGTTGAATGGTACTCTCAAATTATTCTTCTTCTTAAGGAAATCACTAAATATCTTGTGATGAGAGCAACCCCATCGGCATCTAACTCAGCAGTTTTAGCTTCACGAGTCAGAGCAACAATATCAAAGTCTTCATCTCTAGGCTTAGGCGCAGAGATTAGAGCAATGCTTCTTTGTTTAGGCTGCTTAATCTGAAGTTTCATCTCATAAGTCTTCGGGGAACCCACAAGCTCACAAAAGCTCATGGTTGAGGTATCATTGGCTTCTTCAATAGCCATTATCTTCATGTTGAATCTCTCAGTAACAGAACACAAAATCTTGCTAACAAGTCTTTCATTTAAGATAGACTTGCCTAAGGATTGACATTCATTGAAAATGTCCAGGAGTTTGGCACTATATTCAGCAATGGTTTTGTTGTCCTCCATTTTCAAGACTTCAAATTGCATAGCAAGCATTCTTAATTTTGTGCGTTGAACTCCTCTAGATCCTTCATAAAAGAGTTGCAAGGCATCTCATGCTTCTTTTGTAGCCGAGAGATTTGAGATGATTTTGAATAGAGAGACATCCACAAAGTTGTAAAGAGCATTCAGGGCTTTGGTATTTGTGTTTGAAATAGCAAGTTCATAAGTTGTCCAATCAATCTCATTTTTACGATGATGTCACCATCCGTATCATTATGCCTAGGCGCCTCTAATCCAACCAGTATTGCACGCCATGATCATTCATCCATGGTTTTGATATAGGCACGCATCCTCACCTTCCAGACCACATAGTTGGTTCTGTAGACAATTGGTGGTCGGCTTACAATATTCATCAAATTATCCATAGCTTTCCTACATAGGAAACACAGGATCAACACTTAGTACCATTAAGTGACTACTCTGATACTAATTGAAAGTTTTAAATACCACGGATATAAAAATAAAACAATAAGAGACTGTATACTAGTCGAGATGCTGAAACACCAATGCTAACATTCAGTAAAACACACATGAAATAATAAGAACACATAATTTTATTTGCCTATGAGTTACAAACTCATATATCGTGACCTAAGCCAAAATAGATATTACTAGAAAATGATATAATTATTTTACAAATAATATTAAAGCAATAAAACATCTAGTAATATATGAAAACTCCTTAACGAGTAGATCATATTAATCAGCACGTCCTTAAAATCTTCCAAGTTCTTAGATATTTATACAAAAATGTGTATTTTCGTATTTTAGAAGAGTTCTAAAATGTGATAAGTGTTGAAGGAAAAATACAATTAGTGTGCCTTCGTCAACAAGTAACTGGTGAGGGACAATTTAGGTATTTGTTATCTTTATGTATTATGGAAACATGTATTTGATATTCTAATTCTACCATCTTTTTTATATCTTCTTCTTTTCTAGTTTCCCTTTTACACGTTATCAGCACGAAGTTCTAACTTATTGAGAAACAAGCCTCCATAGACAAAAATAAAAACAAGAGAGGATTTTCGTATATAAAAAATCCTATTGAGCATAAAATTTGCAGAAGTGTTCCTGAGGTTTCTAGTTATTGGATCAAGCTAAATTCCTTACAGAGAATTAAAGACTCGTGGAAGTAATATCTGAATGGTGGAAATTAGGTTCTAAGCTTTGATTCAATATATATTAAATTTCAAATAAAGCAGATTTTGCTTTCAGAATTTTCTGTACAGTATTTTTCAAAATAAGATTTCTCACAAAAAAATCATTGGATCAAACAAAAAATTGGATATATTAGTCTAAACCTAAAGAAGTTTAATCATAATGGTGGGGGTCTGAATATGAGGTCTGTAAAATGTGATAATAAGTCTTGAATAGAGCTGATCCTGTTTTCCAATACTGTCTACCCAGTTTTGTTTTTTTTAAGATTGAATATAATGTTCAAACGACATGGTGGTTAAATTTGTATGGTGGAGATCGGGTTTGAAGGTCTCTACCATCAGAAACATGTCACAAACAAATCTATCGCAAAAAAAGAGATTCAAGTAATGCCCTAGGAAAAAATCGTGTCTTTCCTCCAAGGTAATTCAAATTACCCTATTATTTATTAAATGAAAAATAATGAATATTTATTTATATGTATATGTGTCATTATGTGTATTAGCCTCAAGTTCTTATACAAAGCATGATATGTATGTTACCTATGATTAAATTGTGATTGAAATTATGTACGTGCTACGTTATGTACAATTTTGACAAACATAGAATTTTGTAATACTTTAATGATATTCATAGAGTACATAATATATTATTACTTATGATATTATATGATTTCTTACTTAGAAATTATAAATGAAGTTATTTACATGATTTAGATTGATCATGATTTTACCAATATGTTTAGTTAATCATGAATTTCAATGAATTGATAGTTTCATGTATGTTGGTAATGCTCTTAATACTGCAATTCTATATGCTACTTTCAATGTACGTATCATTTATTTTACATTTGCATATTTTCATGACAATGAATATTTATGAACGATACAAAATTGTATAAATAAGTCTTGTGAGAAAGTATGTTCGGAAAATATCAAAGAAAGAGCATGACATATATTCATCAAATCCATTATATAAAATAATTGATTGAACTCACTCAATATAAATTCAAAATAATATACTCAAAAGAAATTGTGTACTACCATCAGTCGTTTGATGGGAAACTAGAATAACTGCAATTCCACAATAATATCGTCTACCAACCTCCAACTGAAAATGACTTGTCAAAGTCAGTTCTCTAATGAATTTGAGATTTCATATTTGAAAGTATAAATGTACTAGAGACAATCATATTTAAAGACATTATACTTGATCACAATTATTATCTATATCATTATATATATGGCAATGCATTTATTGAATTGTTATTTTGATTATTTGTGATTATTCATATAAATGTTCCCGTAGAGTTAATGTTGAAATTGATATGGTGAGATGTCAGTAACAGAACATTACTCCTAAAATAGCCCTGACTAATGATTATCAAGATTGGGATATTGATAATATAATATATGTCGGCATGTGGTCTGCATCACATTCTTAGAGAATGCAGTTAGTATCACGACTGCGAATAATAGTTATTCGTGATGGACACATGGGTACTTTAGAGAGTATTGGTAAACCCTAATGATAAGTTATTTATTGTATGTCTATAAATTTATCATTGTATAAAGCGTGTGATAGTCCTTTGACTTGAGGTCAATACGCACCTTGTTTACTGAGTGATATACTTTGACCATGACCAATGCTTCACTCCTTTTCGGGGTAGATATGGCTTGTGTTGTGTACATCATGATATATAAATGAAGGTGGTAGTTGAGCAAAGAAAGATTTCATTCCTTGATTAGAATTTCGAGAGATATCACTCATAATCTCTATATTAGGTCGACTAAAGTCATTGGCGAATGCAGAAGACATATTCAATATAATAGTTGAACATGGTCTAGTTGTTGACTAATAAAGATGAGATAAATTGATTAAGCCATTGAGATAGACACTTGGATAAGTCTTAAGCTTAATCGAATGATTCAGAATGAAATGAATTTCACCAAAGCTTTGTATAAAGGTTATAATTCGTTGAGTTCAAGTGAATGTTTTTTATATATTGAGTTCGTCCAACTAAGCTGTCTAGGAGTTTTGTTTGGATCATCATTGGATTGGTGTCATATATAAAGGCCTATAGGGTCACACTATATGTGATTACTTTTCCGACTAAAGAGTATATCAAGAATGTAATAAATATTCAATTTGGAATTGTAATATTTAATTGTTATTAATTATGATGTTAATTTCTATTTGATAGAAATTACTTAATTAAACTAAATTGGATTTGGATTTAATTATCTATGTTATATTAATAAAGTTACTTGGGCTAAAACTATTTTGGACCCTTTTTAGGATTAGGGTTCTCTTATGTACCTAGTATAAATATAACATAAAGTCATAAGTTGACTAGAGAGAGTGTTTAGAAAACATCATAACAAATCCTGATTTTGGAATTTGGGAGTTCTTGAGCTTTCGTGAGATTTCCTAACTTTCTTCATGATAGCAATACACTGAAGTCGGATCTTGCAGTCGGAGAATTAATCGCATGGATACCTTAGTATTGAACTCGGATCTGGATTTGATATAAGTTTTTCATGCTTTCTCTCGTTTATTTATTATATAAATATATTCGTTCACAATATGGATCTGTTGGATCTAAATTTTTTTTTAAACTTCCACTGCACGGGCATGGTGTTCGTCTCTACAAATTCCAACAATAATGACCCCCAGATATTCTATCGGAAGTATATTTAGGTACAAAGTTTCAATGAGCTTTGGGATGTACTCTAAAAGAATATTTTGGCAATTTTATGAAATACTAATTCCAAGCATAAGAATTCAGTGAAAAGAAATTAGTTTGCTTTCTAAAAATGGTCAATGACCTTGATATGATGCAACTAAAAACATATCTTATCATATGTTAAAAAGAAAGTCACTTTATAAGACAATAAGTAGTTGAGAGATACAATCCCACTCTATTTTTTTCACATGAGCAAACATACTAATTCACTTGTATAATAAAATTATGGCAATAAGTCATTGAGAGACATGGCATTATTCTTTGTAATGCCAATGTTAGATCTCTGGATAAGGAAGTTACTTGAGGCTAACTAGGATCGATATAAATAGTGGAAATAACCTCAAAGCAAAGGGGAAGAGACATGTTGATCCCTACCTGTGTGGGAAGAATGAACCACAAGGTAAAACATGTAAGAGTTCGTGATATTTATTGGTCATGGTAGAATTCGTGGAGGTTCTCTCAATAACCTTGCATAGTCAATGAATATCCTCTATTTTTATTAATGAAATTTGTTTGTTTCTTACTTTACAAAGAACTTGCAAAGAATAATGAATCATTATTATTAGAATATTATATTTGGTTTTAAAGTTTATTTTGAGTTAAATTTATGTGAATGTAATTGAGTTTATTTACCACACATTCACATACAAGGTTCAATATTTATACTATTAAAATATAATATAACATATCTAGAAAATAAATTAAAATATTAGAATGAAAAGTATGATGTTCAAAAAATCATTGAAGAAAATGAGAATTTGATGAGGAATAGACAATTATTCACCAAATTGATATTTATGTATGACTATTGTGATTGTATCATTCTTACCAATCAAGGATAAGGAACTACCAAATTCTTGATGCCTAGTGGCACATTGATTAAATTCATAAAAGCTCAATATAGACCAATAGCCAAACGAACCTTGTTAAATTTGATGATATTCATGTTGATGATTATCATTGAGATATACATTATAAGAATGGGACTATACATTTAATTTATGTGGAAGAAAGAACGTTTTAGAGAAATTAGCGAGTCAATATAGTAGTTTTACTTCACTACTTTTTTTATTATTAATTATAAGATATGACCAACAATGAACTTTTGGACACCGACTTTTTTAATTTTTGACACGAATGACATGAATACTTTGGTCGTGATATGATGATCCATATTATAAGAAATTAACATGGACATCTTTTATTTTGAGTGAAGCAAAAAACGAGATAGAAATAAGATGCACATTATAGTTACAAACTAATGTTGTTCAGTTACAGCCAGTGCATTCTAAAGTACCAGGAGCACCACAAGCATTCATATCTCAAATATACCTCACTTATTTATTAAAAACTTATTCATTAGCAAAAGTGTATGATTGAGACCTGCATATACTAGAGAAAAAAAGTATAATATTCCATTCTTATAATTGATAATTGGTGATACATGTGGACATAACCATTCAAAATGTAGATCATTCAAGTATTTTATAGTTTTGGTCGATGCTTCAGTATGTATTGTCCATAAAAATATTGCATTTGTAAAATTTCTAGAACATTTAGCATGTTTGAGGACTCACCACCCTTATAAAGCACTCAAGACTCATAATGCTATAGAGTTTACATCAAAAGTATTTGATGTCTGCTATATTTCAATCAAGATCGATGTAATGCATTTTGTACCCTAATATGCATATACAATAAGGTCTCAAAAAAGACACTGTCAAAAAGGATATAGATGGTGACCAAGATATTATTTATGCACACTCATATATTTATCTCTGCATAAGGTTATGCAATATTACACGTAGTTCTTACTTATTCATTTATGAACCTCTGCTAACTGAATATTTTTACGTACCAATTAATAACTGGATATAAGCCTGATAATTCATATCTACGCATATTTGGTTACGCAGTATATGTGTCTATTTCACCCCCACAGTGCGTTCATAGTGGTTTCTAAAGATAATTAAGTATTTATGTTGGATATGAATCTCCAAAGTCATCCACTATTTGAAACCTTTTAAACACGATCTCTTTATCACTATAATCTGTGCATTTGTCACTCTAATGAGATAATCTTCCCGTTGTTAGGGGGGATAAGAAAAAGTATTTTCTAATAGAATGACAAGAATCGTTTCACACTATGTCTCATTATGATCCCCTCATTTCAAAATGTAAAGTGAAAGTAAAGTAAAGTGAATAACTGATCTTCAGAGTATAAGAGACTCAATTTCTAAAGTGATGAGATCATACATATATCAACTGTAAATTTATCTGCAAAGTTCAAAGTCCCCATAAGGGGAACAATATCACAGATTAAGATATTGCAACCATATTTAGTGGAGGTGTGGTTGAGCTCATGACTCCCAAAAGGAATAGGGGGAGAGCACTTGGTTCGATCAATACTCGCCCAAGGACATGTATGGAAAAACTTTAATTAATCATCAATGAAGATAACGACTCTTATGAGATTATCTCTGTTTATAATGATGTCCATGAATCGTTACTAGAGAACACTTTGATGTTTAATATGATTTCAGAGAATAGAGAAATCTCAATGTACTATGATAGTTTATATGAGTTGATGGAAATATCTTCCACACACATTGATGATGTATACACTGCTGCTCAAGCAATCATAGAGCACGATGATATCAAACCACGCTCTATTAAAATGTCAATAAAGAGCAAATTGTCCTAAATTTAAAGAATCAATCAAGGTAGAACTAAATTCACTGAGAACAAGACAAGTATTTGGTCTCTTAGTGTTAGCCTCACCAAGTGTAAATCATGTAGTACATGAACAAAGTTTTGTCAGAAAGCGTAATGATAAATATAAAGGGATGAGATACAAAACTAGACTTGAAGTACAAAGTTTCTCACAATGCCTTGGAATTGACTATGAGGATATGTACTCTCCCATAATAGATGTTATGATTCTAAAGAATCAGAATCCAGCTTATACATGTGGTTACATCATATCTCTATAGGGATCATGATTTAGAGATATATATGAAAGTGTTTGTTGGCCTTTCTTTGCCAAGGAAAGTGACTCTAAGCTACGGAGTGCATTTGCAATTACATTGAAACGCTCACTTTATGGATTGAAATAATTCAGACGGATGTGGTATAACCGTCTAAGTAACTACTTGATTGGGAAAACATAATCTATGCCCTTGCGTATTTAGAAAGAAAATAAGTTTTAAATTTGTATTTGCAGTTGTATATGTCGATGATATGAACATAATATGCACTCTTAATGAAATAAGAGAAACCACTAGCTACTTGAATTCTTAATTTGAGAAAATGAGTCATGGGAAAACTCGGTCATATTAAGGTTTAAACTAAAACCCAAGTTTGTGGAATACTAAATTGTACAGTTTGCATATATCCAAATGATAATTAGGATATTAAACATGGATAAGTGCAATATGTTAGCACTCTTATGATTGGTCAAAGTGAAGATATAAAAGATCAATTTCATCAGTGGACTGATCAAGAACTGGAGGGAGTTGAAATTCTCTACCTATTTACAATATGGACAGTATTGTTCCATTACTAATACACTTGACCAAATATTAATTACTCAAAATTATTATCTTGATTTAACTCAAGAAAGTGCAATGTTACTGGAATTGAATCAAAATGTATTTTGATATATAAAAGAAACCATTGGCGCTAGTTTATTTTTCTCATTCATAAATATAATTGGGACTGGAGATAATCTTGTAACCCCTAAACAAAATGTTGAGTTTACTTCCTCCTATGAAACACTAAATAATATTGTTGATGCTGGTTACCCATTTGATCCATGTAAAGTATTATTATCATACATGTAGTAGTTTGTTAGTATTTAATAATCATAAATATCTTTGAGACTAGTGGCTTGGCCCTACTACTGAAGAGTTCACTTGTAGATATGAAGATATGCAAGTTGTAATGAAATAATGAAAGTATGTTACATGAAAGATGATAATAAGAACCATATCACTACAACTCTTCTATAACCAACAATTATGGGCTTACTCAAGAGTCAAGTAAATTGAGGAAGTGGAGACTTTTAGAGCTCGCTTGATAGATGTACATATCACTTTCAAAGTTCTCTTGATAGATGTACATATCAGATAGAGGTGTAGATTTCAGGAGGAGTCTCAAAATTAGTGTGTTGTACTCTTTTTTTTTCGACCAAGTTATATTCTTTCCCATTGAATTTTGTTATTTGGCAAGGTTTTAACGAGACAATAATAAAATACCATTTCATCATTTGACTTGGTATGATGGGGAGTGTTGATGAAAAACATAATTAGTGTGCTTTTGTCAACAAGTAACTAATGAGGGACAATTAGGTATTTGTTATCTTTATGTATTGTGGAAACATGTATTTGATACATTAATTCTACTATCTCTCTTATGTCTTCTTCTTTTCTACTTTTCTTTTTACACTTAGTACCGTCAAGTGGCTGCTTTGCTACCAATTGAAAGTTTTAAATACCATGGATACAAAATAAAATAATAAGAGACTGAATGCTAGTCGAGATGCTGAAACACCAATGTTAACATTCGGTAAAACACACAGAGAATAATAAGAACACATAATTTTATTTGCCTATGAGTTTTTTTTTATTAAAGTGCAAAAATATTATTAAAAAGAGGAAAACCGTTTATGGAAAAAAAGACCACGACGTCCACCCCCTGACCAAAGGCATCTGTTCGGGCCTCATTAAAACCTCTCGAGGTAAACCCACCCTTGTGGGAGAAACCCTCGTAGAGGAAAGAGTACCCTCTCCATGCCAGTAGTAGAGGGAACAGAACAAATCGATAAGAAACGCTAAGAGCCACAAGTCGGCAAAGTGTGAAAATAAGCTAAAACAATTAGGTCGTTGTCTAAAAAGCAGCAATATCAAGGTTCCCTACCGAACCGAGATTAAATTGACATCCGAGGGGCTGATGTCAAGATCTTGATAAGCGGTACACTGCTTTACCCAAAATATCAATGTTCACCAGATTAACGAGGAACACTGGAGGCGACGTGAACCAGTCGTAACGGGGAAAATCAGACTTGGAGATCGCATCAGCAGTGCGATTGCCTTCTCGATAAACATGCGAAACTGATTTACATGTTTTTGTACGTATTTTTGTTAACGTTTTGTGTTGCGCTTGCATGTGCTTTGTTTGCTTTTATGTGTATTAGGAGTCTTTTTGGCCGATTTTTATTAGTTTTAGGTTTTTGTAACTTTTGTGCGGTTTTCATTGGATTTTCATTTATTTCTACTAGTTTTTGTCTCTATGGCCGTAGGATGTTCGAAGAGGTCCCGTGCATGCTCAGGACATCCCGTTCGACTCAGATTAGAACAAAGCAAGAAAGGGAACACAGCGCAAATATGGAGCGACAGCCGGCGGACGTTTAGAGTGAAAATGAAAAAAATGAGCCGGAACTACCTGTCAATGGATCGACTTGATCTCACTCGATCGACTGGACTTGCTGTCGATCGACTGAAGATCAGTCGGTCGACTGAACCTCATGGAAATCGACTGCTCAGCAATGTGTTTTGTGATTTTTGGGCATTTCAGTCGATCGACTGACACGCAGATTTTTTGATCCGTTTTGACATTTTTGCCCTGATTTTGAACCTCATTCAATCTCTTCCAAGCTCATTTTCACTATTCCATTGCAAACCCTAGATATAATCCTTAGTTAGCTAGTTTAATTTAACTTAGTTAATTAGTTAGTTAGTAGTTATTCATAAGTGTTGGAGAAGGTGACATCTCTCTCATTTGTGGATTTTATTTTATGAAGTAGCTCTTGGTGTTTGAAGATTGTAAGCCACATTTGAAACTTTTGTTTGGAGTACAAATTGGTAGTAATATTTTCCCTTCTTATTGTTGTTGTTTTTGGTTGTTTATTATCGTTATGTGTTGGTAGTTAATTTGTAGTTCTTGTTGTGTTCCTCTTGGCATTTTCAAGTTCTCTTCCAATTTCTAAAGTATCTTTCTTCTTGCAAAAATCTCCATTGAAGCTTGCATGTTGAAGCTTTTTACTCATTTTGTTCAAACAAACATTGGAGCCTTGAAAGTTATTAGTAGCTTTCCCTTTTGAAACATTTGACTTTTACCTATTAAATGCATTTGACTTCTTTTTAATTTAAGTTTGATTTTTCCTCCTTTTTAGCTTTTAAATTTACAAGCTTTCTTAAGTTAATAGTTTTAATTTAATTAAGGTTATTAATTAGGTTAAACTTGTGGTATTAAGTCTAGTTATTTTCAAGCAAGTTTTAAATTCCTTTCTCCTTGCCTCAATGTTTTTCAAGCTCTCTTTTCAATTCAAGTTTAGTGATTACAACTAAAAACCAAACCAATGATTAATGCTTTCTTAGATTATATTAGTTTAATTAAGAATAACAAGAGATTAATTAAAAACACTTAACGCCGATTATATCTATCCTCGAGAGACACGACTCGGGAAAACTTACCGCTCTACAATCGACTCCGTACTATTGAGGAGAAGATTTCTTAGAGTGCTAAGAAATCCTCCATCAAATTTTGGCGCCATTGCCGGGGATAGATTAAGGCTAATTGTGTTCTTAATTACTCTTCTTGCTGTCTTAATTAGTAGACCAGACTAGATTAGTGTTTCACACTCGAAACCGTAATCCCCTTATTGAGTGTTGTGTATGAAAGGTAGGCGATCGCTCGGACGAGAATTGACTCCGTATTTGACCAATCCCGAGAGGGTGAGACGAGCCGCAAGGAATCAAGACACGTTCGACCCATCCTTACCTACGGTGATAGAGGAGCCAACGATGACCAATTTGTTCGAAAACCCAACGCCGCCCGCACTTGCTCAAGATAACCAAGGGATACATCCGCCTCAAATAATGACCGGGCCGACTTCATCACCTCATGACCCGCCTCACCAAGGTCCCCAACCCCTTTATGGGTTATTGCTTGATCAAGGGGGGAACGGGTTTCCAAATCAAGACCCTCAAAACTCGAATACCCGATTTCAAGGCCTATTTTCCCCATCTCATGCTCGTGTGTCGACACCCGAGCCCCGACATCAAGTTTCGCCACACTCAGACCCGTCGACACATGGAACACAATTCCAAGTCCCGATTGTCGACGGCGCGCTGTACCCATCACTTTCAAGCTCCGAGGCCACAATTTCAAGGGCCACACTTCGCCGGTCCCCATTTACATGCACCTCGCATGCCACATCTGACAGGGTCCGCGCATCGATTTCGAGATCCACATCCACAAGACTTTCTGAGGATTCCCACCGTCAATGAAAATCCTTACGCCGTACAAGATGTGGGTGGCCACCCATTTGCCACCCCCGATGGAGGCCCGACAAATAGTATAAAGGAAGTGTCACGGCCATATATGGGCGATTTCTCCTCATGCATTCGGTTGAGCCCCGAAGCCCTCGAGTACGACTTACGGCTGATTGATCTCAACCGACTTCCGAATTTTCACAGCCTACCACAAGAGGACGCTCTTCAATTCCTACGCATCTTTTCCTACACGGTGTCAAGCTTTCCGTTCCAAGGGATTCACATTGATCAAATTAAAATGAGGTGTTTCCCGTACACAATGAAGGATAAATCCGTTGATTGGCTCATGATGTTGTCGGCCAATTCCCTTACCAATTGGGATATGGTGACCGAGAGGTTTATGGAGGAGTACTATTCTCAAGATAAAACGGCCGATTTTTGAGCAAAGATCGCCTCATTCCGTCAAGCGAGCGACGAGACCTTCTACGAGGCATGGGAGCGATTCAAGGGCTATCTCACCAAATGCCCCCGTCATCGGTTCACCGGGGATTTCTTGAATCAATTCTTTCATAACGGGTTGGCATTTGCATCCAAGCGTATGGTGAATAAAGCCGCTGGCGAAAATCTATCCGGACGCTCGATGAGGGATTTGTACGACATATTTGTGAACATGGCCGCCGACGAACATCGCATGAGTATCTTGGAGTGGAAGGAGCAAGTGAAGGAGGTTTCGACAAAAGAGGAGCTCGAGTGGGCCCGTAAGATCGCCGAACTATAGAGACAAGTGGCCTCCCTCATCCAACCATTCACGGGTTCGATGGAGACGTGCCCCACATATTGTACCTCGGGTCATGGAGCTAGTGCGTGCCTGACGGTTTATGGGCCACCGAGTAGTTTCGACGAGCAAGCATTTTCGGTTCAAGGTTACCAATCTTATCGAAATGGAACCCCATATATGCGGAAGGACCACCCTAACTTTAGGTGGGGGGACACGTTCCATGCTCAAATGCCACTCGGGCCTCCGATGCAACAATTCACTACTGCAGAACAGTGATTTAACGGCGGTTTTTAGCAAACACCATACACTCATCGGCGTTCTCGACGAGCTGGTGAACGGACAGAGTGGCATTGTAGGGCTCGACCACAGTGTCCGAGACTTTAGGGGATGGGAAGACGGAGAAAGTGAGCATCATACGATCCGAGTATTCTTCTCTGATCTTGGAGATCAGAAGTGTTCCCATTCCAGATCCTGTTCCACCTCCCAATGAATGGCAAACCTGAAATCCTGAGTAATAAATAAAGAATGAAAGACGTTACCCTAAAATTTAGAGAGAGAATGCACAACTAGAGAGAGAGTTCTGTGGTTC